>OW240922.1:90925946-90956010 GCA_933207985.1 Pelobates cultripes
GAGGGGAGGGGGGAAGAAAGAAACTGGACAGGAGGGGGGAGAAAGAAACTGACAGGGGAGAAAGAAACTAACGGGGGGGAGACATTGACGGGGAGAGAGAAATTGACAGGGAGGGAGGGGGAATGAGAGTAACAAGGGAGGGGGGGAGAAGAGAGTGACAAGGGAGGGGGGAGAGATTGACATCCATCACACACACACACACAATCACACACAATGCACCCCTTACACACAAAGACAATGAACCCCTTGCACACAGAAAAACACACAATGCATTACACACACACGCAATGCAACCCTTACACACAATGCATCCCTTACACACACAGAAACACACAATGCATTCCTTACACACACTCAATGCACCCCTTACAGACTCACACACTTCATCCCTTACATACACAGAAACACACCTTGCAGCCCTTACACATACAAACACAGATTCACACAATGCATTCCTTACACACAAATCAGGACATTCCCTACACACTCCATCCCCTGTGAACAAACTCATTGGTGGAAAATGAAGGTGGACCCTGGGACCCAGACCTTGAGCTGTGTAAAGGGCCCCCAAAAAATGGAGCTGCTTCTCGTTCTCCCAGAACATTGATTTGTGTGACCACAGTTACAAACAGCCTCCAGAGATCCTGTTCTACACCAGACCAGTGGAGCCAGACTGCAGCTAGAGCCCATCATCATCCTCATCTGCTTGTAAGTAGGTAATCTAGTATATTATTCGTGGCACTAATCTCTAATTTACCTCACATTAAAGAAACACTATAGTCCCCAGAACCACTGCACCTTAATGTAGTGGTCCTGGTGTCTATAGCCTGTCCCTGCAGGCCTTTTAATGTAAACACAGCGGCACTGCAGCACTAGCGTTAGTTAACATGGCAGGTCATATGGGTGGGGCATTGCGATGTCACGGGGGGGAGGAGGGGGGCGTCAAACTTTACTTTTGCCTAGGGCGGCAAAAATCCTTGCACCGGCCCTGTGTGTCAGTGAGCTTCTATTTAGTGAGCATGTGTGTGTCAGTGAGCTTGTCTTTAGTGAGCTTGTGTGTGTGTCCCTGAACTTCTTTGTAGTGAGCCTTCTGTTTATACAAGTGAGTGTCTGTAGTAAGCTTGTGTGTGAGTCAGAGAGTTTTGTCTGTCAGTAAGCCTATTTGCGCATGTCAGTGAGCTTGTGTGCTTACTGTAATAATATATATATATATATATATATATATATGACTTGTGGGAATGGCATACGTTTTTTTTCCAGGGCTGCTTTGGATTCCCAGGGATTCCCAGTTTGGCTCTGCCAGCGAGTGCACTTTACCGCTGAATAATCTGTGTGAGCTGCCGCACACTTTAGCCCTGTTACACGCGTCTGGGAGCTGCTGTTGACAGGTACTAGTAGTCTAGAGATTGGGGTTTATGCTCAGCTATCTGTATAATACAGATCTGTGTGTATAAAATATCCCGGGATAGTCAGTGCTTCCTGTATAGTGCTGCTCTCTGTCTTGGGATATTATACACAAACAGACCTGTATTATACAGAGAGCAGCACTATACAGGGAGCACTGAGTGTCCCAATTTATTATACACACAACCCTGTATTATACAGAGAGCACTGACTGTCCAGGGATATTATACCCAGACAGTAATTGATAGCTGTGCTGCAAAACGTCCTTGGAATTTTTTTTCCAAATGTTGGCAACTATGGCACTGTATCAAGGATAATGTGTTTGTTTTTTTAATAATCCCTGGTGGAAAATAATGAATCCTCCACCAGGTATTATTAAAAAAACAAAACACATTGTGTCGGGGGCGTGACTTAACATGCGACAGGGGCGGTGTCAAACTGCGATGAGGGCGGGGTTAAATGTGCCCCCCTACCTTTGTCACTGGCCCTCCATGTGCCCCCCCAAAAAATGAATCCTAGAGACGCCACTGATAGTGCATGTACAGTAGGGACAATACAAGGCATCCTGGAAAAATGTACTGGGCAGTCCTGGTGGATTTTTAAAATGATTGCCGCTTTAAGTTACTGTCAGAAATAAGAATGGGTCAGGGTACTTATGGTGCTTAGACTGGTTTACACTGGTCCGTAAAGATAGAAACCAAGGCCTGTCTATTTAAAACAAATGTAACAACTTTACAGAAACAAAAACCTGGCTCCACTGTACCCTTACATTAACTTTCAACCAATGATTGGTTGGCTTGTCCAATATAAAAAACAATAGTTCACTTATAGAGAGAGCACATTCAGCTTCCAGTTCTCTTGTTCGCAAAAGTGACTTTTTCCTGGCAACTGACATTTAATGTGGATAAGTGCAAGATAATGCATCTTGGACGTAAAAACCCAAGGGCAGAGTACAGAATATTTTATAGAGTCCTAACCTCAACATATGAGGAAAGGGATTTAGGGGTGATTATTTCTGATGACTTAAAGGTAGGCAGACAATGTAATAGAGCAGAAGGAAATGCTAGCAGAATGCTTGGTTGTATAGGGAGAGGTATTAGCAGTAGAAAGAGGGAAGTGCTCATGCCATTGTACAGAACACTGGTGAGACCTCACTTGGAGTATTGTACACAGTACTGGAGACCGTATCTTCAGAAGGATATTGATACCTTAGAGAGGGTTCAGAGAAGGGCTACTAAACTGGTTCATGGATTGCGGGATAAAACTTACCAGGAAAGGTTAAAGGATCTTAACATGTATAGCTTGGAGGAAAGACGAGACAGGGGGGATATGATAGAAACATTTAAATATATAAAGGGAATCAACACAGTAAAGGAGGAGACTATATTTAAAAGAAGAAAAACTACCACAACAAGAGGACATAGTCTTAAATTAGAGGGACAAAGGTTTAAAAATAATATCAGAAGTATTACTTTACTGAGAGGGTAGTGGATGCATGGAATAGCCTTCCAGCTGAAGTGGTAGAGGTTAACACAGTAAAGGAGTTTAAGCATGCGTGGGATAGGCATAAGGCTATCCTAACTATAAGATAAGACTAGGGACTAATGAAAGTATTTAGAAAATTGGGCAGACTAGATGGGCCGAATGGTTCTTATCTGCCGTCACATTCTATGTTTCTATGTAACTTAGCTAGATGGATATTTAACAAGTGTTGCCTCTAATAATCAGCAGCAGATGAATTGATCGCAGATAGTTAGAAAAAAAACCCTGTTTGTATTGAGCTTATGTGAAAACTATATGGAGGAAACCACTTTCATTTTAAAATTAATTGCTGGACATGATTCCTTTAAATAACATACCAAAAACCAGCATGAAGAGCATATACCTGCATGACCCAAATGTGATCGGGAAAAAAAATAAAATTGACCTGTACATATAAAATATTCTCATTTAGACATTTTCCACATCTAAAATATACAAAACAGAATATAGTGTAGTATATTAAAAAACTATGTATTAAATGGAATAGTAATAGTGATAACTGCAGAGTTTTCCATCTGGCTGTGGGGTGGAGTGAGGCAGTCAGTGCCTCCATAGATGTCACTTGATCCCTCAGTCTGACCTTTCTTTAAATGCATTCAACATTTAAGCCTTAGAGTAGCATATGTTGCATATATTAAAGTGCTGAAATTATACTGGAAACAAATTAATAGATTAATATGGATAGGCAGCCTTTTGTCCTTTATGGAGACATTATAAGTAGAGACAAATATGTATTTGTCTGGGTTTGTATGAGGAACTATAGTGATATTCTCATTTAATGTAGGTATCCACACTAAACAAAACAATATGTATATGCAAAAAAAGGAACTTCTGAACAATCAGAAGTCCCATTTTCCCCCCTTAAATTTGCAATAAAAGCTCTCTTGTTTAGGATAAATAGATAGACAGACAGACAGACAGACACAAACACACAGACACACACTACTAGCTTTTAGTTTGTATGAAATATTTATGTAGTGTAATAAATATTTAATTTATAATTGCTTATGTTTTTTGTTTTTTTTAATATAGATTATCAAATGCAGGGCAGCTGTTACCTGGGGAGTAAACAAACCATTTTCAATTGAAGAGGTGGAAGTGGCTCCCCCAAAAGTCAATGAAATCAGAATTAAGGTAAAAACTTGCTATTTTTCATACATTAATGTAAAGCTGAATATTTATACTGTCTTTCTAACAAATATGATAACTATGGTTTGATTAAATTAGAGGTGATCACATTTATAGGTTAAGATTGATTACATTACTGCCGTTACAGATTTATTGGGAACAAATGAATATGGATTCCAATATCGAAACCAAAGTGGATACTGGGAGAAATAACGGATATGACCCAGGGTAACTCCAGATAAAGCAAAGTTACCAGAGCTAAAATCTAAAAGACCAAATGGTCAAAATAACAAATACTTTATTAGAGATTGTAATAGTAACTAATAGTATTATCCCAAAGTGCTAACACACACAAAAAAGTAAAAAATACGGTAGTCAATGAGAGCACACGTCTGTGCTGAAGTGACTAGGGAGAGCGGCTGCTCACTTCAGCACAGACATGTGCTCCCATTGACTACCGTAAAGTATTTGTTATTTTGACCATTTGGTCTTTTAGATTTTAGCTCTGGTAACTTTACTTTATCTGGAGTTACCCTGGGTCATATCCGTTATTTCTCCCAGTATCCATTTTAGGTACACTACTTCTAGCTTTTTTCACCAATTCTACCTAGGGGTTACCCCCCTTTTCCATATAAATATATATTGACAAAAGTCAATAGACTCTGGCGTCAAAAATACGGTAGTCAATGGGAGCACGTCTGTGCTGAAGTGAGCAGCCGCTCTCCCTAGTCATTTCAGCACAGACGTGTGCTCTCATTGACTACCGTATTTTTTACTTTTTTGTGTGTGTTAGCACTTTGGGATAATACTATTAGAATCTCTAATAAAGTATTTGTTATTTTGACCATTTGGTCTTTTAGATTTTAGCTCTGGTAACTTTACTTTATCTGGAGTTACCCTGGGTCATATCCGTTATTTCTCCCAGTATCCATTTTAGGTACACTACTTCTAGCTTTTTTCACCAATTCTACCTAGGGGTTACCCCCCTTTTCCTAGTGTACTATAGTAGGCTGACTACAGTTCTTTTTTAGTTTTTCCAATATCGAAACCAATACCTATATTTTAAATTGAAAGGGTTGATTTTGGTGAATAATTTTTATGTATCAGGCATTTAATCCCTGATAATTGGTCACCTAAAAGGAGTTGATAAATGCTTGCTTTTACCATTTGCCACAGCAGCACTAGCAGCAAGGGTGCAAATAGTAAAAGTAAAAGTAAAGGCCTAAGGTAGTCAGTATATGACCTCCCCCAATTAGTATAAGGGAGGTTTGAAACCTCCTTTATGCCCCACCCACCATGCCGCTGTTAGGGTAAAGTCTTTTAAAAAGTGAGCAACCAGTGGCTACACATTGTAATAAAAAATAGCAATTGTGCAGCTACTGTGCAGTGCAGGGCTTAGGTGGAGAGCGATCAGCTGATGCTCTCAATTAATGAGCTTTACTCAATAGAATCTTAAAAGCAGTAGCTTCCAGCTCTCTTTAAGAAGTATTTTCTAAAGTGGTTTGACTCTACCAGGGCACTCCTATGTGGTCATGGTGCTGCTTAAATTAACCCAGTAAATTGCTTAAAAGTAACCCTTTAAATTGCACATTCCCGGATTAAAATGGTGCAATCATTTGAGTTATACTTACAGTGCAAAATCGCAGTCACAAATTAACATTTATAGCAATCATTTGAGGTATAAACTGCTTAAATTGCAAAATCAAAGTCACAGATTAACATTTTGCAATAATTGTGGAGATAAAAACAGATTTATGTGGCCAATTATGTGCAACTGGGTTTAATGTTTAATAAAGAGCACTGTATTATGGGATAACTGTACACACCATATTGAGCAATAAGAATTAAATATTAACTTTGTGAAATCCCTAACATTATCTATGTAATAGCAATTGTAATAAAATAACAACGTACATTACAGAAACACTCCCAGCAATTACACACAAAAATCCTCCCCTCTGCATGTGATATAATTATGTTGCACAATGGTTTAACATAATTAACACAGGCAGTAAAAATACAGTTTTTATACATGTACTATAACTTTAAAACTACACATCCAATCTTCATAAAAATTACTAAAATTACTATATTTGGAATCAGCACACTTTAAATATAAACATAACCAAAAATCAGATAAATCCATCCAGGGGTTAAAAAGTTAGCTGGAGGTCCCTTTATGACCGACCACAAGCACATTTTCCAGCCCAAAACAGTCCCATAGATTTGGGCTGTGCGGCCGGTCTATTTCAGGCTGAAAAAACGACTAAGTCCCATCGCCGAATGGGACTTAGTCTCTGTGGCTGTAAAATCAGTATGGGAGAAGGTAGGGCTCAGCGGTGTTCGCGGGAATGTGTAGCCGATTTTAGTTCCATGAATTTGGCTACACATACCGCTGAACTCGTTCGCATTAACAAAGATGGCTGCCGCCACGTGTTCGGCAAACGAACAAAGGTCACCCAGCATGGTCAACTAAGCTGCGGTTAACAGCAGCTTCTGGGAGGTAAATTGCCTGCACACTTCCACTTCTGGGTGGTCCGCCTGTGTGGTACTTGGTTCAGTAAGCCCCATTTACTGAACCAAGTGGGAAATAGCCAGGCACAAAGAGTTTTAACCAGGTCTGGGGACACAGGGGACTGGGGCAGTGGGGCAGTGGGACTGGGGCAGTGTCCCAATTTTCCCTATGCCCCAAAAAGGTGCTTAAAGGGCCAGCACCAGTCCCATAACCCACAAGGCAGGTCTTAAAGGGCCAGCAGCAGCACAATATAAATCCATTAGCCCAAATAAGGTTTGTAAAGTGCCATACAACCCAGGGCCGTAGTCATGAGGCAGGAGGCTGGCACTCAGGCTCCTCCAACAGCCAGGGGCAAATGGCAACTTGTCACCTAAAAATCTAGAGACGAAAGGCATTTCATCACACACTACTATTGCTGGGCAAATGTGTTATGCCCAGAAGTCTGATATTTACTACTATGACTTGTAAGCCTACTTCCAAGCTCAGCTCAGATAGCATAATTACTTCCCCAGAGTATTTGCAAGTTTTGCATGATGCAGGACAAATACGAACTGTACCCTTCAAACACAGCATGTAGACACCAACACAAATTGTAGAACAGCAACAGTGACTGCCTGAGAGACTCTCTCTGAAAGAATCCACAAATTACCAAAAGAAACCCCAAACTAACCATTTTGGAATAAGTTTATTTCTTACAGTTTCCATGAAATTCTTTAAACTCAGTCTGGAAGATGTAACACATAGAATGTTATATGAAAAGTAAGAATAAAACATTGTATATTCACATTTTTAGATGGTGGCAACAGGCATATGTCGCACTGATGACCACGGAATGAAAGGAAAATTGGAAAATTCATACTTTCCCATTATTCTTGGCCATGAGGGAGCTGGTATTGTAGAAAGCATCGGAGAAGGGGTGGAAAGATTTAAACCAGGTAAGACCAATTTGTAAACATAATTAACTAAAATCAATGTTTCAAATCATATACTGCGATGATGTTCCATTGATTTGTATCATGGCTATGTTCATTAAAGCAGGCTTCCCCAAACTCTGGCCCTCCAGATGTTGCTGAACTACAACTCCCATGATTCTATGAATGAAATAGATAGGCTGAGATTCATGGGAGTTGTAGTTCAGCAACATCTGGAGGGCCGGAGTTTGGGGAAACCTGCATTAAAGGGACACTATAGGCACCCAGACCACTTCACCTCATTGGAATGGTCTGGATGCAGTGTCCAAGGTCCCTTAGCCTTGCAAAGGTAATTGTTGCAGTTTTTAATAAACCACAATAATTACCTTTGAGAGTTAACTCCACCACTAGTGACTATCATGAGGACATCCAGCGTCATATAAAGCCTCATAAGAAAGCATTATACATGCTTTTCTATGGGGGAAATATTAATGCAAGTGTGGCCATTGGTGCACATGTGCATTATTTCTACCACGCTGGCTGCTTGCGGTGGGGGAGGAGCGAAGTTGGAACACGAACTAATGCCGAGGGACATCGGCACTGTAATCAGGTAAGGGACAGAAGAGGGGGTGCGCAACAAAGGGGAACACTGCAGAGAGAGCTATAGTGTCAGGAAAACAACTTTGTTTTCCTAGCACTATAGTTTCCCTTTAAAATGACCAAGCAAGGTTAGCTCATTCAGTATAGGTCAGTTAGGAATGGTGACACACACTGCTGGCAAGACAAAGACTTTAATAGATTTTAATTTCTGTATAAAAAAAGACAAATTTTCTTCCATATTTTAGAGGCTGCACATTTGTTCAATATAGTTTTGCCTTAAAGAAATACACTGGCCCCAATATTGGCCCAATAACAACTAACCTCAATCAAGTGTAATGTGTCCTAGAGACCAGTTCTCAGATGCCATCTTACCTTACCGTGATAACTTTTTTAACACAGTTTAATACTGAAGTTTAATATCAAAGTCACCACACCTCCCCACTCCTTTCCTTGGCAGCTTTGCTAATAGATAAGTATTGGGTTGGCGGCCGTTGATAGGCTGAGCTGAATTAGAGCTCATTGAGCTGAAGCACATTGGCCACATTAATTAAAGCAAAGAGCCTGCTTAATTCTTATTGTAATCAAATAAGCTGGAAACCATTAAAATGGCATTGCATACAGTTACAGACTCCTTGTTGTTTATCTACTACAAAATGTAACTTAGCATCTGCCTCAAGTTTTAATATCTTCCACAGAGAGTAATAGGATCCAAGAAATGGTAGGGACTACTTTGTCTTAGTATTATTCCTCCACCTGACAAAGCTTGACACTGGGTGGAGCTGCTGCCGTCAAGCCTGTGGTTTCTTCCAGCCATCACCAGTGATAGCTGCAGGGAAATTAACTCTTTCTATAAAGGATCCCAGGGTTTCATGGCATACTACGTAGACCTCAATATGCAAGAGTACAGCAGTGACGTCAACTTCTGGCAGCTGAAGCACCAGTAGCAGAGGAGGAGCAGATGGCAGCCAACAAGGGACAGGTTTAGGTAAGTAGCCCCTGGAACCAGAGCAGCAATGTCACTATCGGGGGTCTTTGCAAATTATACAAAGTCCCCAGACATTAACAGAACAGTGAGTCTTTTTTCAACCTATTTTACTATAAATAACTGTATAACAGACTTGCTAAATGAGATAAATATGTTTTTTGGTATCTGTGTGTTTTGTCCTTTGTTCCTGTTGGTTGTATCTCCTTTTTGCACACACATTCCTTTGTGACACACTCAGTGTACAGTACCATCCAGCATAGTTCGACACTTTTTTGGTTGTCAATATTAGATAAATTCCTCATTTTTTTTTGCATTGTGCCTGCAAAGCTTAATATGATTTTTGTACTTTTCAGAATATATCTACAAAAAATAGGACATAGTGCGAAGTTCATAAACAGCCACCTTTTTTTTTCATATCATAAATTGCACTGCAGTATTAATCAAAATAATATTTCCATGTTTAGGTGACAAGGTCATTCCTCTTTGCTTACCTCAGTGTGGTCAGTGCATTTGCTGCAATGATCCAAGGACCAATATTTGCATTGTAGCCAGGTATGTAATACAACCTTCTTTGTACAAAAAAACTCATTATAACTTCATACTGGGCAACATTTTTCAAGGATAGTCCTTCCTTCCATATAGAGATCAAATACAAACTGATAACAGAAAAAGTAAAGCTTTATATTCCATTATATTGAAAAAAAAATACACTTCTGTGTCACTCACACAGAGATAGAAATATAAGATTCCTTCATTCACCCATTCAGGGCAATTAAAAATATTCATTATGAAAAAGTATAATTATATGCGACTGGAGATTTTTCCCTGAATACTTCACTGATATTATGTAAAACCCTTTTCTTAACCCCTTCAGGATGGAGTCAATAGTACACGTTCTGATCAAAACAAAACGTAAACAAAAACTGGAATTTGCACTATATGTCTGTTCAACCGTGATTCATCTCTTTCACACTTATTAGATATCATTTTGCTCAGGAAAAACAGGGCTTTCATTTCATATCAAATATTTAGCTAAGAAACATAATGTATTATGAATAAAATAAAAAAAAACTGAGAAATGTAATTTAAAAAAAAAAAAAATTGTAGTTCCGCCTCACATTTTAGTTGTAAACGTCATAATACTGTTAGGTTTTAATGCAAAAAAATGCGCATATTTGTAATCAGCGATGCCTCACGAGTACAACAGAATCCCCCATTAACAGGTTTTATCAAAACGAAAAAATTAGTTCCCGTCAGCAATAGATGGGTATGAACGCCGTGAGAACAGGGGTATCAGGTAAATGAAATCCCGACGCGCGTTTCGCCTGATGAGCCTTTAAAACAGGTGAAACGCGCGTCGGGATTTCATACCCATCTATTGCTGACGGGAACTAATTGCTCGTTTTGATTTTTGATAAAAATATGCCGGTTAACGCCTTTTTTTGTTAAACAGGGTAATTAGTTATCGACCAGGATCTTTTATCCCCTTGTGGCACTCAGGGCTCTCTTCAAGGTGTATACTCCTATTTACTGTCGGCTAGATTATACTACTCGATGGTGATTTTTTACACAGCCAGATTATTTCATATTGCCCTGAGTTCAACTGGGGAATTTGTAACTTTACGTATTGATGTTACATTCCAATACAGTTTAAGCACATTTTTTGTTTTCTCTTCAAGAGTACTAATTTTTCATTTTTTATTGTAATTTCTGTCTAAGTACGTAACCTTGTATCTTCTTCTTCTTCACTTCTTTACTATACAAGGTGCCCACGAAGGCACTATTCCGACTATTTTACTCCTTAGTTATTATCTTCACTTATGAACTAAATTTTGACGTTCAGCCTAAGTCTTCTTCCGTTTAGGGAGCTTAGCATTAGGAGAGAATTGGGAATATTGGGAATAATCCTTTCCTTTATTACTGGAGCCCCTTGCAATTTAAACAGATTTGCCAACATTGTATTTTATTGTTAGCGCTACATTTAGACGCTATATTATTGAATAGATACACATTAGTTACATTGTTGCATTTACGTCTTTGGCTACAGCTACGGATTCGCAGACCTCAGAATTTGACACTAAATCATCAATTATCTTTACCTACGAACGGAATTCTAGCATTCAGCCATAGTCTCTTTTTGTATTTAGGGAGCACAGCATTGTGAGAGAATTCTGTCCCACGCCTATCTGGCTATGCAAATGTAGCGGGACATCCATAACCTATTGGGTACAACTCTTTTCCTTTACTATTAGGGCTTTTTTGTAGTATGAACAGATTTGTTAACATATTGGGAACAACTCTTTTCCTTTACTATTGGGGCTTTCTGCAGTATGAACAGTTTTGCTTACATTGTATCTCATGCTTAGTGCAACATTTGAGACGCTATGTTATATTGTTGCATTAACATCTTTTAGCTGTAGCCACAGCTTTGCAGGGCTCGATCACGTCGTGAATTGATACTAAATCCTGGCTTAGCATTAAATTGTTCTAGGCTGCATTTTGCCTCTTATACGTACCTGTTATTTTTTCTTATTTTCTTGTGTACTCTTTGTTTCAGGCTACCACCCTCTGTGGTGTGGAGCCACATTAGCTCATGAATAGTAGCTACAGTTCTCACAATATATCTGTATGTTAGTTAGTTTTCTCTCTTTCCTTGATTTAATAAAGTATCTTCGAGATTTTTAAAGCATCTTTTCACTTCTTTATATGGACACACATTTTTCCTCTTCTTTTTCAATTACATATGAATATATAATTTATATAAAATTTTGTTTCAATATTTTATTTATTTATTTATTTTTTATTTTATTTATTATTGTAATTATATGTATATATATATATATATATATATATATAAATATAATATATGTGTATATATCTATTATATATATAATATATATACATATTATATATATATATATAAAACATCATTCTAAGTGTATTTTAATATTAATATATATACTAATATTAGTATTAAAATACACTTTGTATGACGTTACATATATATATATATATATATATATATATATACACACACACACACACACACACACATATATGAAATATAAAAAAAACTTTTAATTTAATTTTAAACATGTTTAATTTTTTTTTTCACACTACCTACTAGCAGGGGGACTGTCTGATATTTCAGACAGCCCCCCTGCTGGCAGATCCACAGCCAGCTATAGGGGGCCATATGATCGCTCTTTGAGAGCGATCACATGGCCCCCGGGGGCCTCATTTGCCGCCCAGGCAGCCCTCCCGAAGATGACCTCCCCTGGGCTTAAGCCGTTACGGAGTTCTATGCCGCCACAACGGCTTTAAAGCTCTTTAAAGCCGCGACGGCATAGAACGGCGTTAAGGGGTTAAACAGTGCTATTAACAATATGCACTGCACTTTTTAATTATTTTGTTTTGCTTTGTCAATCTATGTTTTTATTCTGGCACCCAACAGGATGACAACTTGGCAGAAAGGTGATAATATATATATATGTAATAATTAATACAATGTTAAACATAAATCTGCACAGTAGTCAAGCCATAAGACTTGCTTTTCCCACAGAAATCCCATAACTGCAGCGATGTTACAACCGCAAAGGATTCTGGTTGGGCATTTGCAAATTAGTTTACCAAAGAATCAAGTTTTTGCCTCATTCCATTTTAAACATGGATTCCTTTTAATCGGTGTTTGCTGTATACAACAGCTTTGAAACACACGTTAAAAGGAATCCATGTTTAAAATGGAATGAGGCAAAAATGTGATTTTATGTTAAACTAATTTGCATTATTGCTTGACATTGTATTAATTATCCACAGACTTCAGGTGGAAGGGGTTTTCAATCACAATTTTTCCCCACCATAACTTATTTATATATATGATCATAGACGTGCGCACGGGGTATGCCTGATCACGCTCTAATCCCCACCGCCCGCTCATGTATCGAGGCCGGCAGGGGAGATCCAAGATCTCCCTCACTGGTCCAGAGGCAGGAGAGGACCCGGGGAGCTCTAGCCAGCAGCTCCGTCGGGTTCCTCTCGAGAGGTCAAAGCGTTGCTGCAGGCTAGAGTTCCTGCAGGCTAGAGTTCACTCTCACCACTAAGACCACCAGGGATCAGGGATGGCAGCAAGGATCCCCCTCCCAGGCAAAGGGTAAGAAGGAAGGGTAGATCCTTCTTACCTTTCCTAATCTGTCCCCCCACACCCACTAGCTAGCCATGTAAAAAGGGTATTATTGGCTTATTCCTTACAGAAGCCTTTTTCTATTTCTTTAGACCCCAATGGAACAGCAAAAAATTGTAAAATTTTATTTCCCTAACAAATAAACACAGGAAGGAACATATTCTGTTTGTCTTCCTTGTAATGAATTTGAAGTTGCAGGATTTATTTATTTACCTTACCCAGGATGTCTTATTTGGAGATCCACAGGCAAATAGCAGTTTAGGAAGATAAGACTCCAGTTTATTGCTCTATTACTAGATGAAAACAGTGAACTGCTTTGCACCCTGCTGTCCTTGATCTGCTTCCTGCAATTAAATAGGTAAACAGAAAGTGCCATGAGCTTCCTGGATTTACACAGAACCTGTAAACCGGAATAGGCAAATAAAAACATCACATTACAGACAATGTAATCTGGGTTTTGGAAGTACCTGCAAGGTAACTTATTGGTCACTTTTTAGGTTTGTTTTTTTCTTTTTATCAGTAACAACTGGTTTTGTAGTGAAAAATAGAAGTAACACAAAACTCACTCTCACCACTAAGACCACCAGGGATCAGGGATGGCAGCAAGGATCCCCCCTCCCAGGCAAAAGGTAAGAAGGGAGGGGGGATCCTTCTTACCTTTCCTAATCTGTCCCCTCCCCCCCCCCACACAATCACTACAAACAATTTCACACACACACACAGCACCCTCAAAAACACACAGCACACTAACAGCACCCTCTCACACACACACACACACCACCCTCAAACGCACACACAAACAGCACTCTCACACACAGCAGTGTATGTATGCGTGTGTGTGTATATAAAAAAATTATATATATATATATATATATATATATATATATATATATATATATATATATATGTATATATATATATATTTTATATACACACACACACACACACACACACACATACACGCGGCATGTGTGTTTGTGCTTTAGGGTGCACACCCTAATGCAATAGGCTGCGCATGCCTATGTATAAGATATTCGATTAGGTCAGTAGAGTTATTCGGCCTCATTTTAGAAAGAAAGTATATTTAAAAAAAAGGAATATATTGTCAGTTAACTAGCAGTGTGATCCCTCCTATGTCCCCAATAAGACATTGAGATATGCACTTAATTGAGGGAAGTAATATAAAGATCAGCAGAAGAACATAAAAGATTAAAGTAACAGCTGTTGAGGGTGCAGAAAAAAATCCCCATATAATCTTTGGCAAAAGGAAGAAATACATGGCCATGAACCCTAAAGAGTTCCACCATATATCCCAATTTAGCCTATGCTCTCAAGGGGCAGAGCACAGTCCAGTATTATGGAGAGGTACGTCAGGCCCCTCAGTTCAGGTGTTTGCAGACTGGGCATGAGCAGTATAGGTGAGAGGCCACTTCTGTGGGGTAGACTGTCGCACTCTGAGATCCAGACTAGAATGTCTGAAAATTCTTCCAAGATACGGTCACACTTCAAACTGCAGTGACTGGAGTAACCTAGTGGCGTCCACCACGATGCATGTCTTCATGTCATTTACCATCTCTCCCGGCAACACCACTTGGACCCGTCACAGCTAGGTAGACTCCCAGGAGGAGACCAAGATCCAAAGGGGGGGAAATGGTGCTCCTGGTTGGGAGATTGGCTGTTGCTCCCACCCAGTGTACCTCCCAGGCTGCACTGCTGAAGCCGTCAAAATGACCAGGATTGCTGCAGTCAGCTGTTGCATTGTGTCTCAACTTGGTCAGGGTAAAGGTAGGTCTCTGTAGAGCTCCTTCAGCCACCACAGGGGAGGTCTCCTTCCTGTGCTGCTCACCCAAGCCTACATCCAGAGCAGACTGAAGCAGTTGCTTCCTCCATCATCCACAAGGGAAGCAGCATGCATTTTTAATTGCCCCAATAGGGTGAATAAAGGAATAATTTATTTATGTCTGAGTTAGCACAGAAGTTGAAATGTTATGTAATGTAAAATATAGTGGTATGGGTTTTCTTCTATCATTTTGTATCTCACCAGCCCAAGCACAAATGTTTAAATATGAAGAGTAGTAAATCACTAAACCATTAACTTCTGTACCACTACTGGAAAGCCATAATTTTAATGTACAAAGATGAATACTTAATACTACTTTGTTAATGTTTTAAATGTGTTTTGAATCATATCTAAAAACAGTGCAATTTAAATTTTCATATAATTACCTACATTCAAACAAACTATGCATTCTGTTTCTCATAGCACAGATAATCGCAGAGGGCTGATGGCTGATGGCACCAGCAGATATACCTGCAAAGGAAAACAAATCTATAATTTTTTTCACACTAGCACCTTTAGCGAATATATTGTGGTTGAAGAAATTGCAGCCACTAAAATTGATAACAACGCACCACTGGATAATGTCTCTCTTATTGGATGTGGCTTCACAACTGGTTATGGGGCTGCTTTAAACACAGCCAAGGTATTCTGAACATGTATATCTGCATGCCTATTTGTTGAGGTGTATCTAACTTGACAGGTGACCTCCGTGACTGATATTAGAACCCTGAATAGTATTACGTAACCTGATATATTTTTATATCTGTTAATATTTCTTCCATAAGTGAATGGAAAAATTACATATATGGAGGATGCAGGTTATAACTAAGTAACCTTGTATTAATGCAATGGAGGGCCAGTGCGGGATATTTATGCCATCATTGTTACAGATTGCCCATCTCTCTTTCATTAAACCAGCATAAAGGGATGGAATAAGAACAGAGCTAGTGCTTCTCTATTATGCTATTATTAAGCAATTGCATGTTCTCATTATGCATTATTTATACTCTAAACAACAATAGTGAACAATCAAGGCAACTCAACTGGACCAATAAACAAGTTATGTGTGTTTTGTCAGAAAGTCTAGATCATGGAATATGACGAAAATTATAGACTGGCTAACACATTTGATTGGTGATTCCACCCCTCTTATATTTCTCTACCACTTCTTACAAAAAACTCTAAATAATTCTCCCCCATTGTACCCAGTTCTGAAAGTAAAAAGTTAAATCTACAAACTACACAGTGGGTTAGTGGAGATGAAAACCAACATTGTATCAATCAGACACTGAATGATGAACTTTAAAGGGGAATTGTCATTATCAAGCATTTTTTATGTTATGTCTACTTATCTATTATACAAAAACACAAATAGTGAGATCACCTGACAAAGAAATGTGCAGGCAAGCCACTACTGGGACACACTCCCTATATCCCTTTAAAAGTCAGTGCAAAGAAAAACTGTATACAAGAAAAGTGAAAATACTTTGTAGGGCGATACTTCTCAAACAGAGTGGTGTATATATTTACCAACTTGTAGCTGAGCATGTAGAACTCACATGAAAAATAGAAGAGAAATCATATGCAAATGCTTTAATAAACAATGAGATAAACATAAAATAAAAATGGAACACTCACAAATGTAGTGGCACAATTGAAAACATCAATATGTGCAAAAACGTATTTGCCTCAATTAGGCTAATCCCCTGGTAACAGTAGTCTTAAATGGTAAGGAGTATCAGGAACAGTCCCTCTTCACTGACCGTCAATCAGAAGGCAGCAATAACGAAGTGTCTGACTTCCAGCCGCAGTAATCCTTTCAGGGTAAAAAGTATGCTCAACGCGTTTCGTCTAGGTTCTTACACTTCGTCAGGAGCTTGTCTTTTTTCCAGGACCGGCAATTTAAATATGCCAGGCTGCGTCCTCTCGTAGTGTGTGGGCATGCACGGTGATGAGACGTAATCAGGTCTACCGCCCATGTGCGTTCCACTCTGGAGCGCAAATAACTTTTTTAATCTCAGCAGACAGGAAGAGCCCAGGATCAACAAAACTAGCCAGTCTCAGACCACTTGCCCCAAAAAATATATTTATGTATACACGATCCACAAATCTATTGGATGTATATCCATAATAATAATAATAGTAAAAATATGAGAGTAGTATATTTATAAAACATAATAAAAACGTTTTACTTATCCATTATAACTGGGGTAAGCAACCTTCGGCACTACAGATGTTGTGGACCACATCTCCCCTGATGCTTTGCAAGCATTATGAATGTAGGAGTAGGAGGGGAGATGTAGTCCACAGTACCTGGAATGCCAAAGGTTGCCTAACCCTGCACTACAAACTATTAATGAATATGTGTATTTGAAAAATTATTAAAAATAGGAAGTCCACAAAGCTGTACCTGCCTCTGTTGAGGTGCATCCATTTTGGCTCCCTGTTTGGGAAAAATCATTTACCTACTGACTTCATATATTATATTTCTACTTTTCCTCTTAGGACTTTATCTCTTTCCTTTATTTTTCCCTTTACTCTCTTCTTGTTTTCTTTAATGGTATCTATACAATGCTATCATTTCTTGTCGGCTAGTCTGAAAAGTTGTTTTACGCTCAAGTTCTGATGTATCTGCACTACTATAAGCTTGTTTAAGCAGGGTTCTCATCTACCTATTGTTCCTGTGTCACTGTGTAATTGTCTCATGTATTGTAAATTTCACCTCTTTTATAATATTGTAAAGCACTGTGGAATTAGTTGGTGCTATATAAATACCAATAATAATAATAATTGCTGTTTTAGTTACTGGTACATGCTAATCTTATTATGATTATATACCGATGCATATTTGCTCCATCTACTGTGTATATTCACTGTGCAGTTAGTTTTTTTTTCTCATGCCCATCTGTATCTCATTTTATGTTCTTTATATAACTAAATTTTGTAAAAACAAGCACTAATACATGAATACATTTACAAATTCACAAAAATTAGATTTGTTTTTAAAATAATACATTAATAAGATGTCTGCTCATGTTATGAATTCCTCTAGACCAGCGGTTCCCAAAGTGTGGGTCACGACCCACTGGTGGGTCGCAGGGCGCTTCCCAGTGGGTCGCGCTGACCCACACATCCAGGGCCCTCCAATCAGTCTGCCTAGCACCTCCGGTCTGCAGCTCAGCCAGGTGCAGAGCTGCAGACCGTGTGATAGAAGTCTTGCGAGCACCCAGAGCATCACCATGGCAACACTCTGGGAGCTCGCAAGACTTTTATTACACTGTCTGCAGCTCTGCACCCAGCGGAACTGCAGACCGGAGCGTTAACCCACTGGACCACCAGGGATGTTTAAAGAAGGTAGGGCAGAGAGCCCAAACAATGCCCCCCACCACCACAATGTAACCCCTTCTCTGCCTGCCCCCCTTCCCCCACTATAACCCCTTCTCTGCCTGCCCCCTCCCCCCACTGTAACCCCTTCTCTGTCTACCCTCCCCACTGTAACCCCTTCTCTGCCTACCCCCCACTGTAACCCCTTATCTGCCTACCCTCCCCACTGTAAACCCTTATCTGCCTACCCTCCCCACTGTCCCCTTCCCTGCCTCACCCTCCTGTAACCCCTTCTCTGCCTGCCCCTCTGTAACACCCTTCTCTGCCTGCCCCCCTGTAACACCTTTCTCTGCCTACCTGCTGTAACACCTTCTCTGCCTACTGCCCCCACTGTGCCCTTCTCTGCCTACTCCCCAGTGTAACCCTTCTGCCTGCCCTCCTCCCCCCCACTGTAACCCTTCTCTGCCTGCCACCCTCCCCACTGTAGCCCCTTCTCTGCCTGCCCTATCCCCCCCACAGTAACCCCTTCTCTGCCTCCCCTCCCCACTGTAGCCCTTCTCTGCCTCATCCCATAGCAACCTCGCCTGCACCCTGTAACCTTATCTGCTGCCACCCCCACTGTAACCCCTTCCCTGCCTACCCTCCCCCACTTAACCAGCTCTGCCCCTCCCACTGTAACCCCTTATCTGCCTACCTCCCCACAGCAACCCTTTCGCCTCCCTCCCACTGTGACCCTTGTACCCAGCCCTACCCTCCCCACTGTACCCTTTCTCTGCCTCCCCTCCCCTGTCACCTTCTCTGCCTGCCCCTCACTGTAACCCCTTCTCTGTCTGCCCTTCCCACTGTACCCCTTCTCCTGCCCCCCACTGTAACCCCTCTGCCTACCTCCCCACTGCCACCCCTTCCTCCCTGCCCCCTCCCTCCACGTAACCCTTTCTCTGCCTACCCCCCACTGTAACCCTTTCTCTCCCTGCCCCTCTCCCCACACTGTAACCTTTTCTCCCCATGCCCCCCCACACTGTAACCCTTTCTCCCCCTGCCTGCCCACTGTAACCCTTTCTCACACTGCCCCCACACTGTTACCAGTTCACACACTCTCTCCCACACTGTCACCCTCATCTCCTGTCTCTGCGTGTCCTTTTGTGTCAGTGTGTGTGTGCGCATTTGTGTGTCTGTGTGTATCTGTTTACATGAGTATCTGTGTATCTGTGTGTGGGAAACTAAGTGTCATTGTGTGTATCGCTGTTTCACTGTGTGTATTTGAGTGTCTGTGTGTGTGTCTATACAGTGCACACATACTCCATACAAAAAAAAACATGCTTACATTGAAACACACATTGTGTATATGTATATTTTATAGACACAATATACACACACTGCATCCACTACACACACACACACACACACACACACACACTGCAATCAAACTCAAACATTACATACAAACACACCCCTGCATTAAAACACTAAAATGATCTACAAACACCCCTTCATTCAAACACCAACACTACACACAAAAAACACACCTGCATTTAAAGTCCTACACTACATATACAAACACCCCTGCATTCAGACGCAAACATTACAAACAAGTACAGCACTACATTCCAATAGCAACAGTACATACAAATACACCCATACATGCACACATATACTTATTACAAAAACATGCTTACATTCAAACACTGCTCACAAATATAACCCTGCAATCAGGGCCGGACTGGGGATACGAAGCAGCCCTGGAAAAAAATCTATGCCAGCCCCACAGCCAGTCATTGTGCTATGTAGGGTGTTGTATATATATATATATATATATATATATGCAATTGAAATAGTTGGCTGCACTCTTGGATTTCCTGAAAATGTAACTTTTATTAAAATATTTAAGAGAAGATCAATGTTTCAGTCCCTCTTGTGGACTTTCGTCATGATCCTGATGCAAGTCCACAAGAGGGACTGAAACGTTGATCTTCTCTTAAATATTTCAACAAAAGTAAAATTTTAAGGAAATCCGAGAGTACAGCCAACTATTTCAATTGCCTATATATATATATATATATATACACATATATACTGGATACTGGAGCCCTGGTGATGCAACAATATATATATATATTTTGTATTGATACATTTCTTCTTCTAATTCAAAATATTAGTTCTTTTATGGTAATTAAATTATACAGTAAAGCATACTCACACACAGACAGACAATCTTACTGATGCACACAAATAGGCTCATTGACAGACAATGACACACACAGACAAGGTTACTGGCGCACACACAAATTTAGTAAAGACAAACTCTGATACACACACACAAGCTTACTATAGACAAGCTCACTGTCACACACACACGCTCACTACAGACAAGCCCACTGATGCACACACACTCTCCCTACAGACAAGCCCATTGACACACACGCTCCCTACAGAAGAGCTCACTAACACACAGATTCACTACAGACAAGCTCACTGACACACACATGCTCACTATAGACAAGCTCAGTGAAACACATATGGTCACTACAGACAAGCTCACGATCACACTCATGCTTACTACAGACAAGCTCACTGTACACACATGCTCACCACAGACAGGCTCCGACACACCCATGCTCCTTACAGACACGCTCACTAACACACACACACATATGATCCCTACAGACAAGCTCACTGACACACATACAAGCTCACTCACTAACAGGCACACACCCACACACACACAGGCTCCCTTACTAGCAGATGCGCGCACACACAGAGGCAGACAGTCACTGACACCCAGGCAGACAGCCACACACACACACACAGGCAGACAGTCACTGACACCGAGGCAAACACCCACACATACAAAGACAGGCAGACAGCCACACACACATACACACACAGGCAGACAGTCACACACAGACAGTCACACACAGACAGTCACACACTCACAGTCACACACTCACAGTCACACACTCACAGTCACACACTCAGACAGTCACACACAGTCACACACTCACACAGACAGTCACTCACACACAGACAGTCACACACTCACACAGACAGTCACACACAGACAGTCACACACTCACACAGACAGTCACACACAGACAGTCACACACTCACAGACAGTCACACATTCACAGACAGTCACACACTCACACAAACACACTGACCTGCTTCTTACCTCCTGCTTGGAGCTCCTGGAGGCTGGTTGTTGGGGAAGCAGGGACTCATTCCTGCTTCCCATGCTGCAGTCAGCTGGGCCCCGCCGGACAGTAAGCTCCGCCTCCGCTAAGCCCCGCCCCCGCCGCACTAAAGCTCCGCCCCGCCGCAATTTTTAAAAAAAAATTTTTATGATCCCTGCCGGCCATGTGTGAGCTGTGCCGCCCGCCTGGCTCCCCCTGCTCCCATGGGGCTCTGTGCGGCCGCACAGCTCACACATGGCCGGCCGGGATCACAGGAGCTGTCAGCCCAATGATCAGGGCTGTCAGACCGGCCCCAGGTGCCGCGGCCCACCGGGAAATTTCCCGGTATCCCGGTGGGCCAGTCCGGCCCTGCCTGCAATGATGCGCAAATGGTAGATCTCCATCTGGCACATTATTGTTGAAGTTCTCCGACAGATGGAGATCTACCTTTTGGCCACACTTTCACTAGATGGGGGCCCAGAAAACATATTTGCACCAGAGTCCTCTCTACATTAGTTCCACCACTAGGATAATCAATGTGAGGTGCCTGGATGAAAGAGCAGGACAACAGCACTTCTGATTCTGAGTCTGTGAGTAAGCAGTTGTATGTCTCTAAAACTGATTGCCATGATGTGTAAAGTTTCTGCCTCTAAAACTGCCATGATATATCAAAATTATGCCTCTAAAACTGCCATGTTATGCCAATTTTATGATCTAAAACTGATTGCCATGATGTGCAACGTTTCTGCCTCTAAAACTGCCATGATATATCAAAATTATGCCTCTAAAACTGCCATGTTATGCCAATTTTATGATCTAAAGCTGATTGCCATGGTGTGCCAATTTTATGCATCTGTTTGCCATGGTGTGCCAATTGTATGCTTCTGAAGCTGATTGCCATGATGTGCTAAGTTTATGCATCTAAAAGTGATTGCCATGATATGCCAAGTTTATGCATCTAAATCTGATTGCCATGGTGTGCCAAGTTTATGTATTTAAAGCTGCCATGATGTTCCAATTGTATGCCTCTAAAACTGATTGCCATGATGTACCAATTTTATGCATGTAAAGCTGATTGCCATGGTGTGCCAATTGTATGCATCTAAAGCAGATTTCCACTGTGTGCCAATTGTATGCATCTAAAGCGGATTGCTACAGTTTGCCAATTGTATGCCTCTGAAGCTGATTGCCATGGTGTTCACTTTTTAAAATACGCATTAAAAGCAAGTGGATCTCGAAAAATGACCGTTTTGAAAAGTGGGTCTCGGCCCATAAAAGTTTGGAAAGCCCGGCTCTAGACTCTAAGCTCATGGGAGCAGGGTCCTCATCTACCCATTCTACCTGTAACACTTTGTAATTGTCTCATTTATTGTTAAAGTTCTCCCTGTTATAATATTGTAAAGGGCTGCGGAATAAGATGGAATAAGGAATAATATAATTACTACTACTACTAATAATAATACATGTGCAAGGTTGGTGTGAAATGTATCAATGATATTTGAAAATTTTAATTCTAGCATATATTAAGCCTATGAGATTTGGGACATTGAACATTATAGCTTTGTCAGATGTATATTGATTTAAATGTCTTCTGTAAAACACCTTTTTACCCAAAGAGTCACTTAAAATATTTTTTGTTCAGGTACATCCAGGGTCTACATGTGCTGTATTTGGTTTGGGTTGCGTTGGACTTGCGGCTGTCATGGGTTGTAAAGCAGCTGGTGCGTCCCGTATCATTGGAGTGGATATCAACAAGGACAAGTTTGACCTGGCTAAAGAATTAGGAGCAACTGAGTGCATCAATCCCAAAGATTATGATAAAACCATTGAACAAGTACTTCAGGAGAAAACTGGTGGTGGTTTGGACTATGTATTTGAATGTGTTGGTAACACAAACACTATGGTATGTGCATCACACCTTACTATGAAGAGCAAAATTACTTATTATTCAAGGATTACTTTGTAGCCTGACAAAAAGTTTTCTGACATTTCACTTTCCATTCCATAGTTCTGAAGGTTGCCTACCCCATCCCAACTTTAAATACATATTTACTAGTCTACATTTTTCTATATTTTGTCAACTCACTATAGCCCTCAAAATCCATTTTCCCTCCAGGTTGCAGATTGCTTCAGAATCATAAATGTGTTTTCAAACAATAATTGCATACTTTTTACATTGCAGGTTGCAGCAATAAAGTCCAGCCATTTTGCATTTGGAACGACTGTAATTGTTGGCGTTTCTGATAAAAATGAAACGATTACCATTGATCCAATGATTTTTTTGACTGGACGTAAAATGGCAAGTTCTATTTTGGGAGGTATAGTATTTTTATCTCACTATAATTTATTTTTTACATACCACCAGCAGATTCTACTACATTTTACAGTGTAACATAATTACAAACAAGTTGATGTTTAATACATGTTTTATAAAGTTTACTATACCATATATTTAGCTATCTACTACTACATAAGCACACAGAGACTGTTGCAAGTTGATAATGTAGTAGCAGGTACCCCCAGGCATTAATAGGGTTGTAAAAGAAGGAAGCATGTTACAAGGACAATATGTGGTAGGAAGCATTAAGGAGTATTGGAAAACAGGAGCAGCACAGGCAACGTCATAAAGGTAAGAATGTCAAAATATATCAAGAGTCAAAGTAAAGAATTCCTATACGGAACATAGAGAGGAGGTGGGAGAGTATTATTCATTATTACATTCATTAGAATTAGATATTTTTAACACTGCAGTTTTAAGGTTGTATGCACTATTATCACTAATGTACCCATATGTATTATTGATTATGTTACCAGCACTTCAACTACTGTCTAAAAGATTGAGAAACCCTTACTATTTGGTCAGTCAGTAAAAGTATTTATAAAAGAGATACATTGGTAATAAGCCAACAGGATTCATAATATATCAAACCTCCAATTGTTTGCAAATGACAATGCCACTGAATCTTTACCAGCCAAGATTCAAAAATCTCAAGCGTGTTGCAGTTTGCTAGCCAATTGAGGCCCAGCATTTGAAAATAAAGTAAACGAGAGAAAGAAAATATATGGTGAAGCCAAGACTCAAAATTGTACATCTTATACTACTAGTCAGCCTGATAATGGACTTGCCTTTGAAAGTTTGGGTCCATGACAACTTAGCAAGGTAGAATTCAGGGCTGAATTTTCATTCACCTAATGGTAGAGAGGAAATATTGATCCCTGGTAAAACCGTGATTAAATACAGTACACAGAGTCTAACAGTATCCTCAGCTTAGTAATAGCTTCTCTTTGTATAATATAATGTGTAGAGCACAGTTTTCTGATGGATGATGTTAATTCTTGCGCTATCCCCTTTGTGCTTTTAAAAGCATAACTCATTCAATATTTCAATCAACTCAGATCTTGAAAATTAACCTGAGTATAATTTACCTTTACAGAATAATGTTCATTGAGATTTCAAATCTGTTAAAGGTAGGTTGAAGCTAAAGAATAAAACCAATGTAGAAGTCAAATGCTTAAGGCAAATCACAGGCAGCTTTATATTACCCAACACATGGAATATACGATATATGTAAATTAGTTATATATGTTTACTTTTAACACAATAAATTTGTTATTTAGGGTTGAGGGTCAAGGATGCTATCCCAAAATTGGTTACCGCTTACATGGAAAAAAAGGTTGATGTGGGCAAGCTGGTGACACACAGACTACCTTTTGAGGAAATCAATAAAGGATTTGACCTTTTGCAGTCTGGTAAAAGGTATTTGTTTTATACTTGCGTTTTGTAAGCTTAAATTAACTAAATATCAGTTTCATCTCTTGTGCTTTGACATCACACTGATATCATATAGTGGAATATGACAAACTATTTTACTTCCATGAGCTATGGCTAGTGAAATAAGCAAATCCCTTAAGGGGCCCTTACTGACCACTACAGAGTATTGAAGGGTTAACCTACCTCTAGAGGCACTTCCAGATGGTTAAGTGACTTTTGGTCACCTACCTGATGCTGGACATCCTCATGCTCTGGCTGAGAACATCCAGCATCTCTAAATCCCCATTGGAAAACATGAAGCAATGCTTTCCTATGGGCTAGTCCTGATGTGAGTGTGGTGCTCAGCGCACATGCACAGGTCCCACTGCCGGCTGATGTTGGTGGAGGAGTGGAGGCAGAGTCTGACCCAGCCCCGAAGGACATTGGTGCTGGACTGAGGTAAGGGACAGAAGGGTTTTTAACCCTTCCAGTGCTGAAGGTGCATTGTTCTATAGTGGTAGGAAAACAAGTTTGTTTTCTTAGCACTATAGTTTCCTTTTAAGTAATTCACATTTGCTAAACTACAAGAACATATTTACTGCTGTACAATCATTAAATTAGCTATAGTGTAATTTGCTATTTCAAATAAGACAGCTATATAATTACCCTTAATGGATTTTGCTTATTCCACATGCTTCATTTTCACTGAGCACTCGTTTCTTCACTTTGCTTACATGTCAATCTTAGGGTGGGTTGTGTGATTGTAATCTAGAAGGGGGGTAGCCTGCAATGGTTGTATGTTATCTCAGAGATCTGAGATAACTGAGGTATTTAGCTTAGGGTCCATACCTGGCACTGTAGGTTGTCTGTTAGTACTGAGGCAATCTGAGGTATGTGTTTTACTTTCAAGGACAGCTTTTGCTGTTAGGAGATTTATCAGTATTTTAAAGCTTAGTATTTCAGAGTTAGCTTCTGATATTAAAGGATCACCATAGGGTCAGGAACACAAACATCTATTCCTGACCCTGTTAGTGTTAAAACCACCATCTAGCCCCCCCCCTGGTCCCCTTCTGCCTCCATAAATATAGCAAAATCTTACTGTATTCAAGCCTGAAGCTGTAGATCTGCATGCTTTTTGCCTCAGAAAAACAAGCAGTCTGTCGACATCATCAGAAGTGGTAGCCTGATCCAATCACAGTGCTTCCCCATAGGATTGGCTGAGACTGACAAAGAGGCAGATCAGGGGCACAGCCAGTACAATTCAAACACAGCCCTGACCAATCAACATCTCCTCATAGAGATGTATTGAATCAATGAATCTCTATGAGGAAAGTTCAGTGTCTGCATGCAGAGGGAGGAGATACTGAATGTTTGGATGCATTTTAGGCAGCCATGACCCAGGAAGGATCTCTAACAGCCATCTGAGGAGTGGCCAGTGAAGTTATCACTAGGCTGTAGTGTAAACACTGCTTTTTCTATGAAAATACAGTGTTTACAGCAAAAAGGTAAGGATTCTACACACCTGAACAAATTCAATAAGCTGTAGTTGTTCTGGTGACTATAGTGTCCCTTTAACTGTGTTTATCTCGTTTTTAAAAATTTATCACATTTAATGAAAAAAAACCTATTCTTTCAATCTGGGGAATTTCCTTGCACAAAATGATCTCAAATGGCAGTATATCCTCCAATCACAATATAGCTGTTTCTTTTAATTCACTATTCTGAATCTGTTTCCTGTAAGACACCCCTATGTTGTAATTCTTACTATTGTTTTATCAATTTATAGTAGTATGTCAATGCTATTCTCTTTCAAGTTAATAATCATAGATGCACACTTTTCCTTTTCAATATGCTTTTTAATTAACATCAGCTGGATAACAGGCAGTTTTAATAGTGGTCTAATTGGCATTTCAATAAAAAAAATCTGTTGAGACATGAGACACATTGTTTATCCTACAAACTGTTAATTTGTATCCACAATCCCCAGTTCTCTGTCTACATTTTTCCATGAATTTATTTTCTATTAAATACTTCTGTGTGATGTGAAGTATTACCAGTTTTTGGATTCCCTAGTGGGATACCTCTTCAAGTTTCTGTAGCACTGATACTATCTTAACTGACAACTCAGGGCAGTTTGTTCTAGACTGAATGGTGATTTTGGTATTGATGTAAAAATATTAAACTGAATTATTTATTATATAAACTGCCATTACTTCTTAAAAGAAGACCCTAAGCAAAATAATTACCACATCATGCTGTAATGATTATGGCACCATTAGTGCCCTAGCACAACCCAATATAAGTAGGCAAACTGTTTGCTAAAGGTTTCACTTCTTACCTGGAGTCTGCTGGGCACAGGTCTCTATCACGCTCTGGCTGAGAACATCCAGTTTACTACTTGAATTGGGAAGGCACCAAGGAACTCCAGGCACCATATCCACTACAGCGCTCTTGAAGTACTAAAAATGTGTAACTACAATGTTTCATTACTGTTTTGCTTTGCCTTTTCAGCATTCGAACTGTTTTGTTATTTTAACAAGAGTCAACAGAGGAATAAGATCACTTCTACCAACTACTCACTCTACATACATTTTCTTTGAAATTCAGGATCTGAAAGCATTCTTATACAGCAATAAGCTACAAATAAAATAAAATTCCTTTTTTGTTGTTATCTTCTATTGTGGTTAAAGGACAACTGACATCACATTTTTACAAAGTTTTTTTTTTACAAATGTATTACATTTAATGAAAAACATTTTTGCACATTAATTTTATTAAAAATTTAATTTTTCTGTCTGTCTATCTTGTTGAGCAACCATATTGAGTCCGATTCTACAGTTATATGACTGGTTCGCAGCCAGAATTTTAAAATCTGGATGTAAATAGATTTTGTGATCAAAGTCCCAATTTTACAATGTCTCAATATGCAAATGGATGCTTTTGCAACATTTAGTATGGGGTCATTTGAACTTTACTGAACAAACTTGAACAGGAAAACTGTTTAAATATGACTCTCTTATCTTTCTAGAGAGGAACCATGAACTCAGGAAACTTGCCGTCCACCCTAAAAGTGCTCTGTCATGTGCTGTATAATGTTCTCCGTTTTCTCTTTCAAGTGGTTAGCTGGAACAGATTCCTCTTCACAATGCACCTATTGAGGGTAACAAGGAAAAAAACAGTTGGGCCCTGCTTGGTCCCTTTATCTTGGGACAAGTTAATACAAGAGCTAGGCCTGAGAGCTACAATTGCCTTTATTAAAGGACCACTATAGTGCCAGGAAAACATACTCGTTTTCCTGGCACTATAGTGCCCTGAGGGTGCCCCCACCCTCAGGGTCCCCCTCCCGCCGGGCTGGATGGCGAGGAAAGGGGTTAAACTTACCTTTATTCCAGCGCCGGGCGGGGAGCTCTCCTCTTCCTCTCCGCCTCCGATCCTCCTCTTCGGCTGAATGCGCATGTGCGGCAAGAGCTGCGCGCACATTCAGCCAGTCTCATTTATAATGCTTTCCTATGGACGCTTGCATCTTCTCACTGTGATTTTTACAGTGAGAAGCACGCAAGCGCCTCTAGCGGCTGTCAATGAGACAGCCACTAGAGGATTTAGAGTCTGGATTAACCCATTTATAAACATAGCAGTTTCTCTGAAACTGCTATGTTTATAAAAAAAAAGGGTTAATCCTAGCTGGACCAGGCACCCAGACCACATCATTAAGCTGAAGTGGTCTGGGTGCCTAGAGTGGTCCTTTAAGGCAGTGGCTGATCGTAGTATAGGCAGGGGTGTGGATACCTGCCTGGGTAAGGAGCTGAAGAAGAAAAGGCAGTGTGGATAACCATAACCATAATAATTGCAAATACATAAAAAAAGATAAGGTTCTCGACTGCAGGCTAGAGGCAAGCATGGTAGCCCAGCTGATGTTGGCAGGAACAGAATGGAGCTACAATGTTTAGAGCTGAATAGAACACTCTTAGATCAGAGGATAATACCAATACATGCAATTTCCCCCTGTAAAAAGGTTGTCCCTACGTGACATGGATCTGATGTTTATTCTACTTAGTAGACCTTTATTCTATGATCATCCATTTAAGTTTCTTGCCTTATTGAATAAACATGTGCCCATATTATGCAATCACCCCAGCCCCAACACTTACATAAAAATTATCATAAGCATAAATGGTGCCAGGGCACTCCTGACACCAGCACATTAGGATTAGAGTATACATGTATTCAATAAGCTGTGGACTGTGACTCTCATTACTCTTAGACACACATATGTTTTCTGACCCAGGAGTACCATACATTTGCACACTGCTATACTAGTGTCAGTGCTTTTAAAATGGCCCAAAATGTGAGATACCTTGTATTTTTCTCTTTCGCATGGCATTCAATTTCATTGAATTTGTGAATTCTTAAGGTACACCAAATTGTGACAATATTATTAATATTTTAAATAAATGATACATCAACCTCATTCTGTTCTCTAATTTGGTCCTGTAACTTCACAAAAATATGGTAAAGGTAAATATAGAGCTATAAGATATGTATCTGCGCACAAATTTAGACATTTTTACTGCAGTAACACTCCTCATGTTTATGCACCTAACTGCAAATAAACAATGGCCTTGTGGAAATTGGCCAAAAATGAATACAGCAAATTTAGAAATAAAATGTTGGAAAAAAATTGCACCATGAGAAGTATACCCAACCCTCCCAACTG
>OW240922.1:90956110-90990854 GCA_933207985.1 Pelobates cultripes
ACAATGTGCATGGCAGCAGTTTCTACTCCTTTTGACAGAATGCAAAAATCTTGCAAACAATAAAACCATTTACCAACCCAACCGAGAGGTGATTTTGTACTACGCTACCCTTCCTGGAAATCCAAGTCAGATTAAGGTTGCCCAGAGCCCTAAATAGAGTACCAGACTGGGCCACCCTCCAAGAGCTTTTGGCTTTGTTTCTGTGACTGGTTTGTGCATAGTGGCTGAGTGGTGTGTGTGTGTGGGGGTTCGAGCTGTGTGTGTGTGTGTGTGTACTTGGGGGGGCTAAGTATTTCTAGCATTATGTATCTGTGTATGAGAGGGAGAGAGAGCATTTCTGACCGAGTGTGTCTCCGGCATTGTGTATCTGTGTATGAGAGGGAGAGAGAGCAATTTGTATAAGGGATGTAGTGTGTTTATAGGGGACGCAGTGTGTGTTTGCGTGTAAGGAATGCATTGTATGTTTCTGTGTGTGTAAGGGGTGCAAGGTGTGTTTCTGTGTATGTAATTGAATGCAGTATGTGTCTGTAAGGGGTGCATTGATTGTGTAAGAGATGCATTTTGTTTCTGTGTGAATGAGTGTTTGTGTGAACGTAAGGGATGCATTGTGTGTTTCGGGTGTGTCTGTGTGTGAGTAGGAATGCATTGTATGTTTCTGTGTGTGTGTGTGTGTAGGGGGGGGAATGCATTGTGTTTGTGTTTGTGTAAAAGAGAGGGTTTGTGGGGTAGGATAGGGACTGAGAGGGGAACAGCTCATTATTTTTTTTTAAAATTTTCATAGTGCTCTCCCCTCCTGTCAATTATTGATTTTCCCTTCCCTCCTGTCCCTCCATGTTCTACCCCTTCTGTCCCTTAGTGCTCTCCCTTGGCCCCCGGTCCCTCTGCAGTCCCCCCTTGGTGGTCTTCTCACTCCCCCCTCTCTCCCTTAGTGGTCCTCCATCCCTTCCCTTAGTGGTCCTCCCTCTCCCATTAGGGGAGGGGGGGAGTAAGGACCATTAGGGGATGGGGGGACTCAGTGAGCACTTCCTGTCATTCCGCTGGCGGCCGGGTACAGGAAACAGAGGTTCCTGTCCCGCGTTCCGCGCCACCCGGCCACGCTACATTGAGAGACCGGCAGGAGGGAGCGCTCTGCGCCTCCCTCCTGCCGGTCACAAACCTGGCCGCCCTCCACACAGCAATGCCGCGCCGCCTTGGGCTTGCTAAAGCGCTCAGGCGGTGCAGCATGAGGAGCCGCCGGGCGCAGGGATCCGGCGCCCCCTGCTAAGTTGCGCCCTAGGCGGCTGCCTAGGTCGCCTTACAGGTGGCGCCGGCCCTGTGTGTATGAGAGGGAGAGAGAGCATTTCTGACAGTGTGTCTCTGGCATTGTGTGTCTGTGTATGAGAGGGAGAGAGAGCATTTCTGACAGTGTGTCTCTGGCATTGTGTGTCTGTGTATGAGAGGGAGAGAGAGCATTTCTGACAGTGTGTGACTCTTGCATTGTGTGTCTGTGTATGAGAGGGAGAGAGAGCATTTCTGACAGTGTGTGACTCTTGCATTGTGTGTCTGTGTATGAGAGGGTGAGAGAGCATTTCTGACCAAGTGTGTCTTTGACATTGTGTAACTGTGTCTGAGGGAGAGAGAGGAAGAGTGAGAATCTCTGACAGTGTGTGTCTCTGGCATTGTGTTCCTGTGTATGTGCCTGAGCATCCTTGGGTGTGAATGTGTGTCTGTATCTGGAAGTGTGTGTGTGTGTGTGTGTGTGTGTGTGTGTGCTTGTCAAGTAGTTCCTTACATTGTATTGTAGAGGAGCTGCTTGTGGTCTTTGTGTGTTGTGTTTATGGGGCGGTTGTGTTCATCTTTGTGAGACTACTGTCTATGATGGTGACTGTGGCAGGGTGAGGAAGGTGAGTGTGAAATAGTGAGGGGGTATGTGTGACAGAGTTTGAGGCAAGTATATTAGAATGAGGGGGTGAAAGTGAATGTATGTTGGGAGGCAGCCGCGGTGTTCCACGTAGTCTTCTCACATAGCAATGCCACATAGTTATCCTGCCAGTGTTTGTTAAACTGCTCAATAAGCAACCCTTTTCAACAGCTCTGCTAATTTCAAAACAAAAACAATAACCTGTGATTTGCCCTCCTTAGCAGAGATCTAAACACACCACACCCTGCAATGCTATTTGCACTACACTGCAATTTATTAATTGGCTTTTGGCAAATTCAAACAAGCCCAACCCTTCCCTTCTGTCTGCAACATTAATAGTGCCATTTAGAAGCTAAATAACACCCTCAGTATTTAAAACATCTACTACATGAATACTAAAAGCACACGTGCCGTTTATAAAAAAAAATCATAATTTCCTAAAATATAACCTTATCTTGCACACCCAATTTATTCGTATTGCTAAAATGTGCATATATGTAGCCTTAAGCTTCCGAATACATATAGGCTTACATAATATATATATAGACCTGTGTAGCTCTCAGGATTTAGTAGAGTTTAATACCACCCAAGTGTCCCGGATTTGGTCAGAAAGTCATCCATGTATCATAAACATTGTATGTGTTCCTGGCTCAATTCATTTCTCATTTCCAGATCTCTCCATGACCCTTCTCAGTATGGATTCTGTATACTGAATTAACCAAAGTGACCAATGATTTTATTAGTACTCATTACAAAGGTCACTGATCTCAACTAATTTATTGTTTTCTTTATTTTTTTTAAACTTTTTTTTTTGCTGCTTACCTTTCCCCTTTGAAATATATATTTATGCAGTTTTTTTTTAATATTAATTTATATATAGTTCTACCTTTCTATACTCCTATCTCTTACCTCTTGAATTATCACGTATTGCCTCTTCTCTGTCTCTAACTGGATTTAGTTCCCTTTTCTGAAGCACAATTTAAAAACCAAAGAAAACCATTGATTCTTGCTGCTAACCCCAACCTTAAGGTAATTGGTGAAACCATCATCCTCACCCTTTGTTCTAGTTGCCATAATTTACAGTGCCCTTTCCTTAATCCATATCCAGTCCATATCCAAATCCTGCAACCTTCATCTTAAACATGTAGCTCCCATTCATCCATTTAAAATACGAGATGCATGGACAACTACTATTTTCCAACTCGATTTCTGCCACACACTGTAGAGCAGTCTTTCTACTGCCACACATCACTCGATTCACCATTAAAGTGTAAGCTCATTTTCAACATCAAGACGTTGAAGTGGCAGGTGACCTTTAATGGCCCTTGGAGTGAAACGTCTAAACCTCCAGTTATGTAAATGTGCATAGGGATTTGGGATAGTGCGCAGGTAAATCATTTTTTTTTCTTTTGCACAACGTTTCTTAATTGGCAATTTCCTCCGTCAAACAATCTGTGTCCTTTTGTCAATCCTTATTTTGGCATCTTGCATAATATAGGATTCAACCTTACTCTCGCCGAGAATTCATTCGGCAGCTATGCCAACACATTATTACATATCCGCCTTAATCAAAAAGTATTACAAATTCAGATGCGCCTTTACTTGTCTTCCTTTCAGACCTATAACACTTATACAGGATAACTCTCAGATTGCTATTTTTTTCACGGTTTCCTGTATTTTATAAAATGCCTTAAAACCCACTCATTTATAGGAGCATGTCAAGAAACCGATTATTTACATATTGCAATCTTACACTATCTTTCATCATGCGTCTGTTCTTCCCATTGTCTTCCCAAACACTATTAATCCTACCTATTCTATAGATACCGTGTATGTCTTGTCGAGTATGTAAATAATGCATATAGTTAGCTACAGACTGCACATGTAGCAATGTATCTTATTTTCTGGATACATTACATACTTACCTATTCTGTAATTATAACTCACTTCCTTTTGGGTGTGAGTTTGTTTGGATGGATACCTCATCATCTCTTGATCCTGTATTATAAAATCAAGAGTGCGCAAACATTTAGTAACCATATTCTCAATCAATGGTTAGAATTCTAGTCTTATACAACAGCAGCTGAGCACACAAAGAGTATCCCCAAATTCTTGTGGTTAAAATTTATACGAAAAAAGTGCCAGCGCTAGCTATTTTTTTTGTATCTCTTGATCCTGGTTGCCTAAGATTTTTATCATTTGGTATGATTTGTTTATCAATGAAACAGTGCCGCAGAATATTTTATATCTTTTATAAAAACCAGTAGTAATGATATAGTAAGCCGTATACGTGGATGCTGTTGGAATCAAATCCACTGCCCTTCCAAGTCAAGATGGAGGGGGCGACTCTTATTGGAAATCCTGTATCTGAGTAAGACTTTGGTTTCCATAGAGACCTCAAGTGGTACCCAGGTTGGTTCTACATCCAGAATTGCTGGGAACTCCTCTCTGCATCAGCCACTACCCCAGTTTCAACATTGCTCCTTTACCCGATTTCTAAACCCTCTTTCTGTGTTATGTTATTTTGCTGCAGCATTCACACAGTCAGAAGCTAAACCGTAAAACCACTGCATCATTCATGTTCTTGTATTGAATTATTGAAAGCAAAGAAGTTCCAGAGTAAATGCTAAGCCTGGTCTCATACAAGATAGAATATGTAGGGAACTGCACTCACTACCATCAGTCTGAGCCAGGGTGCTTTTGCTGTACCAGGAACCAAGCACCAAATTCCAAATATTGTAAAGAAAATAGAGGTCCTGGCACTCCTTGATTCAAAAAAATAGGCACTTTAATGGAACCACAGCAACGTTTCGACCAAAAAGTCTTTGTCACGCTTGATAAAGACCTTTTGGTCGAAACGTTGCTGTGGTTCCATTAAAGTGCCTATTTTTTTTTAACCAAGGAGTGCATGGACCTCTATTTTTTTTTTTTTTTTTTTGGGTCTCATACAAGGCCATGCCACTGTCCATTAACTCATGTGTGCTTAACAAATAGATTGCTACTTATAATATTAAGTCTTCGTCGTGGCTCGTTTATAGGTCACAAGACGTCTCTCTCTTTATTGGTGTGTATTGTGAAGTGAATCAAGCTTTGACGTGCATGTAATCATGACATGCTAATCCTCGGAATAATGATATATTATTGTAATAATATGCAGCAGGCACACAGCATACCAGATATCTTAGGAATTAAATGTGCTGTCTATTTCTAAACCTGGCTGACGCCCCACTAAAGGCGTGCTTTTGTTTTTAATTTTTCATCCTGCAATGATTTCTAGAACATGTTAATTGCCCAGGGTGTTCCTAATCTTAATATTCAGTTGGTTCTGGGCAGCCCGACACACACGTACAAATAATTGAATCATCAATAAGAATAGAGTCTACAATCCTGGAAACTAAAAATCTGTTGGAAGACATTTTGGTATGGGAACGTTGAATCTAAATGGAAGATAAGTGGTTGAATGAGGAAGTTAAAGGTTAGTGAATGGCAGGATTGAGAATTTTGTGTCTGTAAGAAGCAATTGGAAGATATTTGAATAGTCTTGGCCATCAGTCTTGTGGTTACTGGAACTTCTGCATAGTACAAAGAAACGATTGTTTGTCAGTTACCATGGAAACCAATGAAATGTTCTTATTGATTGTTCCACATTTAGAACTTTGCATGTTGTTGTTGTTCTTTTGCAGTGATATCTCCAATTATGTTGATTAATGTTAATGTGCTCAGTTTGATACATTTATTGGATGTTAATAACGACATTTATTTTTAAATACGGCGTTTAGCAGAATCAGGGCATCCCTTTGTATCTTATTAAATATTTGTGTTTTCATAATTTACTGATACAGTGAAGTGAACTGGTTTAAATGCTGTTTGTTCTTATACATGTTTGTTTCAGTGTACTGTGACTCAATTATTCATTGTCTGAGCTACTGGAAAGATGTTGGTAAACAAAAGTTGTTGTAAAAGGAATCCCCTAAAAGTTGTTATTGGTTTTGTCAATAAAGTGTTCAAATTGTGAAACATTTCTTCTATTAATTTAAATAATATTTATTTACGTAAGACTCATTCTGTGTGTGCAATACTTTTCTGAATGTAATAAAGCTGTTGGTATAAAAGACCTATAGAATGATTTCTAAAGGAAAATTGCACATAATAAACCCCTGTATTAGTAAGCCTGTATAGGCCAAAAATGACCTTGGTTTGTTTTAAGAACATATACAGGTGTGCAAGCTTTATCCCTATATTAATCACATGTACTTGTGAGGTGGGAAAAATAGATTTAAAGGCAGAAACCCAAACATCTTTATACTGCCAGTGGAATCCTCCATGTTGGTTCCCTGTCCTTTAACCCCGTAAGGACCAAACTTCTGGAATAAAAGGGAATCATGACAGTCACACATGTCATGTGTCCTTAAGGGGTCAAAGGAACACTGTAGGCACCCAGACCATTTCAGCTCATTGAAGTGGTGTGGGTGCTGTGTCCCTTTTGAACCTAGTGCTACAATGTAGAACATTGCAGTTCCAGAGAAACTGCAATGTTTACATTGCAGCACTAAGTCTGCCCTCTGTGGCTGTCTACTAGACAGCCACTGAGGGCACTTCCGGAATCCTAACGGACTTTTGGTCTGCTATCTTATACTGGACGTCCTCACGTTCTGCATGAGGACCTTTAGTGTCAGATTTTCCCCCATATGAAAGCATTAATTCAGTGCTTTCCTATGGGGAGGTCAAATGCACGTGCGGCACTTGCCGCGCATGCCCATTAGATCCTGCTCGTCGTGGGACGGAGGAGGGGACGGAGCTTAGACACAGCGTCTAGGGACATCGGTCCTGGGATAAGGTAAATAAAGGGTTTTAACCCTTCATTTACCACGGGGGGAGGCAGAGGGAAAGGTGGTGCCAGGAATACAGCTTTGTATTCCTGTTACTACAACATCCCTTTAAACCTGGCGGTCGGCATAGAGAAATCATACAAAGACAAGGAGATATAAAATGTTTCCATTTCTTCTCCTCCTCTGCTATGATTGCACTGGCTTTGTATTGTCCAAAACAAAGAATATGAGAACTCTGAGAGTGGACAAAAGCTTAGAGAAACTCAGTAACTTGCCCTTTAGTAAATCCCCACTCAGGTCTCAAAATAGTTCTTGTTCACTTGTGTCATTACTGAGAGAGCCAGTTCCAAGCAAATCAGACTGATCCCACTTGTAGGAGCAGTCTAGAACCGATATCCCGGCAAGTCTCTACTTTCTTTGTGCCTCATTAGTGAGGTGCAGCTGATGGCCCTCTTGGCTCAGTGAGCGCGGTGTCCACATCTGGATTACCCTTTTAACCTGGGGAGAACCAAGTTAGTGTAACAAAAATAAACAATATGACAATTGTGAGAACGGACAAAAGCTTAGAGAAACCCAGTAACTCGAAGTAAGTTGCATTGCAATGTTAATTGCAAAAACAAATTGCTTTCATATAAAATTAAAAGAAACCAGAGGATCTCATGAAAAAAGGTAAACACGAGTTATGGGTAATTTGCAATATTTTTTTCTATCGTGTAAAACTGTATTAAGGGACTTGGTTACATCTCCAGAGATCGTACATTATGCTCTCACTGGCTTAAATCTTTGCTCCCATCTCTTCATATCTCTTCCTAAAGCTCCAAAGCCATTAATAATAACACTATTACTTATAATGTGTCTACGTATTCCATAGCATTGTACAATAGGTGGATAAATCATGCATTATTGTGTAAAAAAACAAAACAAAAAAAATGAAACATAAGTTTGACTCACAGGAACAAGAAGTGAGGCCTCATGAAGGCCACGTAAAAGATGTCTTATTCTGTACAAAATTAGTACATTAAGAGGACTGAATAATCCTACAAATAAAGAAAAAAAACTCTTCCAGTAATGTGATGATTTCAAGGGAAAGCCATATTTGAACACCTAATTCTCATCGCTGCCTTTCCTGTCCACAAATGATAGGAAATGTCATCATAACAGACAACTGGGGAGTCATCTAAGCCATGGCAAAAAAAGACCTGATATTGATCTCCATTTCACAAGTTGACCCAATCTTTTACGACACCGAGGACATAACTATCTACAGTGTAGAGTTGACTGTGTGACTTATGGTCACTTTCTGCTTCTGAACGTCAAAGGAAGCTTCAAAGAACACTGCATTTATAAGATTTCGGAAGTCTAACAGAGTTATCCAATAAACTGAGAATTTAAAGTAAGTTTTAAATTAAAAGACCATAGTAGCTGAAATTAAGGAATAGCTGACAGTTTTTTTTTCCATTTTAACTATTTTGGTCTTAAATTTAAAATTCACCTTGAATGAACTTTGAATTCTCGCATTAGTGAATAACCCTGTAAATCAGCAAACATGCTCCATTCTCAGCCTTGAAACATTAATTAAAAGTTGTAACTTGCATTTTGTGTGTTTTACCAGTCTATAATTTAATCCCATTTTAATATAAATAAAGAATGGGGGACGGGGCATGGCCATCTGCCAGATGGATGTATTGAAGTGTACCTACTGGGGAATTCCGTCTTTCTGACTATTTATCTACACCAATCTCCTTGAAAAGTGGTGTCCTAGATTATATGAAGTCCTGGTGGTTTCATGGTTCATGTTACCCCTGAGGTTTGGCACATCTGAGAGGAAACTGCTGCTCCTAATTGTGGCCTAGCCTGGGTAGTAAGTAGGGAAGTCAGCCATTCCTTTCCACTGCAGCACAACTGCTTGAGTATTGTTTTTCAGCCCCGTCCTCCCCCACTTGGATTAAAAGGGGCTATCCCAGTCCTCGCTAGAGCATCTTTTTTCCCCCACTGCTCCAAGAAGTTGGGAAACATCAACATCAATATGGCTGCTAACTACTCACCAGAATGTTCCCTGATATTTGACCTGCTGCACCCACAGGTGATGGCTTTCAGCTATGCCTGTGATGCTTTTTGCTCCAGGCTCTGGGTTCACTTACATAGGCCACAAGTCTTCCAGAACGCTATAGCTGGGCCTCCAGAGGCTCTCCAGCATGTGCTTCTAATACTTGTCGGGACGCATCAGAGTCCTGCTCCAAACCACCATCCTGGACACATGCAACAACCAGCTTAGTATGACATGAAAGCAGGCCTAGATACCTGGATATGGCAGAGATGGAGTCTCCACACCTTTCCTTACTTGTTTTGGACTGTGGAGCCCCAGTGTCTGACTGGGAATTGGGAATTGGCTGTGTTACCATCTAGGGAGCAGTGCAAAGAGTCTCCCAACACAAGTCTGCAATGTTGGCTTATTCATTTTCTTTTCAGCTTTTTTTTATATTGTTTTCTCCAATGCTTCTTCTCTTCTTTTCTCAGTTTTAATAATCTCCTCTATAATTTCACACACAAAAAACCCTTGCTATTTTCGTACTACTGCAGTGTACCATGTAACATGTGCCTGACTTATTTCCACTTACCCTTGGTCTATCATGATTTACAGTGTAATGGAAGTCATATTTAAAAATCTTAAAAATAATAAAAAATACATAAAAAATTAACTTTGACTGTTATGCAAGGTGACCTCTCAAAATCTAACATTGCTAAAATACCTTCAATGGCACTTCCTAAAATCACTTTTGATGACAGTAATTCAGTGATTTGTAAATACATCCTTCATGTAGAAGTATGGGCTACATTCATCTCACTCAGATTTTTACGAGAAAGCTGTGGATGTGGTTGCAGGTATTTGTTAGTGAATGATGTCTGCTAACTACTTGCAACATTATCTGCCGTATGCAGTGCATCCTTCAAAGAATTCTGGGATATTTAGAGAACCATGTCTGTCTTTTATTCCATGCTTTTTATTTTTTATGTATTCTACCAACTGAAATAGGTGGGGTTATACTCTACATGCAAGTGTCCCTTTAAAGAAATGGCCCTGGGTACAAGGACACATTCAATGCACAAGAAAGCTCACTGTAACCTTTCTGGTTTAATAAACAGGTGTAGTAAAGTGTAGATATAAATAAATTATCACAAACTTTGTAATCTAGACAACCTAATGGCTGTAGTTTGCTTCATATAATCCAGTGGGACTCCAAATAATAATTGTTAATAATTTAAACAAATGCATTTGGGAGCTTCCCTTTCAGTCTCCTCTTGATTTTTTGAGTATCGAAGAAAAATCACGAAATATGTCCGCAGAGATTTTCTGCAAAAACTGACTTCTAAAAGGGATTACCGTATTTTGTTTTTCTCTCTCCATAAACTTGAAGTATTCTCTCCTCCACACATTAAAATGGGTGGTAATTCCTTCTAGCAGTGTCCTTCTCATTCATGTTGTGTCTTACATGTATTTACATATGGACAGATGGTCTTTGAGCACTTATGGCTGTAACACTTGTGGCGTCAGATGACTGAATGTTAAAGGGTTATTGTTTTGAAAAATCTTGATGGAAGTTCCCTTTTGAAGGTTCACATGTGGACGTGCGTGCCGTGTTTGACCGGAATCATTTGAGATAACCCTCTGGGTTGTCTGTAAAGCCATCCTCGCCAAACAAAATGGCACTTTGTCCACTCCTTGCTCAAAGACAACTCAACCTCTCCTGCCCAGGGTTACCAGTTCAGAAACTGGTTCTTTTGGGGAGGGCAGGGCGATGTATATAAAGTACATGTCGCAATGTTGTATTTTAATGCAAGAATAGAATGAAGCTTGGCCACTTGTAGGCAGATGTCAGCATAGAGTATATGGTAGTGGTTCCCAAACCCCTTCCAGTCCAGGAGTTAGAGATTACCCAGTTGTGTCTAAGATGTTTTTAGAAAAAGAAAAAAAGAACATAAAAAGAACATAAAATCCTGCATTACATCTGACATTGTAATAGCTCTTTCTCTGGAAAATCCCAAACAGATGAAGAACTAAATGATTGTCTTTGTTGAGCCTCTATCAAGGCCGCAATCAGACCTTTCCGGTCAGCGAGAGATTGCAGTTTATCCATTGTACTGCAGATATAAACATAGCTTCCTACTGTTTGAGTTGCCAGCATTTTATCAGTTGGAGAACAGAGAGAATGCTGTAACTTTGAAAAATTCTTTATTGAATGTATAGAGCAAGATGATTTGATGTCGAATGCTTGAGCTGTGATGTAATACCCTGGACTAATGAAGACAAAACTCAACCTCTCCTGCCCATGGTTACCAGTTCAGAAACTGGTTCTTTGGGGGCGGGGGGGGAAGAGGGACAGGGCGATGTATATAAAGTACATGTCGCAATGTTGTATTTTAATTAAAGCATACATGTAATAGGTACCCCTAAACCTAGCCAGATGCTGCAAAGAGGATTCCCCAGGATTCTGATCATCTGGCAGGCTGGGTATCACGTTGTCCACAGTAGCTGCAATGCGAAAGCTCGCCATCACTATTAAAAGTTGCTGTTCTGATAATAGTATAATGTTCAGTAATGGAAACTCTTTGTTTAGAGCGCAATTTAGCTCTTGTTTTATTACAGACAAATGTATGCACATTTTTAGACATCTGTACAAAGTTACCAGTATGACAGCACTGTACATGTCGGTTCATACATGAACTTACACGTTCCGAAAGAGGAACAATCGCTATGGGAACCAGTAGAATGTTTGTGATAATTCCATGTGTTTCCACTTAGTGACACTCTTGCAAATCTTCCATCATGACCACAGCACAGTAAAGCAGGGGCAGGCAGCATTTGGTACTCTTTGGTACTTTGCCGCCAATATTGCTGTACAAGCATTATGTGAGATGTAGTCCACAACAGCTGGAGTGCTAAAGGTTGCCTATCCCTCCATTAAAGTGTCATTCTAAGTACAATAACAATCTTTGCTCATTGCATCCTCCTTACACACATTGCAATCTGCAAATATCATGCTGTACCTTTAGTGACGTAAATCATGGGAAGAATTTTAGTTTTTTGGCATATCCTAGAGAAATGGGTGCACGGCTGTGATCACAAACTTTTGAATGGGTCTCTGAATAAACTGATGGCAATCACAGAGTAAATTCTATCAGCAGTTCCACTTTTCAGATCTAATGAGTGGAACAGCAGCTGGAGGCTGAACCACATATCCCATAAACCCTTGCTGGACAAGGATTTATCAGATAAGAAAACCTATAGATCAGAATAGGAGGCTCTTGATTGATGCCTTTTCCTGGTATTGGAGAGGTATATCTGCCACTGACTCTTACTGCTGCAGCATTATTAAAGGTATCCAATTCTTCTTTTCTACGCTACATATATTGATTGCGTTAAACAATGACATGTCCACGTTTCCTGACCTGACGAATTTACCAGCTCTGCTATTTTGACCTCCAATTTGAAATTCACTTTAAATTCTCCAGAATGCATGCTTTAGTGGATAACCCTGTTATATTATCATGACAGTAATTTGAATTATCCAGAATGTGCCAGATTGGCTCTTGCGATGAAGCTACGATCCAATATTGTACACTAATTTGGGTGATGTCACTTGTGAACCAAACCCAGAATGCTTTATAAGGGAATCTCAAATTCTGAACGCTACACTACATGTCATTCTTTTTACTAATATTTATATTTGACTGGCACCACTTAAAGCCATGTCTGACAGCTAAAGCTTCAAAGATTTTGTCGTCATCCCCCTTATTAAATCTATTGAACTGAATATTTAAAAAAAAATAAAAAAAATAACTAGAGTTGAAACAGACATGATTAAATCACTCCACTGGGTTAAAAAAATGGCAGGGTACTTACCCATAAATTCAACTTGCAAAATATATAGGTGTATTTTGCACATTTACAGGAAGGTACCGTTAACCCTTTGCTTGGCATTGCTTTTGATTGCATTTCACTTAACATTTTTATTCCACTCAGTTGGAAAGATTTTCAGCGGTTCTCACGTAATAGGGCTTGAGGAAGGAGGGTAAAACCTTCTAAATTCAGCCAAAGTAAAGACAGAATCTGCTTCATTGAGAAACAATCACAGCTGCAGGAAAAGTAATTTTTGTTTTAGGGTGACAAGAGGTTGGCACAAGTCATGCTGCTGGCAAAGATACCACTTTTTCTTTCTATATTCTAAATCATATGGTCATTTGTTTATTTTCCTGCTCTATGGAAAGAGTGCGTGTTGTGCTGTCACCTGTTAGATATCCAGAAATGTTACTGTGAATTATTCCAATGAGTAAGAAATAGAACTGTTTATTTTTTGTGTGCTATTTTCTATGGTGATCACTATTCACCTAGTTATAGAAAAGGCACAAATGATATATACATAGTTAAGCCACCTGGATTCAGTTACTTGACATATGAAAGTCATACGGTTTAATTTACATCCATACATGACCTGACTGAGGTTTTCTTAGGATAAGATTAGAAATCACCTACTTCACTGTTTTCCCAAAAATTGTCAAAAAATCTAGGAAACATGCAAGCAATTATCACTTATCATTATTCCGTCTCTTTTATTCTTATCATCTACAACTCGCGGGACTGAGGTTTGGAATAGAATTGAGATTTGAAATAGAGCTTAGAGGTCAATGAATATTGTATTTTAAGAATTACAAAACAGTTGTAAGTAAACACCATTAGGTATAGACTCTCGTAAAAATGTTAATCATTTTACAATAATTGTACTGGCTTGAAAAACATTCTGCTATCGGTGTAGGGAGAGGTGATAGGGTGATCAATAATAGAAAGGGATGATTTTGAAAGATGGTGGAATAGACTCCAGTTAAATCTATTTGTCATTCATTTATTAAAGGATTCTTGTCATGCTTCTTTTCAGTAGAAATGGATTCCTCATGCGATTCCATCTATACATGGTGATTTCAAAATCGCTAGCACATGTATAGATTCCTTGGAGCCATTACTTAGGCTCCTGAGTGTGTGAGTACACATCTACATACTTACTTACTTTTGGAATTTTAAACTCTAAATACTACACCATATTATTTTATTCTGTTCTCCTTTTATATACTCACAAGACTCTACCACAACCAGAAATACCCAACTACAGAACAATTTGCCACAATATATCCCTAGGCGGGGGATCATAACACCCAGTCACTTAAGTCAGAGCTGGATTACAGCTCCCAGTGCACATCTTATTACTTTTATTCCTCACCAGTATATGTACACTTACTACACAATTAGTTCCCGTATAATCTCTTCTTGTCGGTGCATATACCTTTTAAGGACTACTCAGGCGGTACAGAAACCCTTCTGTTTTATAATAAAATGCACTTTTCCTTGGCAGACGGACTATTGGCATAGACCAGTGTTTCCCAAACCAGTCCTCACGGCATCCCTACCAGTCCATGATTTATGGATTGCCCACTTGTCTAAGTTTTTTTTTTTTCTAAAAACACCTTAGACACAACTGGGTAATCTCTAACTCCTGGACTGGAAGGGGTTTGGGAACCACTGCCATATACTCTATGCTGACACCTGCCTACAAGTGGCCAAGCTTCATTCTATTCTTGCATGCATAATTGTTTTGTGGCCCATGTAGATCATAAGGGTCCTCAGCTGGTTGTGGTGCTGGAACCGCGTGGGAAGGAAGTGAGTATGCCTGAAAACCTGAAGCTTCATAGACGGTAAATAAAACAACCTAAACACTATTTTCTACCATTTAATTTGCTTTAGTGAACAACTGGTTCACTTTAAATTCTAAGCCATATCTTTCAAGTGTTTTGGTATGCAAGCGCAGTTAGAAAAATCTCAATCTTCTCACTTTAAGACTTCATGTATAAGCATTTTATAACTTGTTTTATCAGGAAAGATTGATGAAGAAATCTCTCATTTTAAGGATTTTAAGAAATCTCTCATTTTAAGGATATCCCAGAGATGTGTAAATGCTTGTGTCTTCCACCCATCACATCCTAATTGAATACATTCCTCATGGGGGTAGAAACATGTTGCCAAAGTTTGAAGATGTAGTGATTTTTGCAGTGATCTGCATCAAAAATAAAAAGGAAGTTACCACCTGAAATTTCTCATGTATGTTCCAATGACCTTGGCTCCTAAAAAGAAAAAGCAGAAGACAACATGGTTGAAATAGGGATAGTAAGTTGATTATTCCAGCCAATCAGGAGTGTAGGACAGCTCCATCAACTCCCAGACCCTCTGCAAATTTAGGCTAATTCGCCTTCTTACAATATAATTTGGAAGACCACTTACACTAAATTTGCCCGTGTTGGTGAGAAGGCATTGCTGCTATAGCAGCCAGTTTATTGTTCTCTGGTGAATAAAATATGCCTTTGTCAACCATGGAAGACTCTAGGAAATGTTATGGAGACCCAAGCATAGTTGGAAACTTTCTGAGTTTCTTTCAAAACCCCAGGAGGTTTGTACAAGTATTGCTAGTGCAGAAAACCACAGTGGAAACCAATAGTCTACGCCATTAAAATGTTAATTGGTCCACTTCTAGAGTTTATTCCTCCGTTGCTGTAAGGGCCGTCCAATATACTTGTAGCACATTTTATGATGAACGCCTGTTTTTACGTATGTAAAATCCTAGAACTGCACAGTTTGTAAGGGTATTTAATGCCACGATACGGACTTGAATGATTAAAAGTTTCCATAGAATGCAGCAAATAGGAATGAAATATGGGCGATTATCCATTTAGCTTTTTAAAAAATATATATATATTATTAAATGGAGGAAATCACCACTGGATGTTTATTAATTAATGTGCTATTGCTAATGCAATTTGTGTTCTAAAATTCTGATACGGCTGGTACAATCTGCTTGTCTTTAATTATAGAGCCCAAAATATTTAGCTTTTTTGCTGTGACACGTTTAAAGGGACACTATAGTCACCTGAACAACTTTAGCTTAATGAAGCAGTTTTGGTGTTTAGAACATGCCCCTGCAGCCTCACTGCACAATCCTCTGCCATTTAGGAGTTAAATCCCTTTGTTTATGAACCCTAGTCACACCTCCCTGCATGTGACTTGCACAGCCTTCCATAAACACTTCCTGTAAAGAGAGCCCTATTTAGGCTTTCTTTATTGCAAGTTCTGTTTAATTAAGATTTTCTTATCCCCTGCTATGTTAATAGCTTGCTAGACCCTGCAAGAGCCTCCTGTATGTGATTAAAGTTCAATTTAGAGATTGAGATACAATTATTTAAGGTAAATTACATCTGTTTGAAAGTGAAACCACTTTTTTTTCATGCAGGCTCTGTCAATCATAGCCAGGGGAGGTGTGGCTAGGGCTGCATAAACAGAAACAAAGTGATTTAACTCCTAAATGACAGTGAATTGAGCAGTGAAATTGCAGGGGAATGATCTATACACTAAAACTGCTTTATTTAGCTAAAGTAATTTAGGTGACTATAGTGTTCCTTTAATATAAATAGATGACCTTGTTACCAATTACTTAAAATTACAAATCGGAATATTGGGAAGCCAGTTAAAGGTTTGCCGATGCTTCCTCTCCCAATTTGGTAATTTTAACACTGTTTGCGTAAATTTTCAGGACATCTCGCATTCCCCATTGCATACTCCTGTGGCCCTCGAAAGGTTAATCATATCTATGTCCTTTGTTCTTGTGCGAGACTGATCCTTGCAATGATACGGTCTGGCCATCTGTCAACGTGCTGAAATTCAGACTATCCCTCTGCGTTCTCCCTTATAACGCAAGTTTGGCTATATGAGAACAGCCACACATGCCAGGAACACGCCTTAGCTCTGGGATAAAGTCTTACAGCTGGAACCTATTCTATTTAAAATGTTCATCTTGCTGACTACAGTACGAAACTCTCAGGAGAATATAGCAGGATATTTATTACATGCCCAGCTGTATGCTTATTCTGTAGCTGATGAGGTTCCTTCCCTGATCTGTTTATAATCACCATTTAACTGAAAGGTTTTGACATGATCGTATTCCACTTAATTATCAAGATCTTTGTATTTTACATGAAAGTTCTTTCGGGCTCCTTTTTGTATAAAGATACCCATGTCTTTTTTTTTTAGACAAACCTTCTTAAAGGAACACTATAGAGTTAAGAATACAGAATATAGAGTGCATTGCTAACGCTATAGTTCCCTGGGGTCCATTTAGGGGATCAGCCCTAACCTGCAGAGACTAAAAAATAAAAAGTACTTCTACTTACCTTTTCACCTTTGTGGCACCTCGTCTTTGCACCTCCTCCTTGGCTCAGATCATCAAGATTGATGATCTCAGTCAATCCAGTGTTTTCTCATAAAAAAGAATTGGGAACCTAGTGTGCATGCATAGCAAAATGTCACGCTGCACCACTCAGATAATCACTCTTTTTCCTCTACCTCTAGCGGCTGCCTGAGTAACAGCCAACAGAGACACTTAACCCCTTAAGGACCGAGGACGGTTCAGGACCGTCATCGGCATTTTTGCGTTGCCGACCGATGACGGTCCTGAACCGTCCTAACGGTCAGAGCTACTTACCTGATCGCCGTCGTTCCCCCGGCGGCGATCATCGTGGCTCCGGTTGTGGGGAGACTGCCTGCAGCCCAGACAGTCTCCCCACGGCAGATTAGGACCCCTGTGGCCATGTGATCGCTTAACACAGCGATCACATGGTCACAATAGGTGTCCATGTGTCTGCCTGCAGGGGGACTGTCTGTGCTGACAGGCAGTCTCCCTGCTAGTGTAAAATCAAAAAATAAATTAAAGTTAGTGTTAATTAAAAAAAATAAAATAATTATATATGTGTATATATGATATATAGACATATATTATACCTATATAATATATGTCTATATATCATATATATATAATGTCATACTAAGTGTATTTTTATATTAATATGTACTTATATTAATATAAAAATACACTTATAATTAAATTACACACGTATATATATATAACTATATATATTGTGTATATATATATATTATTATAAAATATAAATAATAAGTAATTTAAATTAAATTTTTTTTTAAATAATAATAAAAAATTAAAAAAAAATTATATAGCTATATGAAATTTTATTCTAACTGTATTTTAAATTAATATATATATATTTATATCAAAATACACTTAGAATGAATTTGTATATATATCTATGTATATAAAAATAAATAAAAATAATAGAAATATACATACGTCCATATACAAAATTACATAAATAATTATATAAATATACACGTAGACTTCAAATATATAAATATGCATATATATTTAAATTCTACGTGCGTATTTATATAATATTTTTACATAATTCAGTAATTTTATTGATTGCAATTTGAGGGACCTGCCTGCCAACCCAGGCCGAAATTCCAGAGAATTGAATTTGCTAGCACTGTATTTTACCCTGTAACGTTCTACGACACCCTAAAACCTGTACATGGGGGGTACTGTTTTACTCGGGAGACTTCGCTGAACACAAGTATTAGTGATTCAAAACAGTAAAACATATCACAGCGATGATATTGTCAGTGAAAGTGACTTTTTTTGCATTTTTCACACACAAACAGCACTTTTACTGATGATATAATTGTTGTGATACGTTTTCCGGTTTTTAAACACTAATATTTGTGTTCAGCGATGTCTCCCAGTAAAACAATTTACCCCCATGTACAGATTGTATAGCATTTTTGAAAGTTACAGGGTCAAATATATGGGTCAAATATTTTTACATTAAAATGGCCAGGTTGGTTACGTTGCCTTTGAGAGCGTATGGTAGCCCAGGAATGAGAATTACCCCCATGATGGCATACCATTTGCAAAAGACGACAACCCAAGGTATTGCAAATGGGGTATGTCCAGTCTTTTTTAGTAGCCACTTAGTCACAAATACTGGCCAAAATTAGCATTCAATTTAGTTTTTTACTTTTTCACACACATACAAATATGAACGCTAACTTTGGCCAGTGTTTGCGACTAGGTGGCTACTAAAAAGACTGGACATATATTAATACCCTGGGTTGTCTACTTTAAAAATATATATGTACATGTGGGGTGTTATTCAGGGATTTTATGACGAATAATGAGTATTTACAATGTCACTATTGATAAAATTTTAAAATATTTATGTTTTTAAACGCAATAGCTTCACTTGGCCACCTATAGCCCTATAACATGCAAAAAAGCAAAAAGCAACGTAAGCACTGGTATTTTTTAAACTCAGGACAAAATTTTGAATCTATTTAGCAGTTTTTTTCATTCGCTTTTGTAGATGAGTAAAAGATTTTCAAGTAAAAGTCAAAAAACATGTATTTTTTTCAATTTTTCATCAGATTTTTGTATTTTTTTAAAATTAAAATACATGAGATTATATAAATAATGGTATGTAAAGAAAGCCCATTTTGTCCTGAAAAAAACAATATATAATTTGTATGGGAACAGTAAATGAGAAAGTGGAAAATTACAGCCAAACACAAACACCACAAAAGTGTAAAAATATTCCTGGTCGCAAATGTACAACATCGCAAAAACAGTCCAGTCCTTAAGGGGTTAAAAAAAAACCAACATAAATTGCTGTTTTTCAAGAATATTAAAATTGTAAATTTTGTTACTAGTGCAGGCTCCCACAGTGTCTTTGTATAGCAATCTGGCAGGATTTCAAATACTTAGGATAAATTAAAAGCACCCCACATAACACAGTTCCAGTTTACATACTGATTACCTTAGGGGGCAAAACATCTCTGGTGTCTGCTTTTGCAGCTGCTTCTTGTCAAGGCTATCACCTTGCCACAGTCTGAAATTCTTTGTACAATAGTAATAATAAACTCATTATACACACAGCAGGTAAAAGAAACAAAAAACAGAGAACAAAATAATCATTAAGACTGAGAGCAACAAAATGTCCTTCTTATCTCAAACTAAAATACCCCCACCGGACAGAGAAATTGTGTTGTTTTCATTAATCAGGGCACATTAAGGGGAAATTACATCTAGTTAGAGCACAGCTTTGTAACCTATGAAAGGAAGCGTTGCACCACCCACTATAAACAAATGTTAAATAAATAATAAAATAAACGTTGTGTGCTGTTCAGCTACATAGATAGATATGCAAAAAAGAAAGAGGTACTATATAATCTCCCAACCAAGACAAGAGGAAACGTGCCAAACACCCAACAGTGTACCTCACATACACCAATATAATATGAACAAAAAAGTAAATCTATACTGTATAAAATACTAGTATAGATTAAAGGGGTAGCACAAAAAATATATACAACCTGTAGATAATACAAGAAACTTCCTTCACAAGATCTAAAATATAAGAAAAAATCACACAATAGTGAAGCATGTACAGTCAATGTATAATACACTCCCGGAGGTAGAGAACTTACAGGACCAAACTGTAGATCTGAACTTGTCTCCCTTCCATAGGGTATGTGGATAAAAGGTTCTTCTCTTAGGAAGCTTGTATATACGGACCAAAGGTGCAAATTCAAGACGCTCAATCCTCAGAAGAAAAAGAGGTATATAGAGCAGTATTGTAGATAAAAATTAATTTATTTATACAAAATGCACTTACATCAAATAAAATTCATAGCAGCATATCACCACTAACAAGTGGTACCCAGGAGAAGGAGTCTCTCTGTAGCAAAATATCCAACGCGTTTCGTCTTTTGAAAGACTTCTTCAGGGATAAAGAATTAAAAATTCTGTTTTCTTTATATAGCCTTCACCATTTGAAATTGCCGCGGAAAATTCATTCACTTCCGGGTTCGGACTTCTCGGTTTTTGATTAGACATCCATCGTGATCACTTCCGGTGGATGTAACAAGATGTTTTAATTTCCGCGTTCCAAACTGGAACGCATAGCGTCCGTAACGTGCGGCTAGATGTATTCATTTCCGCGTTCCAAGTTGGAACGCATGGCGTTCATACCATGCGGCTCTATGCCATGACACTTCCGCGTTCCACCGTGGAACGCACGGACAGACCCAGGCGCACAAGTTGCATTTGGGGCACCGAACGTCCCAGAGTGGGACACAGGGAGAAAATACCAATGACCATCTAGTTACATAATATACAAAACAAAGAAATATAAAAACAATAATATGTCTATCAAAATATGGATGACATCCAAGTACTCTATAAAACACAAACTAAAAAATACATAGTATAAACATGTATATGTATATAGAAGAATAGAGCATATATATACCCAAGTCCCTATCTAAATATACATCCATATCTAAAAACCATACCTATAAAAATATATATAGATAAAGAAAAAAACAAAGTATAAAAATTCAAACATGTTACATAAATAATTACAAAAGGCCCGCCAGATCAATATCTTGATTAAGACCTCTCTTAAGGGTATTAAGTGTGTAAATCCAAAAGGCCTCTTTTTTGGCTAGATCATTAGTTCTATTTCCCCCTCTCCAATGGGGTGTTACTTGATCTATACCAATAGCAATAAAGGTAGACCAATCAAATAGATGACAAGAATTACAATGATTTGGGACACTATGTTCCGTTTTTTGGTTTCTAATATTATTAAAATGTTCCCGGAGCCTAGTATGTAGGGTCCTGGTGGTTCTTCCCACATACTGAGCTCCGCAACCACATTGTAAAAGGTAAATCACATATGTGGATGTACAATGGATAAATTTCTTAATAGTATATGTTTGATTAGTATAAAATCCTACAAAAAAGGTAGATTTTCTTTTTTGATAAACACATGTGGAACATGTTCCACATTTATGAAAACCTGGAGTTTTTGTGGATTGTAAAAAGTTTTTTGAATTTGGACCTTTAATCAATTTTGGTAACAAACTAGGTGCCAATTTATTTTTAAGGGTGTCTGCCTTCCTATATATAACTACAGGCCTTTCTGGAATTTTATCTCCTAAAACATCATCTCTTTTTAAAATGGCCCAGTGTTTTTTAAGGATTTTTTCAATTTTTTTGGCTTCAGAACTGTACTTGGTAATAAATGCAAAATCTTTGTAACTATAGTTATTTTTATTTTTATTTTTATGGTTTAAATTTTTATCTTTCAAAAATTCTGTACGATCTTTGTCCTTTATTTTTTCAATATCATCTTGTATATGGTCTATATTATACCCCTTTTCCACATATCTGTTTTGTATTAATTTTGATTGCTCTTCAAACATTTGAACACTAGAACAATTTCTTCTCATTCGGGTTATTTGGCTTTTAGGGATATTGTTTAGCCATACTGGATGGTGTAAACTAGTCTTTTTTATTGCTGTATTGCAATCAGTTTTTTTAAAGAAGGTTTTTGTGTTCAAAGTGTCATTTTCTACATATAAAGTTAGATCCAGAAAATCTATGGTAAACGGATGAATGTTATGGGTAAAATTAAGATTATAGTCGTTAAGAACAGGTTTCAGATTTTAAGTTCCCCAAAAAAGAAAAGACCACATATAGAACTAGAAGAAGTGGAAGATCCGCTCCTTTCACTAACCCTCCACTCACAACAATAAAAGATACATCAGGTATTTTTAATATATCAGGTATAGAATTAACTACACATGAATTGAATTTATTAAATAAAGGTTTAAAATTCGCACCGACCGCAGGAATAAAATCCTTTGATCTTTTTCTTGATAACCAAAAATTTCTCAAAAAATTAACAATAAAACGTTTTTTTGAAAAACGTAATGAGAATGTCCAATTAGAATCAAGGGACAATAAACAACCAATAGAATCACCAACAGAAGTTTGTCCGAATGTTTCTTCATCTTTAAAGGGAAGGTCTAATTTTTATCCCTCCCATGAAAAAGGAAGATATTTAGAAGTATTTAATGATTTGGTTCAGAATGACCTTGACAAAATTCAATGGAAACATAAAGATTCTAAATGTAATTTAACAAATAAAGAAAGACAAGCTCTAAATACATTAAAAAAGAATTATAATTTGGTTATAAAAGAGGCCGATAAAGGAGGTGGAACGGTCATCATGAGTAGGGAATATTATATGCAAGAAGCTTACCGAATTTTGGGAGATGAGTCTACATATAAAAAGCTTGCTAATGATCCCACAAAACCTTTTTTGGAAGATTTGAGATCTTTACTCCAGAAGGGTTTGGATCAAGCTATTATTTCATCAAAGGAATTTCAGTATATTTTTAATCCCTTTTGTAAAACAGCCATTTTTTACTTTCTCCCCAAAATCCACAAATGTGTAACGACCCCCCCAGGTCGACCCATTATCAGTGGAATTAACTCTTTATCGTGTAATCTCTCTGAATACGTGGATTTCTTTTTAAAACCTTATGTATCTTTGTGTCCTTCTTTTGTTAAAGACACTACTCATATTCTTCAAAGTTTACAGTCATTCATTTGGAAACCATCTTATATATTAGCTACAGTGGACGTTACCTCCCTGTACTCCAATATCCCTCATGTTAAGGGTTTGGAGGTTATCAGAGACGTTCTAGTCCTACAACATGTTTTAAACTCCACTCAGATCGATTTTTTGGTGTCCTGTATCCAATTCGTTTTGGAAAAGAAATTTTTTTTGGTTTGATACTGCTTTTTTCTTGCAGCGATGTGGCGTCGCCATGGGGACAAGGTTCGCCCCAAGTTTCGCCAACTTATATGTATCCCATTGGGAAGCCTCATGCATCCAGCTGGGTCCTTGTATGGGGGGGAGCCTTGTCCTATGGCGGCGCTACATCGATGATGTACTTATTATTTGGGAAGGAGATGTCCGGAGTCTAGAAAGATTTATTGAAAGTATTAATTCTAACGACTATAATCTTAATTTTACCCATAACATTCATCCGTTTACCATAGATTTTCTGGATCTAACTTTATATGTAGAAAATGACACTTTGAACACAAAAACCTTCTTTAAAAAAAACTGATTGCAATACAGCAATAAAAAAGACTAGTTTACACCATCCAGTATGGCTAAACAATATCCCTAAAAGCCAAATAACCCGAATGAGAAGAAATTGTTCTAGTGTTCAAATGTTTGAAGAGCAATCAAAATTAATACAAAACAGATATGTGGAAAAGGGGTATAATATAGACCATATACAAGATGATATTGAAAAAATAAAGGACAAAGATCGTACAGAATTTTTGAAAGATAAAAATTTAAACCATAAAAATAAAAATAAAAATAACTATAGTTACAAAGATTTTGCATTTATTACCAAGTACAGTTCTGAAGCCAAAAAAATTGAAAAAATCCTTAAAAAACACTGGGCCATTTTAAAAAGAGATGATGTCTTAGGAGATAAAATTCCAGAAAGGCCTGTAGTTATATATAGGAAGGCAGACACCCTTAAAAATAAATTGGCACCTAGTTTGTTACCAAAATTGATTAAAGGTCCAAATTCAAAAAACTTTTTACAATCCACAAAAACTCCAGGTTTTCATAAATGTGGAACATGTTCCACATGTGTTTATCAAAAAAGAAAATCTACCTTTTTTGTGGGATTTTATACTAATCAAACATATACTATTAAGAAATTTATCCATTGTACATCCACATATGTGATTTACCTTTTACAATGTGGTTGCGGAGTTCAGTATGTGGGAAGAACCACCAGGACCCTACACACTAGACTCCGGGAACATTTTAATAATATTAGAAACCAAAAAACGGAACATAGTGTCCCAAATCATTGTAATTCTTGTCATCTATTTGATTGGTCTACCTTTATTGCTATTGGTATAGATCAAGTAACTCCCCATTGGAGAGGGGGAAATAGAACTAATGATCTAGCCAAAAAAGAGGCCTTTTGGATTTACACACTTAATACCCTTAAGAGAGGTCTTAATCAAGATATTGATCTGGCGGGCCTTTTGTAATTATTTATGTAACATGTTTGAATTTTTATATTTAGTTTTTTTCTTTATTTATATATATCTTTATAGGTATGGTTTTTAGATATGGATGTATATTTAGATAGGGACTTGGGTATATATATGCTCTATTCTTCTATATACATATACATGTTTATATTATGTATTTTTTAGTTTGTGTTTTATATAGTACTTGGATGTTATCCATATTTTGATAGACATATTATTGTTTTTATATTTCTTTGTTTTGTATATTATGTAACTAGATGGTCATTGGTATTTTCTCCCTGTGTCCCACTCTGGGACGTTCGGTGCCCCAAATGCAACTTGTGCGCCTGGGTCTGTCCGTGCGTTCCACGGTGGAACGCGGAAGTGTCATGGCATAGAGCCGCACGTTATAAACGCCATGCGTTCCAACTTGGAACGCGGAAATGAATACATCTAGCCGCACGTTATGGACGCTATGCGTTCCAGCTTGGAACGCGGAAATAAAAACATCTTGTTACATCCACCGGAAGTGATCACGATGGATGTCCAATCAAAAACCGAGAAGTCCGAACCCGGAAGTGAATGAATTTTCCGCGGCAATTTCAAATGGTGAAGGCTATATAAAGAAAACAGAATTTTTAATTCTTTATCCCTGAAGAAGTCTTTCAAAAGACGAAACGCGTTGGATATTTTGCTACAGAGAGACTCTTTCTCCTGGGTACCACTTGTTAGTGGTGATATGCTGCTATGAATTTTATTTGATGTAAGTGCATTTTGTATAAATAAATTAATTTTTATCTACAATACTGCTCTATATACCTCTTTTTCTTCTGAGGATTGAGCGTCTTGAATTTGCACCTTTGGTCCGTATATACAAGCTTCCTAAGAAAAGAACCTTTTATCCACATACCCTATGGAAGGGAGACAAGTTCAGATCTACAGTTTGGTCCTGTAAGTTCTCTACCTCCGGGAGTGTATTATACATTGACTGTACATGCTTCACTATTGTGTGATTTTTCTTATATTTTAGATCTTGTGAAGGAAGTTTCTTGTATTATCTACAGGTTGTATATATTTTTTGTGCTACCCCTTTAATCTATACTAGTATTTTATACAGTATAGATTTACTTTTTTGTTCATATTATATTGGTGTATGTGAGGTACACTGTTGGGTGTTTGGCACGTTTCCTCTTGTCTTGGTTGGGAGATTATATAGTACCTTTTTCTTTTTTGCAAATATAATTTAATATTACAATTGATATAATTAATAAAATTATAGTTTTGCTCTATGCAGAAAAGACCAGAGATAAAATAGTGTGTAATCAGAAAGAAATTTCAAGACATTTGTTATACCTTTTAAAATAATATTATAATATAATAATAATATAATAACTATTTTTGGTTGAAAAATAAAGTCCTTTTTGACACATTCAAAAATGAAGACCTTGTTTTTAAGAAATGTATTGTTACCTAGGCTTTCTTTTTCTCCAAGGCTCGTGTCGTATTGATCTTGCAGCTCTCTAATTTGTTCCTCTACGTCCTTTAGCTTTTTTTGCTTTTGTCGAAGTGTAGCCATCGTGGCATCTAGTTCAGCCTGCAGACAAAAAACAAACAGTAAATGTCAATTGCATTTCATAAAGGCCAGGATTCCTGTTACAAGGCGAAAATAACCTTGATTGCCATATAAAGTATAAGGAACAGCATATCTATGGTGAACATCCATTTACATAAAGGGTATCTAAGTTGCATTCAAAAGGTGTTTTGCGTTATAAAAAAAAAATCAACATTCAATGAAAGGTGCTAAAACAAACATGAAGAAAAACACAAAAGGATATAGGACCTCATTAAACTTGCAAAACTGCAAATAGTAACATATCCACAAGAGTATTCACTTAAGAGGACACTTTTAGCAACATAACAACTGCAGCTCATTGTAGCGGTTATGGAGCTCTGAATGCTCTCTCCTAGTCATTCACTCAAACCATTTTTGAGATGTTAGACAATAAAAGAGCTCTCAGGAACTAAAATCCCTTCACGTGCCAATAAAATAATTCAGATGTGGATTTTCAACCAAGCTAAGTCACCCGCAAGTGAGGTTTAAGCACATTCTTTTGTCTAACCACTTGAAAATATCAGATAGTACTCAACAAATCTTTGCCCCATAACCACTACAATGGCTGGAAGTGGTTAGGGTGCTTATATCAATTCTTTATTCTTTTTCTTCTACACATCCATAAAAAGGCACATCATTCGTTCTTGCTGGGAAGCAACTCTTCCTTATGAATATACTGAATCAAGTCAATGTTCAAAGTTTAATTGAGATTTTGTCAGGTATAATACAGTTGCATTTATGTTTGGAAGTCTAAGAGTTGGACATCTAAGCACTGAGGTTTTACTTAATATCTTGACATATGCAATGTTTCCTATGTATTGAAAACCAAAAGTAGTACCTGTGCTGCTGCAAGCTTTTTTTTTTTTGGTTCCACATCTTTCACCACTCTTGAATACAAATCCATGGCTCGCACCCACATACACATGGAACGACATGCCTTAGAGACCTTCTCAACCTTCTCTGGCACAAATTCTGGATTTGCTATGTATTTCTGTAGTTTCATCAATATCTGAGGCTTTATATTTTCTTTGTCATATTCTAAAAGCCGTTTGAGGAAATTTGAATCTCCAAGTAGTTGTTTTGCTGATGACCAGTCAGGCCTGAAAAGTGAAGCATGATTATTTTGAAATATGTTCTTGTTTGTTCTATTATATAAGCACGTGTGCTATTCCTACAGACAGACTGTAGCCAAATTAAGCCTTCTATGAAATGAAGAAATACAATGTACTGTTGTGTATAATATACATATCCCAAGGCAAAACTTCAAATAATTTTACCAAGAATACCATGCTTAACATGCAAATAAGCACAGATGGCTATCAATTTTGTCAAATTTCCAAAATTAAAGCTGCACTGTTCATTGTTAGATGTCCAATATATATTTTAAAACAGTGCATCTTTGCATGGCATTCTAGGATAATTGTATAAATATAACATTTAAAGGATCACTATAGGGTCAGGAACACAAACATGTATTCCTGACCCTATAGTGTTAACACCACAATCTAGTCCCCCCCCCGGGCCCCTCATGCCTCCATAAATACAGTAACATCTTACTGTATTCAAGCCAGAAGCTATAACTCTGCATGCTGTTTGCCTAACAAAAACAAGCAGTCTGCTGACATCATCAGAAGTGGTAGCCTGATCCAATCACAGTGCTACCCCATAGGATTGGCTGAGACTGACAAAGAGGCAGATCAGGGGCAGAGCCAGCATGATTCAAACACAGCCCCGGCCAATCAGCATCTCCTCATAAAGATGAATTGAATCAATGAATCTCTATGAGGAAAGTTCAGTGTCTGCATGCAGAGGGGGAGATACTGAATGTTTGGATGCATTTTAGGCAGCCATGACCCAGGAAGGATCTCTAACAGCTATCTGAGGAATGGCCAGTGAAGTTATCACTAGGCTGTAATGTAAACACTGCATTTTCTCTGAAAAGACAATGTTTACAGCAAAAAGCCTGAAGGTAATGATTCTACTCACCTTAACAAAGTCAATAAGCTGTTGTTGTTCTGGTGACTATAGTGTCCCTTTAAGATGTGTACATAATGTACAATAGTACATTTCAGAATAATCTGGTTACTTTTTTATCTCACCACAATTCTTATAAGTAAAATATACAAATATATATAATCCACATTCTAGTCTTTTTTTAATCAAGAATTGACAGATTTGGCAATTATTAAACTAAATTCTCATTTATTAAATTCAATTCTCATGTATTCAGCAGACTATGAAGATAGCGCAGACCCTGCTAAGTTCTATGTTAAATACATTTGGGACTAATGGCATCACTTAATTTTCAATATTATTACAACATTTTCTATTGCATTCCTATAACACAAACCCAGAATCAGCATTGAAATAAATCAGAACATAAATTATTCAGATAACTGGATTATATATCTGGAATAGTGATTCCAAAAGCAGTCCTAAAAACACAGCTGTCCAGGGTGCAATCTAGGGAAAAAATACATGTAATAGTATAGAACTGTAGACTCTATGGAAGGCTGGTGGTATTATTGCACTAACAAAATATAACTTGATTGCAGGCTCATATGGGTTTCTTTAAACGATGTAGCCTTTTGGGGTTCTCTCTTATCTCATTTGTACATAGGTAAGAGAGGGAGAAATGCAAACATAGTGTGCCAATGTGAGGATAAAAACATTAGTTCGGTAAGTGCAATGTAAAGTTGCACTCTTACAGAAAGGATAAAATTGTTTAGACTGTCCCTTTAGTTTACCTAAACAAGGAAAATAAATACAGTTTTCTACACAAAGTTATGAAATAGAGATGTTTAAGAAAAAATGTTAAGTAAAAAGAGTATGTTGAGTTCTCACTTTGCATTCAGTAAGATGCTTATTGCTTCCATGACTGTCATTACAAGGTCGGGGGGTTTAGTGAACACTCGAATTTCTGAAATGTCAGCTTTGTCCAGCGAGTCCAGAGCCTTATTGGCTGCATCAAGAGCTGGCATAGCTTCATCAAGATCTCGTTGAGCATCATCAGCAATTGACTGTGTCTCCTCTGCTTTTACTTTAGCAATTGCCTCATCTTCTTTAACAATGCGGCGCACCTGGTCAAGGAGAAAAGTTGTATGTTACTGTAAAACTGCAAAACAAAACCTAAATATGTAAATAATAGTCTGATACTATTTTAAATGGTCACTCTAAGTACGATAACTAACACAGTCCACTATAGTGATGGTTATGATGCTAGTATGCTGAGAGCACAAGTCTCCTGTTATGTGTCAAATAACACAATTGTCCTCTTCTGTGGTTTCTATCAGTCTACTAGCATAATAATGAAACCTGTGGTTGCCAACATGATGGGAAAAAGGATACTGTATATTACCAGTAGTTAGAGTGGTTGGACCTAACAGGACGCCTACAAAAAAGGCAAAATGGTAGAAACAGCATGTACCACTGTGATTCTATCCATTTGGACACCATAGTGATGAATCACCATTTAAAGTGATTCTTAATAGTGATCTTTGGTTTAGGAGCAAATCGTTCATATTTTAATGGTTATATTAAAGCAACTAGCAGTGCAGAAAATGTTATACAAAATACTTGACTATTGGATTGCAGCATTTCTTTCAAATGCATTGTAATTCAGCAATCCTTATAATTCATTATGCCACCATGTCTGTGTGACTTTCATACCCATCAGTATGATATTTACTCCTGCAATGTGTTTCAGCCATCGTTGAGATATTTTAAAAGATCTAAAGTGGCTAACACTAAAACACAGGACATACTCAAAAATCAGGCTCAATGTATTCTTTCTGATAAAATGCATAAATAAATAAAAAATCACACACATTCTCTAAACCACAATTTATAAGCTTCCAGAAAGAGTATTTACTCACGAAAAAAAATATGACATATTGCAGGAAAAAATTATCCCACTTTTTCAGACATAAGGAGAAACAGTAAATGGAGAGAGCTATTAGAATGAGAGACTGCTCTAGATATATTACTGTATCCTTTAATTTATTGTTATTGAAAATATATTGTGCAGCATTAAGAGTAGTGATGTCGCGAACCCGAAATTTTCGGTTCGCGAACGGCGAACGCGAACTTCCGCAAATGTTCGCGAACCGGCGAACCGCCCGAAACGCCATTGACTTCAATGGGGAGGCGAATTTTAAAACACACAGGGACTCTTTCTGGCCACAATAGGGATGGAAAAGTTGTTTCAAGGGGACTAACACCTGGACTGTGGCATGCCGGAGGGGGATCCATGGCAAAACTCCCATGGAAAATTACACAGTTGATACAGAGTCTGGTTTTAATCCATAAAGGGCAGAAATCACCTAACATTCCTAAATCACAATCAATATGGATTGACACCTGACATATGACATATTGACACCTTGACATATGGATTGACACCTGTCCTCAGAGATCCCTGATACACACTGACACAGAGCAGAATAGGGACTGTTCCCCCTACATAGGGTCACTTGGCAGATATGGATTGACACCTTGTTACAAACTGCTATTTGTAACGGGCCCTTTAAATGGCAAATTGCCCTGTTTCCCTGGGTTGTGGAGAAGCCTCTTTGCCAGCCTCCTCCCGCATGACTATGGCCCCTGGGAGATTGTGAAAATGTATGCACTTTTATTTGGTGTGTATGGCCCTTTAAGACTGTCGGTGGGCATATTGGGGCTTATGGACTCTTTATGTGACTGGTGCTGGCCCTTTAAACACCTTTTTTGGGACATCAGGAAGATTGGGACACTGCCCCTTTAAGGCCGTGTCCCCAGACTTGTTGGGGACACGGCCCCTTTAAGACGGTGTCCCCTGTGTCCCCAGACCTGGTGCAAACCCTTTGTGCCTGCCTTGCTATTTCCCACTTGGTTCAGTAAATGGGAAATTATTTCAGCTGCAGAGACTAAGTCCCATTCGGCGATGGGACTTAGTCTTTTTTTCAGCCGTTTTTTTCAGCCTTATTTCAGCTGCAGAGACTAAGTCCCATTCGGCGATGGGACTTAGTCTTTTTTTCAGCCTTATTTCAGCTGCAGAGACTAAGTCCCATTCGCGATGGGACTTAGTCGTTTTTTCAGCCTGAAATAGACCGACCTCACAGCCCAAATCTATGGAACTGTTTTGGGCAGGAAAATGTGCTTGCGGTCGGTCATAAAGGGACCTCCAGCTAACTTTTTAACCCCTGGATGGATTTGGCTGATTTTTGGTTATGTTTATGTTTTAAGTGTGCTGATTCCAAATATGTAATTATGAAGATGGGATGTGTAGTTTTAAAGTTACAGGGTATGGCTAAAAACTGTATTTTTACTGCCTGTGTTTAATTATGTTAATCTCTTCCCAAACGTCATTTCGTTCAAAGTGGAGAGAATGTTAAAAAAATATATTTTTGTTCGGAGTGTGAGAAATGCTTTTCAGCCGCTTCTAATCTTAAGCATCATTTGAGGAGCCATACAGGAGAGAAACCTTATTTGTGGTGTGTTTAGTATTGTTCTGATCAGTTTAATACCTTCCGCGTCTCCTATCAGTGGACGTGTATATGGCAGCCATTTTAGGAACCGTACACCTGGGACCCGAGCAAGGTCACCTCGTTCAACAGGCGACAACATTTGTCCCTGGAAAACTATCCTGGACATTCTGTACAATTTGTATGGATATGGCAGTGATTTCTGTAACAGAGATGGAAGAAGATGCTTGGTCGGTCCTCTTAATTCAAATTTGGGGCACTGCGGGTCAAGCTAATGTGCCACCAGATAGGAGTGGTGTGTTTAGTATTGTTCTGATCAGTTTAATACCTTCCACGTCTCCATCAGTGGTCGTGTACACGGCATTGATTTTTGTAACAGGGAGATGGAAGAAGAGGCTTGGTCGGTCCTCTTAATTCAAATTTGGGCACTGCGCGGTCAAGCTAATGTGCCACCAGATAGGAGTGGTGTGTTTAGTATTGTTCTGATCAGTTTAATACCTATCAGTCTCCCATCAGTGGTCGCGGTACACGTACTGATTTTTGCAACAGGGAGATGGAAGAAGAGGCTTGGTCAACTCTCTAATTCAAATTTGGGCACTGGCGTCAAGCTAATGTGCCACCAGATAGGAGTGGTGTTTAATTGTTCTGATCAGTTTAATACCTTCCACGCCTCCTATCAGTACCGCACACGCATTGATTTTGTAACAGGGAGATTGAAGAAGAGGCTTGGTCGGTCCTCTTACTGCAAATTTGGGGCACTGCGCGGTCAAGCTAATGTGCCACCAGATAGGAGTGGTGTGTTTAGTATTGTTCTGATCAGTTAATACCTTCCACGTCTCCTATCAGTGGTCGTGTACACGGCATTGATTTTTGTAACAGGGAGATGGAAGAAGAGGCTTGGTCGGTCCTCTTAATTCAAATTTGGGGCACTGCGCGGTCAAGTTAATGTGCCACCAGATAGGAGTGGTGTGTTTAGTATTGTTCTGATCAGTTTAATACCTTCCGCGTCTCCTATCAGTGGTCGTGTACACGGCATTGATTTTTGTAACAGGGAGATGGAAGAAGAGGCTTGGTCGGTCCTCTCACTGCAAATTTGGGGCACTGCGCTGTCAAGCTAATGTGACACCAGATAGGAGTGGAGTGTTTAGTACTATTTTTATCAGTTTAATACCTGTGAGAAATGCTTTTCAGCCGCTTCTAATCTTAAGCATCATTTGAGGAGCCATACAGGAGAGAAACCTTATTAGTGGTGTGTTTAGTATTGTTCTGATCAGTTTAATACCTTCCGCGTCTCCTATCAGTGGTCCTGATACACACCGACACAGAGGTGAAATAGGGAATGTTACCCCAACATCGGTCACTTGGCAGATATGGATTGACACCTGTCCTCAGAGCCCCTGATACACACTGACACAGATCAGAATAATAGGTCGTTACCCCAACATAGGGTCATCACTTAAGGTGATATGGATTGACACCTGTCCTAAGGATCCTGGATACACACACTGATACACACCTACTACCGGTATAGACATTTTAGTGGCTCCTGGCCCAACAACACCTGACCCACATAGGAGCCGTGTGAATAGACCGGATTAGGAGTCCGGATCGACCCTAAAGCTCAAAGTAAGTGCCATATAGGAACGTGTAAAAACCCTTCCCAAGATAGTAGTATGGGCCCCAGAGTGTGAACAGGCCTTCCAACAGCTCAAGACGGCGCTCATTAAATCACCTGTACTTTCTTCTCCTGATCCAACTAAACACTTTCTCGTCCATACAGACGCCTCTATGCTTGGATTGGGAGCAGTACTGAGCCAAGTCGGAGCAGATGGTGGCGAGCAACCCGGGGCTTATCTAAGCCGTAAACTTTTGCACAGCGAAGTATATTCACTGCCATTGAAAAGGAGTGCATAGCGGTGGTGTGGGCCCTCAAAAGCTGCAACCTACTTGTATGGACAACCGTTTACCTTACTCACAGATCACAACAAATTTGGGGCACTGCGCGTGCAATCTAATGTGCCACAGATAGGAGTGGTGTGTTTAGTACTATTGTTATCAGTTTAATCACTGTTACGTCCCCTATCCGTTGATGTGGAGCAAGACGCAGCAGCAGAAGAGGACTAAGCCGAGGAGGTTGTGGAAGAGGATGGAGTAGAAGGAGTAGAGGAGGTGGCAGCGTACTGGCAGAGTACACGCTGTAGGGCTGACACACCTGCTTGAAGATAACTAACTGCTATTCAATCTATAACGGTGAAAAAAGTTTTGTTTTTTTTAAATCCAAGCTATTGTGACAATTAAAGTGAAGTGAGTGTGTGTTTAGTACTCATTGTTGGTCAGTTTAATCACTGTTACGCTCTCTATCCGCTGATGTGGGAGCAAGACGCAGCAGCAGAAGAGGACTAAGCCGAGAGGCTATGGAAGAGGATGGAGTAGGAGGAGTAGAGGAGGTGGCAGCTGCATCGGCAGAGTACACGCTGTAGGGCTGACACACCTGCTTGAAGATAACTAACTGCTATTCAATCTATAACAGTGAAAAAGCTTGCTCTTTAAATCCAAGCTATTGTGACACCAGTGAGTGAGTGGTGTGTTTAGTACTATTGTTATCAGTTTAATCACTGCTACGCCCCCTATCCGTTGATGTGGAGCAAGACGCAGCAGCAGAAGAGGACTAAGCCGAGGAGGTTATAGAAGAGGATGGAGTAGAAGGAGTAGAGGAGGTGGCAGCGTACTGGCAGAGTACACGCTGTAGGGCTGACACACCTGCTTGAAGATAACTAACTGCTATTCAATCTATAACTGATGTTTGTTTCACAGGCAGAAAGTGCCCTAAAAGATGGCTGCTTGAACCCAAGTTGGTGGCGGATCAGTCACGCAAGTCAACAGGCATTCAGAGCTAAAATACAGCAGCGTGTGGACCATTTTTAGCCCAAGGCAGCTCATCTCATCAGGCCTTTTTTAAGCTAATGTATCGCCCAGTGTCAGTCCCTTCGGGATCCATCCCTCATTCATCTTAATAAAGGTGAGGTAATCTAGACTTTTGACCTAGGCGACTTCTCTTCTCAGTGACAATACCT
>OW240922.1:90993529-91072313 GCA_933207985.1 Pelobates cultripes
AGCGCTCGGGCGGCTGCAGCATGAGCGGGGCCGGCGCTCCTGGCGGCGCCCCCTCCCAAGGGGCGCCCTAGGCGGCTGCCTAGTCCGCCTTACAGGTAGCGCCGGCCCTGCGCCCCGGGTGCCAAATGCTCTAGGTACGCCCCTGGTCCTGAGTACTCCGACGAAGCTGGACGTAATGACGTCGGACATTGTTCCAACGTCTGCAATGAAGCAGAACACTTCCTCTCCCTTTATCCGGGTCCCATTTATCCGGGTCCCGGGCCTTGCGACCTATTTTTATTACCCATTCGAGGTTAGAAGAAGCCTGAGATTGCCTTCCTTGGCATTTCTGGTTTCTGACTTGGCTTTGTTTAAACGTTTATTCCATATTCTGGTATCCCTAGCCCTTGGCTCTATTACCTCCAAGAAGGCCCACCTTCCAGACCTAATTACATACCTTCCAATGTTGGCAGGTATGGCTCTGCTTTTAAGGCCTTTAAATAAAATTTCACTTTTGTAAATATGCCTGTGAGAAATTTTGCTAGGAGACAGGAAGAGCTAATTCTAATAATTTCAAACATGTTTTTCGTTATTATCAAAGTGTTCATTTATTACACAGGCGGAGCACGGATGATAGGAAATGTAGTCAACAATGCAAACATTTAGTAGAAATTGCTATTTATAAAATGCCACAGACAAAACAGATGTTTATATATGTAAAACATGAAAAAACACAGCCAAAAGCCGCTTAAAAGATTAACCGTGACAGCACATGCAAGGCATAATCTGAGCACTATATTCCACTTTATGGATGATTACAATATTCTTAATGTGTAAGGATACCTTACGTCATATACATAGGAGGATAAATAGTCAATGTTTCATTTAAAAGAAGAATGTATTTAGGCTATAATTATAGGACTCACATCTACAGAAACTGTAACAAACAGGTAGTTCTCTAGTTGTAGAGATAAAACTAACAAACAGCGGGACAACCGATAGCCCCGATCTACAGATTACCCACCTAGTAGGGAAGACACATGACTTGACATGACTTAACATTATGTTACAATGTCATATGTATTGGTCCCTTAATCTCTGTATGATTAATTTATCTTATAAAGTCGAGTTTTAAGCATCTGCATACAGCTTTATCTCTCCCCTCCCCCCTTTTTTATTTGTTTTAATCAGTTTTTTCCCTGGGAACGTCCCTTAGTTCATTGATTAGCTTAAGGTTACTAGAAGCTTGGAGATAGCACTGACCACACAGCTGAGTGACAGAGTTCCTCCGGAACGTTTGTTCCCAAATCATTTTCTTAGGCATGTCAACGGTCTAGGTTTTGTCAATATCCCATAGGAAAAGAATTGGCATATGTCTACATCCTGACTTTCCATTTGCCTTGGGATGGGAACCAACCTTGGCTCTAGCTATTGCTCAAAATATACAGTCTATGCCTCACTCTCAAACATAAATGCATACCTCTCAGGTTTCCCTATTTAGGAGGGACTGTCCTTATTTTGGGCCCGAATCTATCTGTCCCTCTTTTCTCTCCTAATGTCCCTCTTTTCTAAGAGCTCCATATTGTTGGTGAGTCAGAGGGTATAACAGAGCTCCACAGCAATAATACTCCCAAACAATAAATGTCTGTGTAAATCAGTCTGTATAAATAAGATATATTGTTCTTGATCTAAATTACATTATATCAGCATACATTGTTATTACTATCACGGCTTTTCACTAAGTGAGAATTCAAAGTAGCAGAACCAAAAAAATCCAACAAAACAAGTCAACAATGCTGTCAGTTCGGCTACTCCCGCCTTAAATTTGAAAATCACTTTGAATTCTGACTTTAGTAAACAAAAATTTCTTAGAACAGCCCCACCCCTGGTCACATCCTGATTGACACCACTAAAATTAAAATGTCCATCTGACATGGTGGGGGGTATGCAAATGTCAGTGTTTGCTACAGGAAGAAATAGTATTTAATGTAAATAGAAATTGCTTGCACCAACCCCATTCTCACCCAAAGTTCTTATTTTATGAGAAATGTTATTAGTCTCACGCCCATAAACGCAGCTTTGTGGAAAATGTTGAAATGCCCTATGTGAAAACCCTGTGGGGTCTACTTTTCGAAATATATACTTTTTGGAGAGTAGAGGATAACTGTAAATGGTAAAGTACACCAAATGAGACCCAGAGAAGTTTCAAAACTATAAAGTACATGTTGCAAACCTGGCCCTGATTGCAACGCTCATCCAAGTGTGAGAATTGCAATCTAGGATCATTTAGACTGATATAAATATTAATTTAGACTGATATTTAGACTGTGTCAATGCACAAACTCATTTACTGGTTTCCAAACCAAGTGGAGCCTCAATTAGAATGTAGAAAAAATAAAAAATCACCTTTGGAACAATTCGTGCTAGCATGATTACAGAGGAAACCAAAAGAAAGAGGGAACCACAAAAGGGGAACGAAACGGACAGGGGGAATCAAAAAAAAAAATATATACACTTAAAGTGGTATTTTTAAAGTAAGCCACAAAAAAATTTTTGGGGTTCCCACAGTAACAGGTCCAACATGAACCGAATATGGCCACATACAGGCGAGTTATCTGTGCAGCACTCCAAACGAGGCTCATTGTTCTACAAGGAAACAGGTAAATTAAATGACTTGATCTTTGATGTTTTACACACCGGTGGTCCTGATCCTTATTGTCTCAGGCCCAGTAGCCAGTAGAAGGTTGGGTAAGACCTTCTATATGTGGATAAAATCAATGTTCACTTAAGCTACTTGCTTATTTTACAGAAATTTTCTAAACGCATATTTGGCCTAAATTTTGCTATTTGGATTTCAGTATCCCACTCAGCTCTACATGGAACGGTCACGGATTAAAAAGGACAGTATGAAGGCTGTTTTGCATTATGTGTTATGAGAACATAATGTTTTAAACAGCTCTGTTTAAAGATTCCAAAGACAATGGTTTCAGACTTTTACTGGCATAAGGTGGCATAGCAGCAGATGCACTGAAAAATGATGTAATTCCCATAGTTAGAAATCTATCTACCCGTGGCTGGAAAAGACAAGTACACGTTCTATGATGTGTATACTAAACATTTCACTCCAGGTGGAGGAGGTGGAGGAGTGAAATCAGGTGATAAGAGGCAAACACATTAGCTTGTTTATGCAAAAAAAAACTCAAACCTTCTGTATGATACGACCTCACCATACAGTCAAGAAGTATGCATTTTGTATAATACAACCAGTGGTGGCTGGTAAAGTAATGCCATGCTCTTTCCACTCATCAATAAGGGAGAGAATAGAAACTGAAGTTATAATCATGAAAGACAGATTTTTTTTCCAAAAACACACTTATTAGTAATTATTATTATTATTATTATTTTATTATTTATATAGCGCCAGCAAAATTCCATATCGCTGTACAATGGGTGGACTTACAGACAAGTAATTGTAACCAGACAAATGGACGCGCAGGAACAGAGTGGTTGAGGGCACTGCTCAATGAGCTTACCTGCTAGAGGGAATGGGGTATAGTGACACAAAGGGTATAAGTAGGGGTAATGAAATAAGTTGCTAGAAAAGTATTCACTGGGAACTTATATTTAGGATATTTTTGACAGTTGCTGGAGAGGAGTCATGGGGGTGGGGGAGGGAAATACGCTAACAGTTTAAATGATATGCTTTCCTGAAGAAGTGTGTTTTCAAAGATTTTTTGAAGGAGTGGAGACCTAGTGAAAGTCTAACGGAGAAGGGAAGGGAGTTTCACAAAATAGGTGCAGCCCTGGAGAAGTCTTGGAGGTGAGAATCAGATGTGGGAGCATGGACAGAGGATAGACGTAGGTCTTTGACAGAGCGGAGGGGCCTCGACGGGACATACTTGTGTATTAGGGAGGATAGGTAGGTTGGAGCAGAATTATGTAGGGACTTGTAAGCAAGCACCAGAATCTTAAATTGAGCCCTATATCTGGAGATTATGGTGCGGTGTAAGTGACAGAGACCTACACCTATAAGTGTAGCGCTCAAACACATATACAGCTTACCAAACGTTTTCGTTCAATAGTGCAGTATGAAGTACATGTCAAAGAAATACAAAAAGATACAATATAGTGCAGATGGTATTTAAAGTGACAATGCAGGAATAATAATATGGTGGTGAACTGTACACTCACATTTCAAGGAGCCTGTATATAGAAACACTGGCTCCGTATTGAAGCTTGTGTGCTTATTATGGTAGCACCACCCTTCCACTTCGACTTGGAGTAGTTCTCAAAGACATAAAGAGAGAACGAACCAATGTGTAGATTGTAGCAATAAAAACATGGATGTAGGATAGTAAATGTGGTGCTCACCTGGTCCTGAGCCTATGGGTCCCGGCTCTAGGTGTATAGGTTTGGTGCCAATTTAAATGGGGATGGCACTGCTGTGACAGATATGACCTGATCAGCTAATGCTGCCCAATGATTTTGTGTCAGTAGCAACAGATCGTTAATGGAACACTCAATGTAGTGCTAATGGTGTCAATATGCCATTGGCACATCATTCATTTATGTGTTAAACTTTTTGTGAGCAGTCTGGAACAACCATGCGGCCCCCAGTCACCCATGACCTGGCCCCTCACTATCAATCACTGATGTGGAAGTTACTTCCTTGTTAGTAATAACAATTCTGTCCTAATTTGGACAGCATTCTTTGGCTTAGCATGTCAGCCGATTTTGCTAATGTTAAGGTATAACATGTACATTAATTACCAGGCAAACCAGTTTTCTGTCAAACCTTTCAACAATGGTTCGACACATAAAAAAGGAACAGTGCCATGCTTACACCATAACCGCTACAGGGCATTGTGCTGATTATTATGTTTAAAGTGTCCCTTTAAGGGCAAACAAGGGAGATGCAAATTCTTTATATAATACAACACACTGTCCTTAATCCGTTCTTCTTTTGATGTGTGCATGGTGTCAGTGCAACCTGTTTCGAGTGAAGTGCTAGAAATTAACATTTTTCACTTCCCAGAGCTGCTATTCCTGTAACTCCTGTAAACATTGATCTACTGTTACATTTTAAGGAAGTGGTCTGTGGTTAACGCTTAGTAGCGGTGTTAATTTCTGCTTCTCACTATCAGACATCAAGAAAGGTTTAAGAAATAATTTAAAGGGACACTAAAGGCATCCAGACAACTTCATCTCATTGAACTGGTGTGAGTGCATTGTCCCTGTCCCCTTAACCCTGCAATGTTAATTATTACAGTTTTAGAGAAACGGCAATGTTTACATTGCAGGGTTAAGACTGCCTCTTGTGGCACTTCCTGTGGTTTCATACCATTTAACTCTGTAAAACAACTTTAAATGCCCTCATTCTGTGCATGAGGATGTCCAGAGTCTTGCAATTCCCCATTGGAAAGCATTGAGTCAATGCCTTCCTATGGGCAAGGTCTAATTCACGCATTGTGGCTACGCATGTGCATTTGGTTACACGCCAGAGGAGGTGGAGATGAAGCCAACGCCATGTTTAAAGGGTTATTAATCCTTTAGATCTCACGGGTGGAGGAGGCAACAGGGACAACAGAGTGCAGAGAGACACTATAATGTTAGGAATACAACCTTTTATTCTTTACACACTAGTGTTCTTTTAAGTAAGATTTGGTTTATGTGATAAGGAAGTTGCTTACATTTGCAACATGTTTAGCCAATGAAATATGTGCATGCTGATTTTCTATGTATAGAAAATTACAAGTGCCAAACACCCTCTAACAGAATTCTGTACTGAACGCAGGACAAGTTGGCAACATTGACCTCAGTTTTGGTGCCCTGTTTTTACCTATATACGGGTCTTGAGAGTCTGTACAAAAACTGCTTTCTACATTATACTCAACGTGCTTGTGCAAAAAATAGCTACAGACAGTTTGTACAAATTAAATCCGTTTTATTCCACATCTGAACAAATTGATGGTCCAGGAATTAACTTTGAAATCTTATTCATTATCATTGTCTTATTCATTGAATTAGACCCCAACTCTCCATGATCAATTTGTCTGCGTATGGATGAAAAGGAATTGGATTTGGACGAACCGCCCCAAACATATTTGTGCACGAGTCTACTACTCAATTCAGGTATTTTTGCTTTGTTTTTTAAAACAAAAATCTCTGACAGCAACATATGATAGTTTCAGCATGCTCTGGCCTGGCAGATCTCTCAGAGGCTCCTGCCACAAACCTGCAACACTAATTTAATGCGCACTTAGTGACGCTGTGAGTTTGTTTGATGGAAAACCCCTATTGTTCTTGGTTTATTGTTGGTTCCCATCACTATAACACACACACTGTGAAAGCAATCAGCCTTTGGAGAATGAGTTGCTAGCCATTAATCAAGTGTTGGCTGGCTACACAATGACTGGAGCAGGTGCCACCACTGAGCTGCTTTCAATACGTCCACACATATATATCTACGTGTCAGACTCTAATACGTGCACAGCATGTGAAAGATCATGTAAACAACGTGTTTTTTTACAAAAATGCAAAATAAGGTAGCAAGCGAATGCATTTTTTCCCCACTTTTAAATAAGTTCCATTAAACAATTCTTACCGTTCTTTTTGTCACATTTACCATGTTTACCCATATATGTTGGGTATGTCCCCCAAAACAGGAGCAGGGATTGGAGATTAGCACTATACATTCATTCACTACTTGAGATGACGTGCAATCTGTAAAAGGCGGGCTAGGGGGTCCCCAATCCTCTTGCTCAGTTAATGTTCCTGTATAATAGTATGGTCCAGGAGATACCCGATTCTCTGGTTAACGTGATAAACCTCAATTTTGTATCTGTGTCAAATTTGCAATGAATAACTAACTCCACGTTTACATTAAAACCATGAATATAAAATCTTTGCCTCCTATTACTATATCCTCCCCACCCCATCCCTTTACTTCTATGAAACAATGTAACAGTTTACGTTAATAGAAATACATTTTGCAGACAAGTCTACAGATAAAAACGTGTGATTGATAAAACTACAGATATAGCAGGATGTCATGCATGTGACATTTTGGGCTGAGTGGCACAGATAACATATTTATTCTGAGCAAAATTAGTAAAATCAGTAACAATCTATTTCACTATAAATCATGCCTCTGAAGTTTCACTGCTCAATTCTCTGCTATTAAGGAGTTAAATCATTTTTGTTTCTGTTTATGCAGCCCTTGCCACACCTCCTCTGGTTGTGACTGACACAGCCTGCATGAAAACAAAATGGTTTCATTTTCAATAATATAGTAGCTTACTTTAAAAGATTGTATCTCCTGCTCTGTAAATTGAACATTAATCACACAAAGGAGGCTCCTGCAGGGCCAAGCAAGCTATTAACAGAGCAGGAGATAAGAAATTATAGATTAAACAGAATTTGTAATAAAGGAAATATAAACATTAGAGGACTCCTTACAGGAAATGTTTAGGAAGGCTGTGCAAGTCACATGCATGAAGTGTGACTAGAGCTGCATAAACAAAGTGATTTAACTATTAAATGGCAGTGAATTGAGCAGTGAGACTGCAGGTTCATGATCTATACACCAAAACTGCTTCATTAAGCTTAAGTTGTTGTGGTGACTATAGTGTCCCTTTAAAATAATTAGCATTAACCCTCCGTTAATCTAGCTAAAGACAATGCGACAGAAAGCCAGAATATACGGAAATATGAGTCAAATGTATCTCAGCGATAAAATTAGAGAAGCAATTGCATGTTTATATTAATGCATTTGAGAACAACCTAGCAAAATTTTGATTGGGATTTTTTTAGACACTTCCCTGTGGCCCTATCCCATACAGTGGCTCCCTCCCCATAAAATCAATGTTACAAAGAATGCCAATTACTGACCTTATTTAACCATCAGATCCATTGCTACAGTTGGTAAACAATCTAAAGATGTCCATATTCCTCTATTTCTCTAAACGAAACCACACTTGTGTTCAAAGCAATTCAATGGGCCACTTTGCATATATTGGCATCTATCTACGTTCTACTATCAGGTCCTAATTTTTCTGGTTATTTAACTTCAATGTTGCTTATAGAATCTTATAGATTACTGTGGATGATTTAGTGCCAATTATCCTATGAAGGAGATTTATAGACCCACTCATTTCTGTTTACCATTGATTTTTAGCCTTCCCTCCATAGTACTGTGATTTTCTCCCTTCAGTCCAATTATTCATTCATGACTTGGTTAATGTCCCCAGCTGAATTTGAAGAATTAAAGGGACACTATAGTCACCTGAACAACTTCAGCTTAATGATGTTGTTAAGGTGAGAACTATAGCTCCCTGCAGCCTTTCTCATGTAAACACTGTATTTTCTGAGAAAATGCAGTGTTTACATTGAAAGCTAGGAACACTTCCAGTTGCAGTCACTCAGAGTGAACCAGAGGGACTTCAGAGTTGATGGAGGCATAATATGCCTCCATCCACTCAGATCTGCTGTCAGCAGAGCACAGGGCAGCACTGTGCACAGCATCCTGTGATTCAGTATCTCCTCCCTCTGCATGCAGACACTGAACTTTCCTCATAGAGATTCATTGATTAAATTCATCTCTATGAGGAGATGCTGATTGGCAAAGGCTGTGTTTGAATCATGCTGGCTCTGCCCCTGATCTGCCTCTTTGTCAGTCTCAGCCAATCATATGGGGAAAGCACTGTGATTGGATCAGGCTATCACATGTCAGCAGACTGCTTGTTTTTCTGAGTCTAACAGCATGCAGATTTACAGCTTCAGGCTTGAATACAGTAAGATTTTTACTATATTTATGGAGGCAAGAGGGGCCAAGGGGGCTAGATGGTGGTGTTAACACTATAGGGTCAGGAATACATGTTTGTGTTCCTGACCCTATAGTGATCCTTTAATTCTTTTCGTTTATTAAATATGCAGATTTACTTTCTTCTTTTGCTCATGCTTAAAGGGACACTCCAATGCCCAAATACCAAAAAAGTAAAAATAAAAGCAAAGTTTTAGTAGATATATTACCAATGAAAACATATATGTATTTAATTATCATTGGGGGTAAATCTAAAAACAGTGTACCAAAGTTGCAGATCTCATGTCTGAAGCCTTTGCAAGCCCTCCCCTTCTAACCCTGCCCAGACTTTCTGTGGCTGTCCAATAAGAGACTTCCCAAAGCAGCTCAATGAGAAGTTTTTGCAAGGCAGGTGCTCTGGGAAATTGCTGCCTCTTGAGTTTAGCTTCACTGAGCTAAACAACCAGAAAGTAACAGGAAGTGTTGTTTGATTGGCAGCCAGGGGGTGTAACTAAGTTATACAAATATGTAAGTAATTTATACAAATATTAATTTCTACTGAAAGTAGAGTACTTTGATGGACCCTCTGGTTACCTAAGCTCGGTACATGGCTCCCTATGCTTCCACCCTCCCCCTAAAAATACTGTAGTACTGTGGACTAACCCTCCAGCCCATGTCTCTCAACATCAGAGCCCCTTTCTGGCTGTCCAGAACCGCTTGTCTTCCGCCAAGAGGGCCACTGAGACATATGCCTGACCAGGTGAATGACCCTAAACCATTGGGGAACTCTAAAGCATATCAGATAATCACCGCAATCCACTAAAACTTTTTGTAAAATGAAAAAAAGAGGACACACTATTCATACATAAAGTATTTCAGCAAGCTAAATTGCTTTAGGGTTCTGGAGTGTTCCTTCAATGCCCAAAGAACTTGGCGTAAGCTGTGTGTATTGATTAACTAACTACAGTGTCCTTCCCTACTGCTAACGCACGTCTTATGTCCATAAAAAACACACACACACTCTCTCTCTTACTTTTATTATTTAAAGGAACACTTCACGCACATAAAGCACTTCAGTTTATGAAAGTGCAAATTTCAATAGAAATCAGAACTTTTATAGTTTTATATCTATATGTCACTTAGACAGCCAGAGAGTTTTTCGTCCTCTTTCATTGCCTTTACAGAGCATAGGGCATACAAACTGTGTTAGTGCGTGCCTGCCTCCCCCCTTTTTAGTGAGCTGTATTACAGCTCATTGAGGAGCATTGGGAAGCTTTGATTACATGCATGCACACTCAATGAGAAGCCTCTGATTGGAATATGCCTCAGCAGAGACAAAGTCTATGCTGGGGAAAAAGTGGTTGCAAAGGCTGCAGCTAAGAGTTGAAAAAAAGCAGAAATAAATGCACTCATGTTTTCATTTGGGGTATACCTACCACATTTTTTAATATACTTTCTTTTCAATGGAGTGTTCCTTTAAAGCACTAAACACACTTCCATAGCAAACAAGATCTTTGGTTGATAAACACTGATACAATTAGAGGGTAAATCTAAATGTCACCCTAAATGTCAATGGAAACAGGAGATAAAATTCCTCTTACCTAGTAATTCCACTCCACGAGTCAGTCCGTAAACATCAATCAGAGCCCAGAGAGGATCAGTGGTTCGTACACCACTAAAGAACAGCATTGCACCAGAGTCATTGACTCGATAGAATACCCTGCCCTTTTTATCCACCCAGAAGGCTATGATATTCCCTTCATTTGCAAACTCTTCTGGTAAAGCCTTGGCCCAAAATCCACTTTGGGAAACCAGGTCAGGACAAGCATACTTGGGCAGCGTGTCTGGGTTAATCCGTGAGGGATCTTTGGACGTAAAGCCAAGCCGAAGAGCTCCGCTCCAACAACATTGCTTTTTAGTGATCTGGGGGGGAAAAATGGAAATGTATTATTATTTCGAATATCTCAGCTTTAAAAATTTTTTTTTTTTAAATCGACAGTATAAATTCATATGTAAACAAAAATAAATAAAAAAAAATCTTATAAGATATATGGTCAAGAGAAAAATCTAGATAAGCCGGGAACACAGAAGAGGGATAACTGCATACATACAAAAGCATGTTTTTTATGTTTATCCTATACCATTCTCAGGGCCGTTGCATCCATAAGACGGCACAGGCGGCAGCCATAGGGCACACCAGGCAAATGCTCAGCGCTCCTCTCCTGCCAGTCACTTCTCGTAGCGTGGCCAAGCGCCAACAAATCCGTCCACCCTGCCTTCCACTTCCTGCAGTACCGCGGACTGTGTAGAGGGGGCAGGGATATCATCTCGTCATACCTCTGCTCCCCCTGTAGCATATAGCGTGGCAGACGCCCAGCAGGGACGGAGTTACTGCCATCCCCCTTGTCATCGGCATGGTAGGACTTCCTCCCACGAAGACTGGAGCACAAGAGCAGGCAAAGGCAGAGACAAGAAGGGCTGGGTAGGGCCAGCTCCTCCAACTCCCAACTAAGTCAGGCAGCACTCTGGATCCCAGGAAAGCCACCCTTCTGAACCCACCATGTAGGGAACAGGAGGGTGGCTAGAAAAGTGTATATTTTGACCAGCATGTGTGTGTGTGTCAGTGTGTCTGTGTGTGTATATATGTCTGTCAGTGTGTCTGTCTGTGTGTGTATGTGTATCTGTATGTCTGTCAATATATATATGTGTGTTTCTGTATGTCTATCAGTGTGTATGTGTTTGTATCTGTATGTCTGTCAGTGTGTATCTGTGTGTCTGTCAGTGTATATATCTGCATGTCTGTCAGTGTGTTTATCTGTATGTCTGTCAGTGTTTCTGTGTATCTGTGTATCTACATCTGTATATGTGTGTATATGTGTGTCTGTCTATCTAAATGTGTATCAGTTTGTGTATATTTGTATCTGTGTATCTGCATGTGTGCATCTTTGTGTATGTGTATCACAGTGTGTGTGTGCGCGTCAGTGTATGTGCATATGTGCATACAACTCAGCATTCAAACGCCAACACTACACACAAATACACCCCTGCATTCAAATGTCAACACTACATACAAACACACCTCTGTATTAGACACGAAAATTATATATAAACACACCCCTGCATTTAAACGCAAACATTGCATACAAACACACCCCTACATTCACACAAACATTCTCCATACAAAAACATGCTTACATTCAAACACACAAATACTGCTCAGTGCTAAATACAATCCTGCAAGAATGGGGAATAGGTAGAGCCCCAGGAAAATGCATCTTCGCCTGTGTAGTCAATAAATCCTTGCACCGGCCCTGACCATTCTACAACCAAAATATTATGAGTTAGGATTTGCAAATGTGTTTAATGATTCGCTTGCAAAGCATTTTCTGGGTATACATAGAAGTAAGACACCTACACAGGATGGGGAAACAGTGGCCCAAAATCTGTACTGTCAGGAGGTATTTTGAACAAGAAACACTACAGTTCAATAGGTATGTTTCAGCCTATGATAAGCTTCATCAATGAGATGGGTCCCTCTAGTGACACAAGGAAAGAAATCTATATCTATTTCTCTTGATTTCCCCCTAGAACGTATAGTGAACACACTGAAAAACCTTACGTTAGTACAGATACTACTTAATAGCTTGTTCTATGGAATCCTCCAATTTTGGTATTTGCCTGAGGTAGAGGGTATGTCCATAGGGTTTGTCTCCATAACATGAGGTGAGGACAACCCGCAGGTCATGTTATTTTGTATGTTATGTGTATCCCTAGTCATACACTCTAGTTATTTGCTAAAGTATTCCGAAACAGCATATATTCCAAGGCTGTAGAAGCCATAAAAATGAAAATTCATTGTTCTGGGATAAACAGCCAAGACAAAGATTTAGGACTTAATGAGATTTGACAGCCAATAGCCTCAGCAAAACTTGATGGTTCAAATGTGCTTGTTCGATTTGCAACCTTTTCTTCCATTTAAACTGAAGTAAGCCAGGCGTAAAGTTTCAGGACTGCGAGCTGTCTAGAAGTGGAGTTACGCTCACAAAATAAATTGTGTACACTATTTTTCCCCTCACTTGCACATTTTAAAAATCAGAAAGGCCAGATGTGTTTTCTTTGCTCACGCCAATTTCAAAAAGAAAATGAAGATATTCAAGATAAGCCGTACCGAGAAGACAAAGCAGCCAGAATTGATTTTTTTTTTTTGCTAAGACAATTAATTCACTTTGAACCATGTATGGGATCATTTATTTTGCTTTGACTAAATAGTGTTATACTTTTAATAGATCCAGCCAGTTTTACAGTTCCAGAGTGAGTAAGTGTCTAAGTGTTCCCATGACAACAGTGGATGATGTTGAACTGTAAAATGATCGTGCAAACATTCAAAGCAAAAAGGCAAATTGAAAAAAAATAAAATCTCCTTTTAAGTTATACATCCAAATAATCAACTTAAAACCTGTGGACGCTGTGCGATTGCTGCCTCACATTGTGTTAAAGCAATCAGAGATCAAACAACCAATTATTATCACAAATTAATAAAAAAGAGTACCGGTCTGGAGTCAAAATTACTGTAAATGGTATGGTGATTTGAAGCATTTTTAATATCACGTTGCAGGTCTGATTTACACTCTCTACACACAAATTCCGCAGGCACAGCAATTTATCTTGCGCAATATAAAATAATATGGGTAGTAACTGTGTTTGCACAATAGGGGGCAACAGTGGGTTTGCCAGATCATTGTCAGACGTGGGCACTAATATTTAATTGTGATTCATATTTAAAAATATACATTATAGCATAATTCATATTTCAACAGATCTAAAATACAAACTAGCGTGGATTCTAATTGCTGCAATGTGCTTCTAACCAACAGTAACAGAGCTTGTTGGGATACTGATGAATGGTGTTCACTTTGTGTAATTGCACTACTGCTTCGTTTCGAGGAGCATACACACACGTTTAACAGGTCTTCCTCTGTTACGGATGATCTATGAGGAAACCGCTGGAGATCTTTGCTTCTGTTGTGCTGTGGTTGTGTTAGTGCTTTACAATTAAAAACATTTTTGAGAATCTTGTAACAGACACAGTGTTTCCATACTCTTCTTAAAGCATCTCACACACACACACACACCACAGACATCCCTCAGAATACACAACTCCCACTTTCACTCTTTGAAGCTATTTATGTCTGTGTGTGCATGCAAGACAGGCAATTAACTGACTTGCGTTTGCTAAAATATTTAATACTCTGAACCTCTTGGAAGATATAGAACATAAAAAATAAAGTGAATACATTTTATCTAAATATCATTAACAGTCCCGCTATCCTCTTTCAAGGTTTCTGTAAAAATGGACTTGTTCACCTAACATGAACAATGAGTTTTTGCACTGCCAATTCATTTTTTAATATATACACTACATTTCTTGCGTACATTTGAAAACAAGCATTGAAATAAATAATCAGTTATGGTTTGAGATAGGCATTTTAGTTCAGAATTCTTTTTTCTTTCAACGGTATCCTATTTTTTAATATTTAAGAGCAAGTTAACAATTGTTGAAGATGTAGATGCTAGACAACCCTTTGGCAATTGTACGTAAACAATTTGCTGTTCAAAGTTAGTTAGAATACTTTGATGGACCCTCTGGTTACCTAGGCTGGGTACATGGCTCCCCATGCTTCCACCCCCTCTAAAAAGACTGTAATACTATGGACTAATCCTCCAGCCCATGTCTCTCAACATCAGCGCCCCTTTCTGGCTGTCCAGAACCGCTTGTTTTCCACCAAGAGGGCCACTGAGACATGTGCCTGACCAGGTGAATGACCCTAAACCATTGTGGAACTCTAAAGCATATCAGATAATCACCGCAATCCACTAAAACTGTAAGTGTAGCGCTTTCGGTCCCAGGACCATCAATCAGAGAACTTTTTAAAGGGTTAACAGAGGAGGTGGAGAGACATCGAAAGACACCAGTGCGCAGTGAATTTAGGTGACCGGTGAACTCTACCTAGCACTCTGGAACTCTGCACAGGATCAGAGGCTAGCCACGTCCCACTGACCTTTTTACTTCCATCAAATTTGGGGTAGCCACATCCGATGCGGGTGCTTTTTGGACAGAATGTACGCCCCAGAGAGACCATTCCGGGGATATTTGGCATGAGGGGGTGCTTTGCATTATTACATATGTTTTAGGGTGTTTTGTATGTTGAGCTCTTTGTTTCCAGGAGATAATTAATTTAATTGAAAGCTAACTCAATTATCCCTCAGACACAGATACGCCTGGGTGGGCTTGTACTGCTATGAATAGAGACCCCATGCAGTTATTTTTCGCCCTTCAATAAGCCTCCACTAGTGTTTGGGTGAGACAGGGGTACTTGGTGCAGGAGGGTATAATCACTCTGGAGCTGTATTTACTGGGAAGGGATAACCTAGGTGGTTGTAACACATCTTCTCGAGGGTATACCGCCACAAATACTTTATATAGGAAATGTAGAATGTGTGAAGAGCTTAATAAGGGAACTGCCATGGGAACCAGTCAGGGGCGGACTGAGAACCCTCAGGGCACGGGAAAAATAAATCAAGGGCCCCCTTACAGGCCCCACCCATACTCTGCAGCAAGCGCCACCCTTGTCCCGCCTCCATGCACCGCCTCCAGCCACACCCTACAAAATCTTTAGACACAAGGAACAAAAGGGCAATAAGCCCTTCGAGGCCCCAGTAGAGACTACAATTGAGGGCTAATGGGCCATGGAGGGGATTTCTAGCAGAGGCTATCTCAGTGTCCTTTAGAGAGTGTGTTAGAAAGAATCTCCTCCAGGCCCCATTAGAGACTACAATGGAGTCTAATGGGGCCTGGGGGGTGGTCTCTCCAACACTCTGGTTCCTATTCACAATATAGCAACACAACATAGCTCACTGATACCTAGGCCAAGTTGGCTCCTCTTACCTTAATTACTGTTGCTGGCTGGCAGTCTGTGGGCTTGCTTGCTGCGGCTGGCAGGCTGTGGGCTTGCTGGCTACTGCCGGCAGGCTGTGGGCTTGCTGACTGCGGCTGGCAGGCTGTGGCTTGCTGGCTGCGGCTGGCAGGCTGTGGCTTGCTGGCTGCGACTGGCAGGCTGTGGGCTTGCTGGCTGTAAGCCTGTGGCTTGCTGTAGGCCTGTGGGCTGGCTACTGGCCTGTGGGCTGGCTAACTGGCTGGCTACTGGCCAGCCTGTGGGTTGGCTGGATGGCTACTGGGGCACTTGTAGATTATTTAAATAAATAATCCATGCGCAATAACCACTACTGATCCAGAGTAAGTAGTCAAACCATTTAAGAACAGTTTGACAACTTACATGGGATCTGCTGGGATATGGGGCTGTAGTAGGGAATAGGAGCAGTGGTGCAATGTGTGTGAAAGGTTCAGTGTGTGTGGGGGGTGTAGTGTGTGAATGTGTAGGGTGTGTGGGCTGTGTACGTGTGTGGCAGTGTTAGTATGGGGGGCTGTGTATGGGGGTCTATGTGTATATGGGTGGGCAGTGTATGTGTGTGTGTGAGGCAATGTGTGTAAATGTGTATGGTGTGTATGGGGGCAGTGTGTAAATGTGTATGGTGTGTGTGTGGGGGCAGTGTGTTTATGGGGCTAGAGTTCACTCTCACCACTGCGACCACCAGGAATCCCTGGGGGTCACAGTGTTGAGAGTGAAAACTAGACCGTAGCTCCAGAGTTGACTCTCGCAAGAGCGGTAACGTTGCCATGGTAATCGCGGCAACGCTCTGTGCTCGTGCAAGAAGGACCCAGAGGAGCTGCAGGGTGAGCTCCCAGGTCCTCTCTTCCTTCCTCCCCTGCCTGCACGGTGCCTGCGGACAGGGGAGGGGGGGCAATTGCCCTGTTGCCCCCCTGGATCCACCAGTGATATATACAGCCCTTCTGTGTGCCTTTTTGTCTCCCCCCGTCCCTCTGTATGTTTCTTTCTCCCCCCTCCTTCCCAGTCTCTCTTACCCCTCTGCCTCTTACTCCCTCTCTTACACTGTCTCTCTCTCCCCCACATCTCTCTTCCTCTCTGTCTCTTTCTCCCCCTCCCCATCTCTTTCTCCCCCTGTGTCTCATTCTTCCCTCTCTTTCTCCCCCCTCCCCATCTCTCTATTCCCCCTCTTTCTCCCTGTGTCTCATTCTTCCCTCTCTGTCTCTGTCTCCCCCTGTGTCTCATTCTTCCCTCTCTTTCTCCCCATCTCTTTATTGCCCCCCCTTTCTCCCCCTTCCCCATCTCTATGTCCCCCCTCCCCATCTCTCTATTCCCCCTCTTTCTCCCCCCTCCCCATCTCTCTGTTCCCCCCTCTTACTAAAGTCAGAGGGGGCCGGCCGCATTTCATGCTTAAGCCGCCGGACTGGGTGGCAGCCTCGCTGGTCCGGCGGCATTCCTCTCACTAACACTGAAGAAGAAGGAGGAGGAGGAGCATGTCTCTCTGTCATGCTCCTTTGCGGTTCCCACATCCTGTGCTGGGAATTGTGGGAACCGCAGGGAGCATGATAGACACATGCTCCTCCTCCTCCCCCTTCAGTGTTAGTCAGAGGAAAGCCGCCGGACCGGCGAGGCTGCCACCCGGTCCGGCGGCTCCAGCATCAAACGGCCGGCCCCCTCACAGTGTGCCACCGGGCCGGCCACCCGGTGGCACCTGCAGTCCCCAAATGCCGCCCCCAATCCAGCCCTGCCGCCGGGCCCCCTGAAGGCGGCCCTGGCGGCGGGCCCCCCTCCCGGCCGGCCCTCGGACCGTGTCCGAAGTGCCCGACCGGTCAGTCCGCCCCTTGAACCAGTAGACAGTATGTCAACATTTAGCAAATGCCTTGCCTTGAAAACTCTCCTCCATAGAAAAACTTTAAAACATTTTTTACCTTAAGTCGGACTTGCTCGTGAATGACCACTGGCCTGTTGCTGAATGTGATGGCATTGCAAAAGCTGGCCTGCCTTTTCACAGCTTTCTGTGTGGTGTCCATGATGATTTGGGAGCCCTTGGCATGGGGATGAAATAGCAGGGGACTGATCACTAGGCCTCCGCATTGCTGGATCGGCATGCAGTGCTTCTGCTTGTGGTGACATCGATGCGAGGATGATGGAAACGTCCCACCTATGGAATCTGAAACAACAGATAAGCCATTATTCAGAACATGTAAAGACTATTCATATACCTTGTATACATGTTACAAAACTATGCAATACTATAATGCTAAGCTATAACTAACCAGTCACTGTCTCTCTGGCCCCTGGAAGCTCTCTTCACTGAGCTAAGCCAGGTGTTGCAAGGCATAGCTCATTGGCTGATCAGTTGACGCTCTCAAATAATGAGCCAGTCCTACATGGCTGGAATCTGCTCAGGAGAGCTAATGGGACCTCCAAGCAGAAGCTTTGAGCTCTCCATAGAGGAAGTTACTGCTTCCTGGCAAAACCCAGGTAAAAAGTCAAACTGTTAGCAAACGGTATGACTACTTACATTGAGGTGGAAGCCAGGTCACTCGTGCCTTTATAACCACTGTGTGACATGTCATGATTCCCTTTTATTCCAGAAGTTTGGTCCTTAAGGGGTTAAAGCAAGCTTATCTTAGAAAAGTGTTGATTTTAAGGGAAATCAGCATTTCCTGGCTGTCAGTCTGCTGGGAGGGTTTCCTGAATGACTTGCTTAGAATATAGTTTAAAAGCAGAATTGAGGGGCTGAGTCAATTGAATGGCAAACATTTCTCAATGAGTTGTAGCAAATTTCTCCTCAAGACTCAACGAAAAGCCTCTGATAGGACCATGACCAGCAAAGGTCGGAGAGTCTGTGTTCAACAAAAAATAAAAGAGGCCTTTTAGTAGCCGCAGAACTAAATCTGCAGCTAATCTAAGCTAGCGTTTACCTATCCTCTTTAAAACAAAAGAAAAAAAATACGCAAAAATTAAAAGCATTTTTTTTCTATTGTTTTAACAATGGTAATGGAACAGTCTTTGTAAAGAACCATCTTTCTATTCTATCATCACGTTCCCATAGGCGAAGTTTATTTCACAATGTTTAACCCCTTAAGGACCAAACCTCTGGAATAAAAAGGAATCATGACATGTCACACATGTCATGTGTCCTTAAGGGGTTAATTTACATTTGGCATGTATTTATTTTGCAGTTACTTAGCATGCAGATTAATCTGCACACCCTTAAAGTCTAAATATTAATATTTCACAGATTTTATTTTAGGATTTTTTTTTTTACATATATATATATATATATATATATACCGTATTTATTCGAGTATAACGCGCAACATTTTCTACCAAAAAAAGAAATCAAAGTTTGGGTGCGCGTTATAAACGAGGGCTGGGGTGAGGTGGCAGTGGCGGCCGGTCCATTGAGGGCGCAGGTGAATTGTGAGTTCACACTGCGCCATTTCCGGGCTGCAGCCGTACACTGTACACGAGGGCGAAGAAAAAAAAAGTCCCCTCGTCGCGTACGGTGGGCGGCCCGAACTGGGGGTGAGAATTCTTATTATCCGCTGTATGGTCGCCGCTTCATTTCCTCGTCTCCCACACGTTACGGTAAGCATTGCTTTTGTACAATTCAGTGTTTTGCGTACCGTAATTCAGTGTTCTTCATATTTTAATTGATATACTGGTTTACATTAGATGGCAACTGGTATCAAGAGAAAACGTTCTGCATATGACGCTTCATTCAAGCTCAAAGTTGTTGATCATGCTGAAATTCACGGAAATCGAGCAGCTAGCCGAGAATTCACTGTACCAGAGACGAATGTTAGAGAATGGAGAAAACAGAAAGTCGTCCTGAAAGATATGAATAAAACAAAAAAAGCACAACGAGGGAGACAAGCCATGTACCCAGATATGGAGAAGGAACTTTATGAATGGATCATTGACCAAAGAAGTAGTGGGTACATTGTCACATCACTCCACATTAGACTTAAAGCCCAAAAGTTTTGCAAAGATTCAAACTTCAAAGCCTCTAATGGATGGACACAAAAGTTTATGAAAAGGCATGGACTTGCAATACGCCAGAGAACAAAGATAGCACAGAAGCTACCTAATGATTTAGAAGAGAAGATTGCTTCATTCCATACCTTTATAATCAACCAACGCAAGCAGATTAATTTTGAACTTTCACAGATAGGCAATATGGATGAGACCCCCATGTGTTTTGACCTACCAGGCAACAGGACAATTGACAGCAAAGGGAAGCACACAGTCCAGATTAGAACCACAGGCCATGAGAAAACCCATTTTACCGTTGTGTTATCCTGTATGGCAGACGGTTTTAAACTTAAACCAATGGTGATTTTCAAAAGAAAGACTATTCCAAAAGGAGTTAAATTTCCACCAGGTGTCGTGATCCATTGTCATCCTAAAGGATGGATGGATGAAAAGGGAATCATTTTATGGTTAAATAAAGTTTGGAATACTAGACCAGGCGCAATCCTGAAGAAATCCATGCTTGTATGGGACCAGTTCCGCTCACACCTGACAGACACTGTGAAGGACAAACTGAAAAGTCTAAAAACATTTCAAGCTGTGATTCCAGGTGGACTAACCTCTATTCTTCAGCCACTAGATGTCGTTTTAAACAAACCCTTCAAAGACAGAGTCAGGGAAAAGTGGATTACCTGGATGAAATCCGACGACAAAGAATTGACTGCAAAAGGAAACCTCAAGAAACCTGGTCTATCTCTCGTGACATCCTGGGTTAAAACATCATGGGAAGACATACCAAAAGAAATGATCATCAAGAGTTTTTTGAAGACAGGCATCAGCAATAAAATGGACGGCACAGAAGACGACCTGCTGTGGAATTCAGACTCAGAAGAAAGCGAAGAAACTGGAGAAACAGATGTTCCTGCCAACTGGGACACTGATGAAAAATTAACTCGAGAAGAATGGGAACAAGTCTTTAGTGTATCTGATGATGAATCTGTCTTTGAAGCATTTTAAATAAATATTGTTACCGGTAATTTTATTTCGGTATTGTGTTTATACCAGTTTACGTTGTCAATAAATGATTTTTGTCATGGCCGCACGTATTCAACAACGTTTTTTGTTAATTACAATGCTTGGTGTGAAACAAAATTTTATACCGATTTTTAATCGAAAATTAGGGGTGCGCGTTATACACGTGTGCGCGTTATACTCGAATAAATACGGTATATATATGTATCAAAAGATTGCAACGTTGTACATTCAGACAGGCCATTCGGGAAAGCCAAGGAAGGCCACTCTTTCGGGGTATAAATTCAAACTTCAGTTAAAAACTGTACTTAAGTGAATTCATTAAGCTTTGTAGTTTATTAATGGGGCCGTTTCATCTACAAATCCCTTTCAACTCTAAGGGTTACGGCATGAATGGCTATTTTAACCGCTGGCAGCTATGTACATTCATTCTCTGTCACTTTCCTCTACAATACTCCTTTGTAAAGCCCAGAACCTTACAGATCGAACCACAATCTTTCCATCCAATATCAATACTTTCATCTACATATCTTAAAGTTGTGACGCATCACATCACAGATACAATATCGTGTTTACTGTTTATTTAAATATTTACTTTTTTAGTACTACAATGTACTATTATAACAAACCACAGAGCTCAGAAATAAAATATATGTTTAAACCATCATATGATTTCTAAACTAATCTCTAATCACAAGCTTCAGCTCTGCATTATTAGAACTAATCTATCAGTGTAAGCAAGGAATACATTTGGCCATTTATCTCTGATTTGCTACATTAGACAAGCATGCCGTACACACAGCACTTATGCTGTAAATCCCACTAGAATTTGGAAACTCACATAGCCACAGGGTTATAGCTCTGTATTTTAAATCTATTTAGCAAAACAATAATGCTGCCAAAAATATTTTACTGATTCATATACTGATTACTAAAATCAAAGAAATCATAATTTAAGTAAGTCACTGTAAAAATGGGCAGAATGGAGACGCTGGTCTCACCATAAAGTACCAACGAGGGTACCCAATGAAACCCCCTGCATTGTCCCAGACTGGATATTATCTGATTGTATGAAGATCTATATGTTGCAAACAGTCTTTTAGGTTTTTGTGTCAGGTAACACATGGTGGTTTGGTTTTGTCTGGTTTCACATGGCCCTACCTGTGCACTGGTGCCTCCAGAGTAAGTGACCAGATACCCAAGAGCTGTTCTAAATGTGTTTAAGATAACTGTGCACGTCAAAAAGCTTCATTTATGGAGCATGAGTGCCTTACATTCTGCACAGTATATTTATTTTACGTGTACACTTGCTTAATTACATTTTCACAATACACAGTGCAAGTAATTAACTTGTCATGTCTAGGGTTGGGCTCATATCAATGTGGTCATTGTTAATATGCACACACTGAGCCTCATCTGGAGGAACAGCCCCACCACTGACCACACTACCACTCACACCCCTAGAGTCATTGTGTCCCTCTTTGTGCATCTGGAATGTTGGCAGGTGTGACACGGATTATCCAGCACGGTGCCATACACAGGCCTACATTGCACCACCTCCTCGAAAGGGCCAGATTGAAGTAACACTCCGAGCACCATAAGTAATCAAATTGTGTACGAATGGTTTGATAGTTTGCCTGGGTTCCACCGTGAAGCTCATGCTGCTCCTGAAAGCTCCTGTCATTGAGCTAAGTCTGGTTGTGGAGGGTCACGGCAAGGCTTAGGAGCCACCAGGAAATTACTCAAAGGAGCTTTCGATAATTGGTAGGCAGTGACCCCTTGTATCATTGCTCTCCCATCATATTTCTCTGGGCATCAGCCTGCTCGTGACATAGATTTTATATGCTTGAAATTTCCAGTTTATAGATGGATGTAGGGTTGCGTTAATATATAGATAAAAAGCTCAGCTGCAGATAGAGGTCAGGCTCATGATATTTAAAGCATACAATTTCATCATTAGGCACATTATTATAATTATTACTGGTATATATATAGCGCCAGCATATTCTGTAGCGCTTTACAATATCATCGAAGGGGGAGATTTAACAATAAATGAGAGAATTACAAAAACTTACAGGAACAAAAGGTTGAAGAGGGCCCTGCTGAAGAGCTTACAGTCTATGGTAATACTCATCTCCAAGCCCATGATGTCCCTCTTGCAGCACTCCTAAACCTAATTGGTAATATCCTTGTGCAATGTACCTCTCACAACATCCAGGATTCAACTTAAGATGGATTAGACATGAAGCTATCACTTTATGTTTCTAAAAGACGATGGGGCTTTAAAAGAACTAAAATTGCAGACATTGATTTCCAGGGAATAAAAGTTAAGCTTTAAATCATTCTTTGCTCAGTGATAACGTTCCCACTGTGAATAAAACAAGTTGCCAGGCAGCAGATTTCCTAAATGTCTTTAGCTCAGATGGTAGCATAATCAAACCATATGGGTTCCGGAGAAGAATAGAACATTTTGTAGGTCATATTAACTTTTAACAGATCCACAGATGAGTAGTTCTGCTCACTAAAGGTGTAGCTACCCAGGAGCCTTCAAGATACTGATGTCTAGATTTATCACGCGCAGAGAAAATCTGTAGATAGAAATAACAAATTGTCATCCAAAACGATTTCATGGATGATGGGGTAATTAATCTCTATTGGACGCAGCAATTCCGGTTCTAACTGCCATACTATAATGAACTCGCCCTCTAACTGGTACGCTTGTACCAAAACAAATGTATTGACTTTTTGAGAAGTTTAGCATTTTTTTTTAAACCTTGTCTGCTTCAACCTTAAAGAAAACACAGGATCCAGTGACAGTCACTCATCTCTCCACCACGGACAATGCACAGGATTGGTGATGTCAGACACTGATGTCAGAGGGGCTGCAGCTCATCAGTGGAAGGTGCACATTGATGATGTCAGAGAGTAACTCAACGAGATCGATTATGTTTCAGTCAAGAGATACAAACTTATATCTAAAAATTAAACAAACATTCTCACAGCAATAAGTATATTTGGACTTGCCAAACAATACACAGCCACCGTGGTACAGACAAGGGCAGCCAGTAAAAGGCTGTACCATACATTCTACTTTCGACTTGTACAGAAGCCTACAAGGCTCACAAAAGTACAGCGCTGCTGACCAGCATCCCGGGAGTTTCAATTAATATTTCAAAGTATATTTTCATTTATATAATATATACAAAGTATATTTGTGTATACATTTATATAAAAATAGAATCTCCCACACCACAAAGAAACAATAAATTCTTTTTTTTTGGAATAAATGATTTAACATCTTCCATAGGAAGCACCTCTTGTGAGTGGCAATGTGACTTTGACAGCCACTATAGGAATGGGTATGGATTTATATGGATACATGGACTTTTAGTACACCAGGGGCAGGGAACTTCTCGAACTTCTTGAAACAGATGCATTTTGTACCTCTGATTTCTGCAATTTAGCAAAGGCAATGATTAAAAGCCACAACTGAGTTGAGAGTTACTTTTCCCGAGAACCTGGCAGCAGTAACTTTGACACTGTATGTGACTCTACCAGCCATGGACAACCTGTCCATCTGGGGTTAGCATGATGTGTGGGCTAACACTGATACATATGTTGCACAAAAATGACACTTCCAGCCGGGAAAAGAGTATACAGTCTGACTGACAGACCTAGGGGGCGGCCCTAAACACAGAGCATTAAAAGTATTTAGCTCTGGAATTAAACATTGCTATAAAGAAAGGATGCACAGACAAGATATTTGCACAATAACCACTTCAGTTAGACTAAGTAGTTATAATGCACAGAGTTAACCTTTAAATTGTTCTTCCTTTTCTGAAACATTATTTCTAAAACCAACATTTAGCTCTGTGAATTACTTTCACAGTGTAAATATTTTCTACTTACAGATTTCATCTCCAACAAGCCCTGTACAATGTGACATCTCACTATTAATAGAAATCACCAGGTGTCAAGGCCCTGTGTTTGATTTATAGCCGGCATTTGATTTGTTTAATCTTTAAGGGAATCCATCTTAAAAGTTTTTATATTCATGCACATGTTTAAATACAGCTGTGTGTAGTACACAGCTCCCTTCCTTAGCTCACAGATGCGGACTGAAGGAGAGGGGTGATCACAGCACCCCCCACCATCCTTTGAAAAGTCTCTTATAGGGTTATTTACAAAAGTGAGAACTGCTACAAATTGAAATTTAAGACAAAAATAGCTGAACTGGAAGCTATTTTGGCCTTAATTTTAAAATTCACTTTGAATTCCTGACAATTCTCAGTATAGTAACTAAACCTGTAAGTGTGGCATGGAGCACAAAGCACAAGTGGGGATTGGACAGGGACATAGCATCACCATCCTTTCTCTACTCGTCTCGCATACTGCACTCTTCTAGCTGCCCTGAGACATGTCAGGGGAACAGGAATAGCCTCTGTCATGTATCCTGCAAAGTCAAATTACCATGCCTCCCATCCATCAGAAATTTGTCGGGACAGTCCCAATTTTTAGGTCCTGTCCTGCCATACCGCCCAAGTTCCCTTTTTGGGGACACCAGGGAACTATCCCCAACATTTATAGTACGAGCAGATCAATAGATGCGCTCAAGCTATGATTAGGGCACTAGAACCCTACGGGAGCACTGAAACAGTGTTACCTGCATGTCCTGCCCTCAGTCGGCGGGCCTGCATGATGGACAGGCTGCCAGGCATGCCGGCGGGTCCGCCCCTTTGGGAATGGAGTTAGTGACACAATTACGTCATTGACCCACCCCCTTTACCTGCCCCCTGGATCCCAATTTGTAGGACGACAAAGCTGGAAGCTATGCATTACAATCAGGGCTGTCTTTAAGGAGGGGCAAAAGGGGCAGCTGCCCCGGGCCCAGTTACTCATGGGGGCCCTAAGGCAGCTGCCCCATGGGCCCCCTGCAGCACCTGAGGTAATCAGAGGCCACAGCCCTCTAATACTTGTAATATGGGGGTTGGCTGAATACAAACACACAGCTAGCCCCTCACACACTGCCCTGTGATCCCTTTTCTTCTCCGGCATGCTGGGAGGAAGTGAGGTCAGATCACTTCCTCCTCAGTGCCGCTGGGGAGGAGGCACACACCACACGGAGGAGGATGCAAGCATTGTTGGGGAGAGGGACTGAGAAAGCTGATGGCAGACTCCCATCAGCCTGGGCCAACAAGCTCCCACTGGACCCCAGGGAAGCCACCTTTCTGTACCCAAAAGGTAAGGAGACAGGAGGGTGGCTAAATATGTTTTGTTTTTTTGTTTTGCTTATTTCTGATATCACTTTTATTCAAGTGTTGGTGTTTGTAATGTAACACACAGGGAATAAGTACATGTTAAAAATCCTAGAAGAACCTGACAGTTCCCTATTAAATATAAATTTTAAAAGTATTTATTTTAACATATTATTGCATCAAGTGTTATCAAAGGCTGTATACCATTTCCAAATGTCACTTTTGCCAAATTCTGGACCAGGGTATGTAAGAACAGAGTTGAGACATTATTATGGCCAAGGTTGCTGGGAGTTGCTGTCCAAGAGCTGCTAGAAGGCAGAGATTAAAATATGTAAATGTAACATATATGTGTGTGTGTGTGTGTGGCTGTGTTTATATCCTTGTGTGTATCTGGCTGTGTTTGTGTCAGTGTGTGTATCTGGCTGTGTTTGTGTCAGTGTTTGTATCTGGCTGTGTTTTTCTGTGTGTCAGTGTTTCGGTGTGTATGTATACCTGTGTGTATGTGTACCTGTGTGTGTGTTTGTGTGTGTGTGTGTGTATGTATGTATGTATGTATGTATGTATGTGTGTATGTATGTGTCAGTGTGTGTAAGTGTGCATCTGAGTGTGTGGTAATGCATACATCCCAGCATTTTAATGCCAACACAAATACACTCCATCTCTAGCACTGTACTCCCCTGCATTTATACCTTTATGTATGTGTGTATCTGAGTGTGTGTGTACATACCTGTGTCAGTGTGTGTGTGTACCTCTGTGTGTGGATGTGCCAGTGTGTGTGTGTATCAAAGTGCTTGTATCTGTGTGTCAAAGGGTGTGTATCTGAGTGTGTGTGTGTGTATGTGCCAGTATGTGTCAAGGTGTGAGAATGTGTCAGTGTGCCTATGTGTGTATCTGCGTGTTAAAGTGTATGTGTATATGTGTTATAGAAATCACACAACATGCAAACAGAGCCCTGCAAACACAAACATTACATACAAACACACCAGTTTGCTGAAACACCAATACTACACACAAATGTACACAACACTACATCCAAACAACCCCCTGCATGCAAATACAAACATTACATACAAACACATTCCTGTATTAAAACGCTAAAATTATATATAAACACCAACTCTAAACACAAAAGTACACCTGCATTTAAAAGCCAACACTACAGATAATCACACATTACTGCATTCAAACGCAAACATTACACACAAGTACACCACTGCATTCCAATGGTAACAGTACATACAAATACACCCCTACATGCACACATACACTCTATACAATAACATGCTGACATTCAATTGCACAAACACTGCTCAAAAATACAACCCTGCAAGGATGGTAGATCCCCAGCTGGTATAGCATTGCAGGAGTTGTATGACAGATGGGGATCTATCTTTTCTTTACTCTTGTGCTACAGGGCAGGCCTGAATTTTTTTGTTGTTGCACCAAGGCACTCTCTACATTAGTTTCGCCTCTAGGTTGGGGTGGAGGGAGTGATTGCATGCCCAGGAGGCCCAAGCAGATGCTTGCCCAGGGTCCAATCAATATTAAAGACTGCCCTGATTACAATCCAGACAGGTATGGGAATTCATAGGGAGGGAAGTAGAGGTACACACATGAGGGTAGGAGGGAGAGAACAGACAGAAAATGAATGAGGGGATTGAAGAAAAAAACACAAAAAATAGAGGTAAATATTAACAGAGTTTGGTTGAATAGAGAATAAATGCACAATTTTATAATGTATCAGAAAAGTTTGCAAACCCACTCTGGACAGGCTGATTCAAAGTCTAGCATGTCCAAGTGACCACTTTCACTCGAGTATTCCATAATCCCGGTGAAGTCACAGTTATAACTGCTCCAGGGAAATCGACAGTAGAACAATCTCAAGATGAAATAAAACTGAATTGCCTTGTTGTTCCAGTTGATCTGATATGACTTTGCTTCAGGTCATGTCAAAGAGTAAGGCACCAAAAAAAACAACACTGTAGAGAGAACACTGGTGGTTATGTATAAAGGGCAATTCTACAACGAGGTTCTAGAAGTGGAGCAATCAGCAGGACATTCCATTGGTTTCCATGGTGATTGTTTCACCTTTGGAACTTTGCCAAAGTTGTGATCTTTCTACATTACCTGCACTGTACTCCGATCAAGCATACCAAATGAATACTTATCATGTGGAAACATATGTCCTTCTCAAACAAGACTAGCAGATTGATCATATTTCATCTTTGTAGTTGCTCTTTGCAGAATACAAATAGTTTCCCTCTGCTGCCTAGTATTTTTCTTATGTATCCAACGTTAAACTGTTTAGGATTATTTAAAGTGTATCTGCATTTTTTCTGTAGGCTCTGTATTGTTCAATCTTTGCGTTCGGATGCAAATCGCGATACCAGGAAGAAACCCATTATTGCAAACAGTCTGTGTATTCATACAGCACTAACTTGAAATCAGGAAAGAAAAATACCAAATAAAGTAAAAAAATGGGAAAATATCACTATTATATTAGTAAACATCTCAAAAAGGCAAAAAGAAAACAATGCTAGATCTACCTAAATAGGAACACAATAGTATTAGTATAATCCAAATATGTATTACTAACACTGTAGGAACCCTCCACCTCCCTTGCGCCCTCCCCCTTCAGCAATGTAATGGGTTAAATAACAAGTTACCCAATTCCAGCACTGATGTCGCTCAGCGCTGTGTCGCGCTCCTTTTCTGCCGCTATCAGTGGATCGGTGGAACCTGGCGATTAAGCCTTCTCCATAGGAAATCACAGAATCAATGATTCCCTATGGGGATTTTAAAAATGCTGGAGATCCTCATAAAATGCGTGAGAGATTCCAACGTTGTTTCATGAAGTCAAACTACGGAATTACAGGAAGCGACTAGAGGCAGTCTTAGCACTCTAATTTCTCTCTAAACTCTCAATGAGATGACGTGGTCTGGGTGCGTTCAGTGTCCCTTTAACTAAAAAGTTATGAAGTCAGTCATGAAAATGCATAATCTATATATTTAATCATAGTAAAGCTATCACGTCCTGTTCCTAGCTGCGGATAATTTCTGGTTATAGCTTCTGGTATCCAGTACTCTTTGTACAATTCTTGTTTAGTTTTTCTTGGTTTTAATGGTTTTCTATTCTATGTCTAGTTTTCTTTATGCTGGGTTTTCTGGGTTCATTCCTTTATTCCGTTCCCGGAATTCCCATTCTCTTGGATTCCTTTAAATGTTTGTTTTATGTTGCCACACCTGTTCCTTTTCCATTAATCCTTTTGTTTCAGTTGGTTCCTGCAGGCAGTTGTTCCAAGTCCTCCGCCCCTTTCTTGCAGGTAAGTGCTGTTTGTGTTTTATTATTGTTTATTTAGTCATGCATATCTAGGCAGTCTAGGAACCCACCATAATTGGAATACTTTGGCGCAGTGGTGGGCTGCATACATCTTGGCCATTTATCTAAATCTCCAATGTTTTACATATATAGTACTTAGTTAGGTCTCCTCTTGTTTTGCCTTATATATCTGGTCTTGTTTCCCTCATGTCTTGTGTACATGTTCTGGGTTCTGCTTTCTATCCTTCTCTGGTTCTGGGTTCTACTAGTTTTGTCTTGTTTTCCTGTTTGGTGCCTGTTCTAGTCTTGCCTTGTTTCTGTACTGAATACATACCTGCTGCAGAGCCTCCCTATCCAGATCAGAGAGGTCTGCATAATTCTCTCCTAGTTCCTGGGATCCGCAGAAGCTGCATCAGGGTCCTGGTATGTGGCCGCACAAACCCTGGTGTTCAACACCAGGGGTCGTGTGGTTGCCCTGCACCAGGCCCTGTTTGTTAATTTCCACGAGGTTGACTCCAATCATCATCAGGCACACAGGGGTCCCGCTCTGCGTACCCGTGAAAAAAACTCTGCAGATCACATTATGAATATTAAAAGTAACTCATGTAGACTTCAATTAATGCTCCGTTTTCCATGTGACATTTAAAGAAATATTAAAAATACATATTTAAAATGTATTCAAATATGAGACAATCTCTACTGATATCTCCCCAAGTACCTATGTACAACTACACAGCTGGGCTACCTTCTACTGCTTTTGCCCCCAGATGTCACCCTAGGGCAGGGATAAGCAACCTCCGGCACTCCAGATGTTATGGACTACATCCCCCATTATGCTCTTACACCCATAATGCTGGTAAAGCATCATGGGAGGTGTAGTCCAAAACATCTGGAGTGCCGAAGGTTGCTGATGCCTGCCCTAGGGTATAGTGGGAATCTTGGAAGAATCCAGGGAAGAGATTGGAGTTTTAACCAGGAATCTGCTGCAATGCAAACCAGAAATTGATCTCATTTATATGAATAAACATTCATATTGTTTGCTTTTGCAATGGATACAGATTGATAAATTAAATCTCATCTAGCTATTTTTATGTCTTATTTGGAAGCCATATGTTGTAAACACCACTGAGAACATCCCCCCAGAGAGGCGCAGATATGTCATTATTTTGAACGTTATCGTGGATTGCTGATATACACACATCCAATACCTGTATTTTATAGATTTATTTTTTTCTTGTTATACTTTTTGCATTTGATAGATGTTTTCAGTATGTGTGTTTCAGTTGCAACTATAAGATTTTTTTGGATTTTTTTTTTTAATCTTCTGTTTATTTTTAAGTCTCCTGTTTGACCTCGGCTTGGATTGTAGACCACGGACTGTCTAAGAATATTTGGATTAACCCTGTGAACTGAGTATGACTTCTGTTGCTCTTCCTGGACAGTCTGACCCAGTGTCTGGATTTACCATAACTGAACGGTTCCCTGTCTCTAAACTATCCTCTATCAAAGGTTTCCAGGGGACTTAAAATGACCCTGACGAGTTTTTTTTTTTTGCTTTCTTTTTCTTATATTTTTGGTATCTGAATGATTACGCTCCCTCCCCTGCCAGCTGCATTTATTCATGTTTATTAACTTTTCTTTCTTGTGCTGAATCACAAATCCTAGGTGCAGCCATTGTGTTCTCTTTTATTCTTGATGTCTGCGGTTTGCCCCTTTGTGGGGCTGCTTTTACTACTGAATTATGGGTAAATTTGATTGGCAACTGAAATAAAACCTTGCCAAGCTTCCATCAATGACGGCATGGTCACATATGGCTTCTACAGAACAGTAGAAGCCGAATGCCAAGCCCGCCAGTCATTCATTGGATAAAAGTGTCAACTGAGTTCTCTCAACCAATATATTAGTGTCTCTGCAAGGAATATGCACAGAATTGACATTAGCCAACCCAAACTATTGTTCTAGACTGGCTAATCAGCAGCAACATAAAATATCTCAAAATGCGTAGTGTTTAATACACACATTAAACACTGCAGATACAATGTCCTTGCAACATGACCACTTTAAAACACTGAATTGATCATGGTACTTGGAGTGACCCATTAATCTCTCTGGAATGTAATTTTTAAACTGGCTTAGGTTTAAGGTTTTAGTGATAGTCCAGTTTCAAGCAGGTTTAAGTTTTGGATACGTTTCTTAGTCTACTGTATTCTATGTCAGTGCTAGACACATGACTCCAGATATCCAGTACTGATACGGTGTCTTAGAACTAATGTCTACTTCATAATAAGGACAGTCGTTGCAACTAAAAAAGATACACGACACAAACATCATGCCACCATAAAATGTCCATCTAAACCTGGGATGACGTCAGGGTGGTCCCCAGCTGTTGTAGCTAAGGATATCTTTTTTTTTTTTTTTAAACTCTTCTTTAGAATGCAAGATAGTGGTAGCATTAAAATCTCCAAGTCATTGTAGACTCCACATGCACTGCAACGCAGCAGGTACAATGCAAGAATGGTGAGCTGAATTTGGGCACATTTCTCATTTTACCCTCAGCCCATGGGTTAATCTCAAACGTCTGTATCTTGCATGATTACCCATGATTCAATGAGCAATTAAACAACTGTTGACCACACAAATAGAAATAATCCATTCCAATCACTACATGGTAGTTGCTGGTTACGCAAACTGTGTCTATGGTAGATGTCTCCTAGTTACTATGTTTTCAAACAGCACTGTTAACCTTTGTAAAACACACGGAGAGTATGAAGAGAATGCATACATATCGCAGACAGAATCCTCTTAACATATAACATCTGCCTCATTTAATAGGTCTGCCCCTCATTCTTATTTTTAATGGCTATAAAATTTCAAATTTTTTCTTTAGTGCCCAAAATGTGAGGCAATCACGTAAGAAGCTTTGGATGTCCAACCTTTAGACTGAGCAGGGAATCATTCTGAAAACGGCCAATAGGCTACTTAAGTCTGGCACGATTTTTCCACACATTAACAAACATTTTCCTGTTAATTTTCCCACTGATCCCCTATTCTGAGGAAAGCCATCGGTAGATATAAATAAGAAGATATTTTTTAAAAAGCTTTGTAAAGAGTAGTGTAAATTTCTGGTTCATACAGCTGTCGGTTTGAATAAACATTTATTTTACACAACTGAGTTTACAGTTCTTCATTGCCTGCATTCCCTTTGAACCTCTGTTTCCAATTCATTCACAGTAGTAAAAACAATCAGATGCAATGGCATTGGACTGGTATATTCCTGATTTTACTTGTATATTGAGCTTGTCAGCTGAAGTGGTAGAGTGGTACAAAATGAGGAGGTAAAAAAAAATTTATGAGGCATTACTTGAAATACTTCATAAAACCTTCAAAAAATACATATTACCAAACACGATTTTTTTTTAACTTTAAATTACATTTTTTTACATTTACAAAGTATTGCTCTGTTTCAGTGCAGTGGTGAACTGCAGTTTCTCTCATTTTTATTATAAAAAAAAAATAGCACCCCAATCCCAGCACCTAAAATCAATTCGATCTGCTGTGGACATCATATGACAATCTGTCACCTTCCTTATTGTGAACCCTAGTGCGATAAGACCTTTTGCCATCACCAAATTGTCATAGCCATCCTATATATGGTGCTTAGAATGTATGTTTAATAAAATAATAATGGTGTACTACCTAATATAATTTAATTATAAATACACACAAACAATTTCACCTGATTGATCAAGGGGACTGTTCATGGAATGTACTAGCTATAGTGTCATATTGATACCAATATTATCATCAACATTATTCGCAAAACCAGATTATCACTGCAATTTTTGTTTTGTTTTTATCACTTTGCCCAATATCAAGATTTTTTTTTTTAACCTTAATGAAAAAGACCCAGCTGTGACTGGCATAAGCATCAGAACTCCATAAAATCTATTCCACACAATGGAATTCAGTCCCAGAATGCCAAAAAACTTTAAAGGTTGTAGACATCACACTGTTTATCTGGTCCATCACCCTTGAGACACACTCAGCCCAAGTTCTGCCAGTATCCCCATTTTAATAGGATTACTGGACTATTGGAGTGCCTTTAGAACTGAATTGCTATACATGTACTATAGCAGCTATGCAAAAATAAAGCACAACCAATTCAACCACCCCAAAAGGTGCACAAAACTGTATTTACCCTCTCACAGAAAATGGTAGATATAACAAAGGATATATCTACAAAAATGCAAAACACAAGACACAAATCATAGGGTAGTACAACTAAACACCAAATGTGTAAAATTTTAAGGTTACACTGACAAATAAAAATGTGAGAATTCAGGCTTATCTAGAACAGTGCTGGCTCCTGGTATTGAATGCTCTCCAGATGCATGTGAAGGAAAGTGAAAACAACCATAGTGCAACTCTGTAACATGTGAAGGAAAGTGAAAACAACCATAGTGCAACTCTGTAACATGTGAAGGAAGATGGATGGAAACATGGACCTATGTTAGCAACTCTGTAGCTATATGAAAATGTAGGAATAACTTAAAGGGGACACTCCGAGTACCATTACAACTTACATAATTAAAGGAGCATCCAGGGCAACAGAACAATTTCAATGGAATAAAGTTGTCATGGTGCCAGGAACTGTTTAACCCAAAGTTTTCTTTCCAGCACAAGTCAGGTCTTGCAGTCCAAGGAGTAAACAGAAAGCCTAGACATGTTGGTTGAGAGAGTCAGCCTTTCCGTAGCTCCCCATTCACAAAACAGGTTCACCAGCTGTCCTTCCATGCACCACTTTTTGTAGGTACTACCCAATGCATACCGGGAGCACCCCTCAAGACTTGCCATTTTGGAAATGCTCTGACGCAGTCGTCTAGCCATCCCTAACTGGCCCTTGTCAAAGTCGCTCAGATCTTTTTACTTGCCCATTTTTCCTGCTTCTGAAATTCCAGAACTGACGGTTTACTTGCTGCCTAATATTTCCCACCCATTGAGAGGTGCCATTATAACGACATAATCAATGTTATTCACATCACCTGTCAGTGGTTTTAATGTCGTGGCTGTTCAGTGTACAGTCAAGTTAATAATGCATCAATGGGTGACTAACATGAAAATAAAACAAGAGAGTTGCAATTTACAAACCCATTTCTTTTCAACATTGTACTTGGCAAATATATACCGTACATAAAATTCTATATTTAAGATGTGCAAAAATCCTGCTGTAAATTGATATAAAAGTTAAACTGCAAGTATGATGACTGCAGTGAGCACAATGGCGTCGGCGTGGTCCCCTAATGTTGAATGCAGCATTTCACAATGCACCATTCAAACCGGATAAAGCTGCAATGAATGAAGCAGGTGTGTAACATGAACTGACAGCCATGCTACCTTGGCAAAGGTCCAACAAAGCTGAATTGTTATGGCTATACATTGGTACCAAGGCAGAATAAAAAGAATAATTTCACAGTGTGTTTTATGGTTTATTTATCATGTTGAGTCTGTCAGGAGACAAGAACAGCATTTTAATTATGGAGGTTAAGGTTAAGTATCACCATCAACGTGATGCATTTCTGTTAAAAATCACCTATGAAGAGTGTTAATATATATATATTTATTTATTTTTAATGCATATTAATATTTAGAAACTGACATCACAATCCAGTCCTGTCCTGGCACAGCCAAGGCACACACTGCATTCTAACGTTGTTTCTGTATCTTCTCTCTAAACTAACTGCAGAGCAGAGTTTAAACAAATGACTGTTATGGTTGTGTGGATTCCTACATTTAATTTTATTTTTCAAATTCCACAAAGAGATATTTATATTAAAAAAAAAGGGGGGATAAGTAACCATATTGTTAAAAAAAAAAAACACTAACGACCCAGGCCCCTTCATCTCATTGAAGTGGCCTGGATGCAGTGGTCCTGTCTTTGTTACTCTGCAAAGTAAACATGGCAGTTTCTTAAAACTCTAGCGGCTGACAGTCGCTAGAGGCCCTTCCACTGCAATATGTAAACCGCGGTCACATGATGCGGAAGCACCTCATAGGAAAACATTGATCCATGCGCATCGAGTGCCCAATATGAAAAGCATTGGATTGGAAAATGACAGAGGAGGCCACCTCCTCCATGATGTTGTGGAAGGCAAAGAGGTAAGCAAAAAGAAAAGGTAAGTAAAACGTTTGAAAAAGGATGAGTGAAACCTTTTTCTCCATACTTTATATGGAGAAAGGACAGGGACACTAAAGCATTAGGGATACATGTTTATATTCCAAATGCTTTAAAATTCCTTCAGCAATCCTGTGAACACCAAACTAGTGCCCTTCTTGTAGAGTTTTATGTAGACTATGATAGAGCGAGTATGTCCATACCACCGTAAAACCAGCAGAAATCTACCTGCTCAGTACAGAGGATCCCTGGGTAATAAAATATCCTACATTACTGCAGCCACTTCACCGCGCCCCTTGCTAATTTCAGCCTCACCCACTGCGCCATGATCCTGTTTTGCATCTCAAAATAATTCCTCATTTTTCATCATTTGTTTGAGAATGCTTGAAAGACTGATACAGAGATACATAACGGTGTTACAGACCAAAAAATAAAAAGCAGAGATTTGTCTTTACTTCTAGAGACATCTGGAACCCTTTGCATTGCTGTACTGTCTAAAATGATAATCATCTCCCAGCATCTGCTCGGAATGTTGTAAATCATTGGAGTGATATTAATGAATAAACATTTTGACCCAAAGGAAATTAAAAATGACAATTTTGATGGTAAATTATTATTTTAATTTGTATAAAATGCATGGTAAACATTCTCCCAGAGGAGTAAGTCTCAAGAACAATCCTCTTTTCATAAAGAACATACATACGTTATAGATTTATTTAATTTATTTTACAAAAACAACACACTCTTTTGAAAAGATGATGAAAAGAAGTTTAAATATTTTAAAAGCTTGCCATCAGCTACAAGTGTATTCATTTTTTTTTTGTGATGCTGAACAAATTAGACTTGATATATTATATATTGCCCAGGATATACCTCCAACAATCCTAGATCTAACAGGATATACCTCCAACAATCCTAGATCTAACAGGATATACCTCCAACAATCCTAGATCTAACAGGAATTTCCTCCAACAATCCTAGATCTAACAGGATATACCTCCCACAATCCTAGATCTAACAGGATATACCTCCAACAATCCTAGATCTAACAGGAAATACCTCCAACAATCCTAGATCTAACAGGAAATACCTCCAACAATCCTAGATCTAACAGGATATACCTCCAACAATCCTAGATCTAACAGGATATACCTCCAACAATCCTAGATCTAACAGGAAATACCGCCAACAATCCTAGATCTAACAGGATATACCTCCAACAATCCTAGATCTAACAGGAAATACCTCCAACAATCCTAGATCTAACAGGATATACCTCCAACAATCCTAGATCTAACAGGAAATACCTCCAACAATCCTAGATCTAACAGGATATACCGCCAACAATCCTAGATCTAACAGGATATACCTCCAACAATCCTAGATCTAACAGGAAATACCTCCAACAATCCTAGATCTAACAGGATATACCTCCAACAATCCTAGATCTAACAGGATATACCTCCAACAATCCTAGATCTAACAGGAATTCCCTCCAACAATCCTAGATCTAACAGGAATTCCCTCCAACAATCCTAGATCTAACAGGATATACCTCCAACAATCCTAGATCTAACGGGATATACCTCCAACAATCCTAGATCTAACAGGATATAGGTTCAAATTAATCACAGAATATCTTCAGTTAGAGCAGCTTAATGTCATTAAACTCATTTCTGGCTACACAAGACCATCCATAGACATTTCTGCTCACCCAAGAAAACGTGGGAAAGACTGGCTATCAGATACACGTCACCTCGGTGTCAATGTGACCTGACTCAGTTTTTTGGGCACAATACTAGCCAGATCGCAGCATTGCGTCGCTGACCTGCACCCTCTTTGGCTACCCCCACACTCTAATCCTGGTGTTGGGGGATGGGACAACATTTTATACTTAGAGCAATTGAATATTGAAACATGTGTGTCAAATCTTTATACTTTCAATCTATGAAACCAGAATGCTGACAATACCAACAAAAACAACACACGCAGGTTATTCTACTAAACTAATGCATACACTTACACCTAGCTGGCATTTTGTAATGGGCGGTTTCTATGTACTCATACAATAGGATGAATACAATATACAGAGACTACAATAATCTGTTTACTAGACAAACTGTTTGTGATGAGGGCGATCACTGTTAAGAATAAATGTAAACAGGTGGCAATGTGTACGGAGATAGAAAACAAACCAATAGTTAATATAAAGTTCACAAAAACTGTAGCAGATGCAGTGACTTGACAGAAATGGTAGCTGGGGAAAAATGCAGAAAGGCTGTGTATCTTCAAATCCCAATTAACTCTAAAATCTGCAGATCACTTGTACATCTGTGACTTTTAACCATAAAAAACAAACCTCCCAAGCATCCATATTTAAGAGGGACAGTCCCTACTTTGGGCCCAAATCCCCGTCCCTCTTTTCTATTATAATGTCCATATTTTCTGGAAGCTCCATATTGTTGGTTGTGTCTGAGTGTATAATGGAGCTCTTTGGAAATAATGCTCCCAGTAATGTGTCTTTAAACTACAATCAATGTTTTTAGGAATAAGTCTGTGTAAATAAGATACATTGTTATTGTTCTACATAAATTGTTATTAGTAAGTCACCTAAAATTTCTTACAACAGCTCCACACTTGGCCACACCTCCCCTAAAATTGCAGTGTTCCTCTTTGTCAATTTAAAATGTTAAGTGGTATGCAAAACTGATATTGCTTCTTTATTGGGACTTTTTTTTAAAGGGACTTTCTTTCTAAATTACTGGACAGATAATCTTAAAGACTTATTATGGTGCTTTTATAGACTGAATGAGTAACTGTTGGCAGGTGAATTGTAAAGTCTAAAGGAACATCTTACGTCATTGGAAGGCCCCAAATATACACAAAATGCACACATGGGAATTTCTCAGGGTCATAAAGTGTTCTTTAATGGCCACGTCAGACACCATAACCAGGTCTTAATTACCATTCACAAATTGTGTACGGTGTAGGTGGAAATTATGAGATTACATTTTTTTGTGATTTTCAAATCTCTTTTTTTCCTCCTCACCACGTTTCCTTGCCATTGAGATTATCTGAAATAGGAAAGCACAGGGTTTATAAATCCTCAGGATTAAAAATCATGTCTAAGTATTACTTCAGTTGGCTTCCAGTGGTTGGAGAATTCTCACTATATTCTTATACACTTAGTATATATTGTACAGTGTTTTCTCTTGGGCCACAGAGACACTCTATAAGGTCTAAAAATGTGTAATTCTGTGGGAAATATATTCTGCCAAGTAGTGTAATAAAATTGAAGAATAAATTATAGATCTAATTTAAAATTAAAGAACGGGTTGCAGAGGTAATGCTACCGAAGCTGTATACACCCAAAGATGTAAAGTTTTCATGAGTTAGACAAAATAAACAATAAATAAAGAAATCTAACACCGATTAATGTTCTGAACGTAGATGGATCCATCATTTTGTTGAATGGGTTATTGAGTTTATAAACATTTGCTGACGTTGGGGGCTCTTTCTACAACTGAAAGATGTTTTCGTGTAACTAATATGTAATGCTAACTTGCTCCAGTATGGGTAATCTGCGTAGATCCACCAGACTGAATTATTTAAATTCTGATTCCTTTCCATGGGACTGGAAATGACTTGTTGTTGTTGAAATCGATGTCAGTTTCACCAGTGCTGGACACGTAGGAGGTTCATTACAGTGAAAGCCAACCTTGTATGAACTTTCAATTAATGAATATTTTATTAACTTTAGATTTCCCCTCTTGGAAAAACAAGCAGACATGATCTGCTATGGTAGCTGCTGTAGCCTTATACCTGCCAATACTCTCTCAGGATTGAAGCTAAATTAGCAATGCATACTGGCACTGGATTAACCAATCATTGTAGTAAGGGACTGGCTTACCCAAAATTTATTTATTTTGGTACGTACTTTACGACACACGAATAGCTGGAGCCTATAAATGTTAGGTAATTAAACCAATCAACTATTATTTATGAGAGGCCACTCCAAAACAGGGAACAAGCTCTCAAAAGTAAATTGGCACTATAAGCACTATAACAACTACAACTCAGTGGCAATGGTCTGTGTACAACATTTTATGTTCAAAACCATTTTGCAACACAGCAACTATTGCCCATTCTGTTTCAAACCATCAATAATTCATAACTTACAATATCATCATTATGTGAATCAGGAGGCCACTGGGAGGGGGAAAAAGGGTCAGGTCAGTGAGGCGATCACATCAATTGAATGGTGCCATCAAAAGGGAACAAGGCGGCCCAAAGGACCGACGGGTCAGCCTAGAGTAAAAGCAAGCCAGGCTGTCTGTCAATCATTCCGGCCGGACCACCGATGGCAGGTATCACTGTTTCAGTGCTATTTGCTGGGTCCTAGTGCCCTAAGTGTAGCGCATGCCTGTTTAATTATATGCTTTGTCCCCACAGTTCCTTAGTGTCCCCAAAAGCAAGACACCAGGGAATAAAGGCAGGACCCAAAAATCTGGACACAAAAATTGTGTATATTGAGAGGCATTGTAATTCCCAACTTCTACATTACCACTATCAATTCTGTCCAGTGTGAAAGACAGTAAGAGCTTTAGAATGCTCAGCTAATCCCCTCCAGCACACATTACCATCCACGTTAGACAGAATTTCTATTTGCAAGGCGGGAGTGTAAATTCTATATTATCAATGCAACTTGAGGAGGGGGCTGTCTGTAGAAAAAAAAAGTGTGACAGAGCCCTAGCATTTTGCACCATAACCACTACACTAAACTGTTGTGCCTATAGTGCCCCTTTAAAGTTTGAGTGTATGCTTTTCTCTTATAAACAGTTAAAGTGAACACAAATAAAAATAAATAATAAACCAGGAATTGTCTTGAATGTACAGGGAAACTGAAAATAAATAATTTAGAGTTTTGTGAATAAACCACTAAATACCAATACAGACAACTAAAGTTCTAAAGATTTCACTTTTTGCTTGATAAAAACATATAAAACTAGATAAGATGTGTAAGGATATTTTAACATTAATCTGAAATGGTTAAAGTGTCTAGTGATATATATTACGGTTTACACTTTAAAAAAAAAAAAAAAGTTACTTCTGCAACCATTCTTCCATTCTTTGCCCCGTTTCTTTTTTTTTTTTTTTGGTTTATGGGGAAAATTTTCATAGTTCATGCTCTTTGGAACACACCCAAGATCCCGATGCAAGATATGGTGGGAAGTGGAGGATGCTGAAAACTAAATAATACAAGGTCGAAGGTTCTAACTCCATATGGAAACACTCTCATATATATTTCAGAATGTCATCAAAGGTTTACATTTCCAACAGGAGAACATTTTAATTGTAGCTAGTTTTCCTTTATGTTCCGTATCTATACAATCAGTTAATCATGAACAGGGCCCCATCTGAGGTCAATCTATAAAGCAGAAATACTCACGATCAAATATTTCAACAGTATTTGTATTGAAAATACAAGACGAACTACCAATGAACCACCTCAAATTGATACTATTGACGCTTCAAACCTTCATTTTAAATTGATATTAATTTGAGAATACCCAAATTAGGAAATACTTGAATGTTCATGAAGAACTAGAACTTGGCAGTTGAAGTTCGTATAGTTTTATGAAACCGCAAGCCATGGCGAGGTTGGGACACAACCATATGATAGACCAGGCTGCAGTGGGCCATTCTGCAACCACACAGTCTCACCATTACTCCTCTCCTAACTTTTTTCCATTTTTTTTCAAAAGGGTACTGTAAGACCAAACCACCTTATCTTTGCAAGTTGGCTTCGGTGAATGTACCCTGTCCCTTTCCGAGAAACAGCAATGTTTACAATTTGACTAATCCACATCTCTAGCCAGAGAGACAATAACTAGAGTGTTCACGCTCTCTACACAAAGCATTTGATTGACAGGACACTCAGTGCTCCATGCATTCTCAATGAGAAGCAACTGATTGGATTGAGATCATGACTCGTAATGAGAAGAAGCAACTGTTCAAAAGAGTCTGTGCTTGTGTTGGCTAACCAATGTTTTGGGTTTTCGCTTTTTTGTAATTTTTTTTTATTTTACAATGGTGCTCCCATTATCAAAACACAAAAAAAGAACACACAATCAAGGTTATTCACTAACGTTAGAATTTTCAGGAATTCAAAGAGAATTTTAAGGCCAACGTAGCTGAGCTGAAAGCCTAGCTGACTTGGCGATTAAAGGATCACTATAGGGTCAGGAACACAAACATGTATTCCTGACCCTATAGTGTTAACACCACATCTAGCCCCCCTGGGCCCCTCATGCCTCCATAAATATAGTAAAAATCTTACTGTATTCAAGCCTGAAGCTGTAGCTCTGCATGCTGTTAGACTCAGAAAAACAAGCAGTCTGCTGACATGTGATAGCCTGATCCAATCACAGTGCTTCCCCATAGGATTGGCTGAGACTGACAAATAGGCAGATCAGGGGCAGAGCCAGCATGATTCAAACACAGCCCTGGCCAATCAGCATCTCTCTGCTAGACCCGCTTCAGTCTGTTTTCCGCGCTAAGCACTCTGTGGAAACGGCACTGACCAAAGTATCCAATGATCTACTCGCTGCAAAATCTCGTGGTCACTACTCTATCCTACTTATCCTTGACCTGTCTGCGGCTTTTGACACTGTTGATCATCAACAGCTTCTTCTCATCCTCCGCAATATCGGTCTACAAGATACTGCTCTCTCCTGGTGCTCCTCCTACTTCTCCCAGCGCTCTTTCAGTGTTTCTTTCTCTGGCTCTGCTTCTTCTTCCCAACTCCTCTCTGTTGGTGTCCCCCAAGATTCAGTCCTTGGTCCCCTACTGTTCTCCATCTATACTGCCTCCCTTGGTAAACTCATTAGCTCCTTTGGCTTCCAATATCATTTCTATGCAGATGACACGCAAATCTACCTGTCCTCTCCTGATCTCTCCCCGTCCCTCTTGACTAGTGTCTCTGACTGCTTCTCTGCTGTTTCTAACTGGATGGCTGCCCACTTCCTTAAACTAAATTTGACCAAAACTGAAATTCTGGTCTTTCCTCCCTCAAGTGTTGTTACTCCTGTGTCTGTCTCCCTCCAAGTCAACGGTGCTACCATCAGCTCCACCGTGCAGGCTCGCTGCCTAGGTGTTCTCTTTGACTCCGATCTCTCCTTCAAGCCTCATGTTCAATCTACCGCCAAATCCTGTCATTTCCATCTCAAAAACATCGTGCGCATCTGCCCCTACGTAACACCAGATGTGACTAAGGTATTGGTCCATTCCACTGTCCTTTCTCGCCTTGACTACTGTAATCCGCTTCTCAGTGGTCTTACGTGCTCCCAACTAGCGCCGTTACAGTCCATAATGAATGCAGCGGTGAGGCTCATCTTCCTGTCCGCCCGCACCTCCCATGCCTCACCCTTCTGTCAGTCCCTACATTTGCTTCCTATAAAATATAGATCTCAATTTAAAATTCTGGTTCTTGCTTTCAAATCTCTACATAATGCTGCTCCCACCTATCTATCCTCCCTTATACACAAGTATGTCCCATCTAGGCCCTTACGATCTGCTGAAGACTTACGTCTATCTTCTGTCTGTACTGCCACTTCTGATGCTCGCCTCCAAGATTTCTCGAGGGCTGCACCGTTCCTGTGGCACTCGCTTCCCTCCTCCGTTAGATGCTCACCCAGTCTCCACTCCTTCAAAAAATCGTTAAAAACCCACTTCTTCATAAAAGCGTATCAATTAAACTGTTAATAGCTCCTGACTGATTCCTCTTCTGCAACTGTCAGTTTAATACTATCCTTACCTTTTTGTGTCATTTTACCCCACTCCCTCTAGCATGTAAGCTCATTGAGCAGGGCCCTTAACCCCTCTGTTCCTGTGTGTCCAACTTGTCTGGTTACAAATACATGTCTGTTAGTCCACCGATTGTAAAGCGCTGCGGAATTTGACGGCGTTCTATAAATATCATAATAAGGAAAGTTCAGTGTCTGTATGCAGAGGGAGGAGATACTGAATCACAGGATGCTGTGCACAGTGCTGCCCTGTGCTCTGGTGACAGCAGATCTGAGTGGATGGAGGCATATTATGCCTCCATCAACTCTGAAGTCCCTCTGGTTCACTCTGAGTGACTGCAACTGGAGGTGTTCCTAGCTTTCAATGTAAACACTGTATTTTCTCAGAAAATACAGTGTTTACATGAGAGAGGCTGCAGGGAGCTATAGTTCTCACCTAAACAACCTCATTAAGCTGAAGTTGTTCAGGTGATTACAGTGTCCCTTTAAGCTGACTCTCACTGTAAAGGAACAGTAGAGTATATACACACCTGTATTTCTAAAACTTTAGTGCCCCTGTCCCTAGTATCACATGAGTATCAAGCACGTCACCACCAAGTTATGTTTGTTCTTTTTTTGTACATAAAAAAGTAATACTCATTTGAAACACACGTATAAAATTCTAAGAACATAGTTAGATAGATATAGATTATAGAAAATTTACAGAATGTAATTTTTCATTTAACTGTGCATGATTTTTAGCAATATATGAGAGGTATTATTATGGGTTTTATGTTATCCTTTATTGTGAGTCTAAAAAATAAGTGACAAAAAAATAAAATAAAACAATGTTCATATATTCTGCTTATTGTGATGTGTAAGGAACCTACAGGCATTTCTGTATTTGCAAATTCCACAAATGCTCCCACAATACAACACTGACTGCCTGTGTGTTTATTACCCCATATACAGTTAATACAGTTTACTGAAGGTAGCCAGGCATCTGTACTATTCAAAACTCCTGTCCACCTTGCAAAAATAAACAAAACCTATATGTATGCACAGCTAAGGTGAAAAGGGTTAAATGAGGTTTGCAGAGACTTTGAATTGTTGAGCAACATCTAACACTACTGCACATTTACCTACCATTCAAGTAAACTATACATGTCTAATTTAATCTGCTTTATATTCAAGATGTAGTTTGGATTATTATAACATCCCCCTACCACATCTACCTCATTGGAGTAGGCTATTATCCAATTTAAATAATGGAACACCTCCTCCCTAAAAATATTCATTTTTGGAATCCAGTGATTTTAACACACTTGTGGCACTTTAACATTTGTATTTAATAATTCTAAGAATCATTGTGCAATCTCGCTTTCATGTTCTTGAAATTAGATGTATGCTAATTTATTGGGGGAATTGGGGTCATATGTTGCAGCTGTTGGTCTGGTATCCATAAATGCAACGTTGTTTGTTTTATTTTTCCAGTAAAGCTTTTTTTCTCGTTAGTTTCGATTTTTGCTATTATTTCATATAGTATCTATATTTATTACAAATAAAAGCACTAGGTCTGGTTTGTCCACTAACAGAGTAAATTGGGCAAATTTCCAGGGGAGGCAACATATCAGTTTATTGCAACAGTTGGAAAAGAAAACCTTTTGTCAGTCAGGGTATGAAAAGGCTGGTCATCCGTATGTTAGATTTACAAGCTAAAATCCATGACTTGATTTTCACATGAGCAGCAAATTCAATTCACCTGTGGCCGGGCAGAACTTACAAGAACTGCAGGGCAAACAAATAATTGGAGTAAAACTTTGGTTTAAACCCTTAAGGACACATGACATGTGTGACATGTCATGATTCCCTTTTATTCCAGAAGTTTGGTCCTTAAAGGACCACTGTAGGGCCAGGAAAACATACTCGTTTTCCTGGCACTATAGTGCCCTGAAGGTGCCCCCACCCTCAGGGTCCACCTCCGGGCTGGATGGCGAGGAAAGGGTTAAATCTTAACTTTTTTCCAGCGCCAGGCGGGGAGCTCTCCTCCTCCTCCTCCTCTCCGGCTGAATGCGCATGCGTAGTCAGCCAGTCTCATAGGAAAGCATTCATAATGCTTTCCTATGGACGCTGGTGTCTTCTCACTGTGATTTTCACAGTGAGAAGCACGCAAACGCCTCTAGCGGCTGTCAATGAGACAGCCACTAGAGGCTTTAGAGGCTGGATTAACCCATTTATAAACATAGCAGTTTCACTGAAACTGCTATGTTTATAAAAAAAAATGGGTTAATCCTAGAGGGACCTGGCACCCAGACCACTTCATTAAGCTGAAGTGGTCTGGGTGCCTAGAGTGGTCCTTTAAGGGATTAAAGGGACACTGTAGGCACCAAGACCATTTCAGCTCATTGAAGTGGTCTGGGTGCAAACTCCCACCACTCTTAACCTAGAACATGTAATTATTGCAGTTTTTTTTAAACCCCCACCGACAGCATAGGCGGAGCTGAGCCAGCGGCGAGGGACGTTGGCGCTGGACCCAGGTAAGTGACAGAAGGGGTTATTAATCCCTTCTGCACCATGGGTGGGGGCTTTACAAAGGGGGAAGCTATAGTGCCAGGAAAACAAGTTTGTTTTCCTGGCACTATAGTTTCCCTTTAAACATATAGGTTATTTTTTTACGTCTGGCACTGGTGGATACAACTAAACTTGCAAAGTATAAGATTCCTTCGTAAGGGCCCATGTTCAATAGATTTACTTTAAATTAGTTGTGTTTCCTTAAACTGTGAAAATATATCAGTGCAATCTAAACACACCTTTAGCAGATACAGTACCAATAAAAGATGTTTATGGGTTACACCTATTACAAGATCCATTGGGTTTTTTCCTGAACATATTAGTTCTATACATCAGTGAGCATTGCTTGAAAAGTACTGTCCTGCAGTAATATCATGCAGGAAGGCAATCAATTATTTCAACATGTGGGAAGTGCCCTGATTATATAAAAAAAAAAAAACTGCTTTCCTGCAGTATCTGAGTTCTAAATGCAAAACTTTTCATGTTCTGCCCAACATGGATATTTGTATGTTCAAGCATTCTCGGTGGATTTGGCAAAATTTGACTAATCTCAACAGTAAAATTACACAAACCACTTTCTCTCTGTTGATCTGAATGACAATTAAACGTTTTAAAATTTGTTTGTAATGTCAGTTGGTTATCTACGTAGGTTTTTGCACGATTACATGTATTTACCAAACATACTTTTCTCATGTGCCTTTTGTTTTATAATCAAAGTTATAAACCATGTACGTGGTATAAAAGTTAGAGACTTTTTAACCTCTGTAGGTGTGAGATCAGTGGCATGTGGGATAAAACCTTCTTAGAGAATTAAATGGACACTCCAGACACCTTCACAGTTACTCACTAGCGTGAGAATTACAGAAAATTCAAAGTGAATTTCAATTTAGACCAAAATAGCTGAAACAGAAAAATTCTCCAAGTCAATTCTGATTTAAAGCAGATCTGTCACTTTCAGGGTGAAATAGATCCTTTGTCTGTTTTATTTACCTCACTCTGTCCCTTGAGGCTACCGCTATCTTTGTTGAGCATGTCTTTTCAGCTCCTGGTGCTTCCCGGTAAATTTGCGCATGCTGGATCCTTGGTCGATCGATGGTTGAATGATAGTTGATGGGACTGGACAAAAGTAGACAGCAGACCTCTGCCTTCTTTCAACTTTATCAGTTTCAGACTTTACCATAATACATAGTAGTTCCTCCTTCCTTGTAATAAACCAAACAAATGAACATAAATAAAACGAGTTGCAGGATGAAATTTTGTCCAACAAGCAATTCATCTTTGTTTCGTTTGTTGTCATTTGTATTTGTTCATTCATCTTTCGGACGGACAGTCGAAATCGAAAGCCGAAGTCAAGTGTGTGCGCTGTTCGTTAATCTGTATTATTCCCTGCTTTAGTCATGAAAACCATGAATGAAACATCTTCTGAAGTCTATCGCTAACTAACTATACAACTCTCAAATTAAAACAGACATTTAAACTTATAAGGTGCACATGGAACTGCCAATGACCACAATGCTAGGGCCAGGATTAGCTGAAAACACTGGTGGCTTTTATATTTTATACACAAAGACATTAAAATGCAAAGCTTTAAGGAATTTCCAGACACTTTTAAAAAAGAAAAGATAAATCTTCCCCCACAAAAATTGAGTATTTTTATCAGATCTACTACAGCAAGATAAATGAGCAATCGACGAGTTTATCCAAACATTCTAGCTACTTTTTATCAATGCTATATAAAAGCACAGTAAACATGTTGTCATCGATCATATTTTATTGTCATATCCTTCAGTGTACTACGCAAGGTTTACAGTACACTATTTACAATGTCCTATATTTATCTTAAAACAAACTTCTCCAAGGCAACACCCTAACGAAACATGTGAGACATGCTATTTAAAGGGGTAGCTGTACTTTAACATGCGTTTACTGTAACTAGTGCAGGCAGTTGGGCTTTAATTAATGTTATTTATTACAGGAACCAAGGTGGAATTTATTCACTAAACTCAGAATTGTGGCAAATTGAAAGCTGCATGGCCAGATTCACTTTTGTAAAGTAACCCCAAAGTGATGTTAAAATTATAGGCCAAATAGTGAAATGGAAATAAATTCACACTGAATGGACTACCTTGATAGTTTTCTATCAAAGCACGTGTCGATTTTCAGTATTATATAAAGATATATTTTTTCTGAAATACTGATTAAAGGACCACTATAGTGCCAGGAAAACAAATTTGTTTTCCTGGAACTATAGTTCAGGAGGGTGCCCCCACCCCTTTAGGGTCCCACTCCTGCCGGGCTGAGGTTGGAGGAAGGGGGTTAAACACCTTTCTCCAGCGCCGGGCTCCCTCAGTGCTGGGGACTCTTCTCCCTCTTCTGACGTCACCAGCTGAATGCGCATGCGCGGCAAGAGCCGCGTGTGCATTTAGTCAGTCCATAGGAAAGCATTCTCAATGCTTTCCTATGGACGCTGGCGTCTTCTCACTGTGAAAATCACAGTGAGAAGCGCAGAATTGCCTCTAGCAACTGTCAATGAGACGACCACTAGAGGCTGGATTAACCCATTTGTAAACATAGCAGTTTCTCTGAAACTGCTATGTTTAAACTGCTATGTTTACAGCTGCAGGGTTAACCCTAGATGGACCTGGCACCCAGACCACTTCATTGAACAGACTTATTAACTAAAATAGTCACAATAAATAATTGCCGTAAATTACAAGTGCATTCCAAATTGTAGACCGATATAGTCGAATTGGAAAAACTCTACATGTTATAAATGTTTCAAGTTCAGCTAGTAATTATTTTGAATTCATCACAACCCACACTTTAAAGGGACACTATAGGCACCCAGACCACTTCAGCTCATTGCTATGCATAAGACTTTCAATGTCACTCGAATCCCCATAGGAAAGTATTGTATAAAGCTTTCCTATGGGGAAATCCTAATGCGAGAGCAGCCATTGCCGCACATGCGCATTAGGTCTCCCACTCCAGATGACTTTGGCAAGGGAGGAAAGAAGGCAGGCCAAGCCAGCACCTTCTGCACCCTGTGGGGATAGAATGGGGGACGTGAGGGAGGGAGAAGCTATAGTGCCAGGAAAACAAGTTGTTTTGATGGCACTATAGTTTCCCTTTAATTAATAACCATTATATAGGGTTTATATCTCCAGTACATCCTCTTATTAATGTATGATTTATAGTGTTATTCAATAAAGTGAGGATTGCGGAGAATTCATAATAAAACTTAAAGAGAATGTAACTTTTAGGCCAAAATAGCGGATCTGAAAACATAGCTAAGTAATAAAATGCTTCCCATTTTGGCTATTTTATCCTAAAAATTAAAATTCACTTTACATTCCTGACAATTCACACTTTAGTAAATATCGCTAGTGAACTTTATCACTCTGGAAAGCCAGTAAATTCATGCTCATTAACCATTCTCTCTCATCATGTGGGTCCTGGACTGAAGGACGGGCAGTGTTAACATGTCGACGAAGGGGTGGGGCGAAGGTCAATATTAAGTTTCTAACAGAAAAGTTGCACGTTCCCACCAAACAATGGAAACAGAATGACCTGTATTTCTTCTATGTTTAATTGTTGTGAAAACAAAATGGGTTTACTGTTTCTTTAAAACAAACTTGCCATCCTGATTTCTACGCACATCGAACTGCCCAGCTTTTTATCAACCAACAGCATCTGTTATACTCAATTTTTTATTTATTCAACAGCAAATTGTGGTGAACTAGAATACTTAATTGCCAAAGTTAGGCCAAAATAGTCCAGTTGGTTAAAACAAATAAATTAAAAAATAGCTAAAGTGAAGATTTTCTTTCTAGTACACATATTTTGGTCTTTTTTTCTAATTCTCTTTTCAATTCCCAACAAGTCTATTTAGGGAGCAAACCCTAAGGAATACTTTAGGCTACTTATCATATGATATAGATATCTCTTGATGTTCCACCAACCCTAAAGTAAACATATTTGAGTAAATGTAGCTATAACGGCACACGTGGTACTCTAATCTTGATGAAGGTGTGGCAGAACCACTATAACATCATCATACTCATAGGAATTATGCATAGTGATGTGTTGACATTTTTTTTTATACTTTATATTTCAAAGCATTTCTGTATACGTGGATCATACATGTCATAAAAGCCATAATAACTACAGTTTTATATATTGGCACCATAAAAATATAAGGCAATAGGGCCAGCCATCAAGGAGTATATGACAGGGCTAACTACTGCTAAATCCAAAGAGATAAACCATTAGTGTGATGAAGATGCCCATACAAGACAATGAAGGGGAACACAAAATATGAAGAACATCTGGACATACGAAAGGGATCATAGTATTTGGGGGTCAATATGAAGGACTGATATAAAACATAAGCCTACAGAGCCATGTGATTATGAGAAGAATAGAACATTTTGGGCAGGCTACACTAGGTTGGGGACACCCTCGTTTGCTACGTGGAAGGTCCACCTATCAACTTTCCACTTATGTTGCCCTTGTGATGGCAAGGAGTCCGGAGGGAGTTTCAAAGCACCAAGAAAATGAGGAACACCTGCCAGAGGAGTAATGGAGTTGGACTTTACATTTCTTCCAACCCATAGCCACCCACCCATTGGGGTTCCACTTGTAACAGATCTCGTTGTCCCATAATAATTTGTTAAGTGGGTGGAGTGATTGCCGCCAGATGACAGTCTGCCTGGAGACGTCCCTGTATAAGGTGAGTGATGGTCCTTCAAAGGAGAAAGAGGGAGAACCCATGGTGGCTCCCATAAGCACATCCCTTTCAAATTGTGACTGTGCTCTTTTCCTTCTAGTAAAATGACTAATTTATCATATTCTGTGAAAATAAGCAATGGTAAAATTGGAGGGCGGGGGGAGGAGAAAACTATACAAGAGGAGTAAAAAGTGGTGCACTGCAGAAAAGAATATAAGGGTAAAGTAAAAAAAAAAAGAGATGCGTGCGCATAAAACCAGCGCTGATGTGAAAGTGAACAAAACACTTTCAATACATCGCACCACAGGTTTCTTTTCTATTAACAGAAATGAAGAAAATGAATACTTCTTAACACAACAAATAATATACTGGGTTATTTAAAGTGAGAATTCAAAGTAAATTTCAAATTTAAGGCCAGAGTAGCTGAGCTGAGAGCATAGCTGACAGAGAATTTCTCCAGTTTGGCTACTTTGACCGTAAACTGGAAATTCACTTTGAATTCTCTGTGAATTCTCACTTTAGTAAATAACCTTGTTAATGAGATTAAAGGGACGCTATAGCCACCAGAACAACTACAGCTTAATTTAGTTGTTCTGGTGAGTATAATAGCTCCCTTCAGGCATTTTCATGTAAACACTGCCTTTTCAGAGAAAAGGCAGTGTTTACATTGTCCCTAGGGAAAGCATTGGATTGGCTAAAAATCTGCAATCCTGGTGATGTCACCAAGACGGTGGGGCCAGCACCGGCGGACGTGCACTGCGCTGGAAATAAGGTGAGTTTTTCATGCTTTTAAGAGGGCTAAGGAGGAGGGGGCAAGCCACCTAAATGCTGGGTTTTGCACTATAGGGTCAGGAATACATGTTTGCGTTCCAGACCCTATAGTGTTCCTTTAAAGATGAATTATCTCCTACAACATCTCTGGGTGCAGAAAAAGCAGCATATCTTGTCAAATAATACAGAAATGGTATAAGAAAATTGTGGGAAAGGTCTTTATTTTGTGTATAAACAGATTTGATCTTTTTTTTTTTACGTTCCTGTGTACATTCACAGAATGCAGACAAAATGAGGAGGATTCGTGTAATTTTCACACTGCAGCTTCTTCTACATTGCATGACATGCACGGGAAATGGGTAGAGGGTGGAGGCAGCTCCTGTCTACATTATGAGAGCTATTCATCAAGTGTGAATTCCAAATTAATTTAAAGCGACACTATAGGCACCATTTCAGGCTCATTGAAGTGGTCTGGGTACAGTGTCCCTAATGCACTTAGTACACATGGAGCGGCGAAACTGCCGCAGGTGCATCTGCACCGGGGCCCATCAGGTGGCCCAAGCATTTAGGTATGTTTGTCAGTATGTATGTCTTTGTGTATGTGTGTGTGTGTATGTCAGTATGTGTGTGTATCTGTATATGTGTCTATATGTGTGTATGTCTGTTTCAGTATTTGTGTCTGTTAGTATGTGTGTATCTTTCTGTGTGTGTGTGTCTGTGTATTCCTGTGGGCGGGATTTGGAGGCGGGGCTTGGAGGCGAGCACCCGGGGGCCCAGACCTTGAGCTGTGTTAGGGGCCCCACAATTTCTGATGGCGGCCCTGGTTTTTTTTTATGCACAAATGCAAGTCATCTTTTTTATTGGGGTACAATGAGATAATTTGTCAGAGAATGTTACTTTTATTAACCAGGATCAACATGGAGAGTGTTCATTAATATTAATTGATCAATGTCTGAATGCTAAATCATGGACAGTTAACAACTCATTAGAAAACTTTCAATATTAACTGCTTTCACATTAGAACAAACAGGAACAGAAAATCTACCTACTTCCTTTTCGCTACTTCCACAATTTAGTTTTGTTTATTGATTACATCACTAAAGCTTTTATTTTAGCTTTGTTTCAATAACGCCTCATTCTCATGATAAACTATTGACACCAGTCTCCAGTGAGCTACAGTGATCAATTCAGGATCTAATTAAATAACATATGAGAGGCCCCAGTTGGAGTGAATTACTATCATACCTGAGTAATTGGCAGGTGACTTTTTGAATAATTGACTCACCCCAACTCCAAAGCCATTGTTATATATTGTTCTATAGGACCCATTGTTTGCAGATATGTCCGGACATTTACCTATGTGCACTCAAGCTCCACTCAGACCAACGCAAAGCACTTAGACTCTATCCTGCCCAGATCTATTCAAAAAGTATTGACAGTAGCCATGAAATGGTACATTTAGGGAAATCTCACCTCTAGCACCACTTTCTCCAAATTGAATGAGTGCTTGATTCCCCACGTAGGAAATCGATGTAAAACGAGTCAGGTGGGTTCATTAAATCTCAGACTAGTCAAGGATGAGTTAAAGGACCACTCAACACCCACAAAACACTTTAGCTTGCTTTATGGGTGAAGAGTAACTGATTTTAATTCCGGTTTATAAAAGTGCTGATTTCTACAAGAACCTCAGCACTTTCATGATTAAATTATAAAACACTTCCCTAGCTGTCAGTCAGAAAACCAGACAGGTTTGTGCACTGTACTTAGAAGATTCAGATAATTCTAAAGAAGGGGAAGGTTTGCACTGCAGCTTTTGCAAGCTTCCAATCTATCATTAGATAAACTCCCAATGACAATATGCAGCAAAAAGGCATGCATGTTTTCATTGGGTGTATATCTACTAAATGGTGATTTCCCACTCCCATGTATGCAGTGGAGTGTATGTTTTACAGGGACACTATAGTCACCAGAACAACTACAGCTTATTGAATTTGTTCTGGTAAGTATAATCATCCCCTTCAGGCTTTTTGCAGTAAACACTGTATTTTCAGAGAAAGGGCAGTGTTTAGATTACAGCCTAGTAAAACCTCCAGTGGCCAGCTAGATGTGCTTCCTGTGGCAGTGCTCTGGTTTGTGCTGGCTATGCCCCTGAGCTGCCTACTTCACGGTCTCAGTCAACCCTAGTAAAATCATACTTGTATTTAAGTCTGCAGCTGCTGCCTCTGCCCCTGATCTGCCTGCTTGGTTGACATAATCAGAAGTGATTCTGTGAGCCAATCACAATGCTTTCCAAGCAGGCAGGTCAGGGGCAGAGGCAGCAGCTGCATACTTAAATACAAGTAAGATTTTATTATATTTAGGGAGGCAAAGGGGAGTGGGGGGTCGGGGGGGTCTACATGGTGGTTTTAACACAGTAGTGTCAGAAATACATGTTTATGCTCCTGACCCTATAGTGTTCCTTTCAGTCGAAATCCACCTCTATAACTTACATAGTTACATAGTTACATAGCTGAAAAGAGACTTGTGTCCATCAAGTTCAGCCTTCCTCACATATGTTGTTGCTGTTGATCCAAAAGAAGGCAAAAAACCTAGCCTGAAGCGCTTCCAATTTTCACACAAACTAGGAAAAAATTCCTTCTTGACCCCAAAATAGCAGTCAGATGTCTCCTTGGATCAAGCAGCTATTACCCCACTAATTAGAAATTATATCCCTGTATGTTATGTTTTTTGTAAGTATTTATCCAATTGCAGTTTAAACCTCTGTAGTGACTCTGACAAAACCACCTCTTCAGGCAGAGAATTCCATATCCTTATTGTTCTTACTGTAAAAAAGCCTTTCCTTTGCCTTAGATGAAATCTCCTTTCTTCCAGCCTAAATGTGTGACCTGGTGTCTTATGTATAGCCCTGTTTATGAATAGATTTCCAGATAAAGGTTTGTACTGGCCCCGAATATATTTGTATAAAGTTATCATATCATAACATATCCCTTTCCATTGAAGCCATACTACCAATATACTGGGTGCAGCATAAAGTTTATATACAGAGGACTGAGAGATCTAAATTGGGGTAACGTGAACAAATGACATGGTATGATAGGCCAAGGCAGAGAATGGGCCTACGAATATTCCAGGCTTCAATGGAAGGTAATTTTCCAAAAAGAGACACATTTTCAACGATCCAATTATCCAAAAAAAGCATTATTGGGTCATTATACAGATCTATCTGATAATGGCTTTTGCACAGAGATGATAGAGTTAAACTTGTCTGATATATTTATTGACATATTAAAGAACAGTTAAGCTGTTATTATACAGAGGGTGAGGCCTAGTTTTTACAGAAAGCTCTGATTTATTCCTCGAAATGTTACAGCGATTGCAGATTAGCTACAGTTCATTCCATGTTAATCTATTGGCTAAATGGGCTGATCTCAGATTCAGTGTGTAACAGTGCAGCAGTTACAGTGTATTAATACACAACTCTGTTTACTGGTTGTCCATGTAATATGTTGTACACTTTAAAAGTCTATGGTAATGGAAAGCGCTATATTCAGTACTATGTTGACAGAACACTAATCAGATTATGTATATAGCGCTTGTAAATAGCAGAGAGATATTTATTTACCTTCTAAAATACTGCTCACTAATTAATGAGAATTACTTTCATGGTTATTCACTAAAATGCGAATTCTCAGGAATTCAAAGTGATTTTCAAATGTTATCTCAAAATTGCTGAGGGTTTTACATTTCCTAATCTATTAATTCAGTGCAACCGATTTTGTATAAAATTTAGCACTCATTTTGACTTCCCGTTAATTCAAAAATCATCTATAGATATCATAAAAGTTATTTAAATACAGTACAGTATGTTTATTTGAAATGTGCTTCTCAGTACTTTTCTGGTTTGCATATTGGCTTCCATTAGTGAGCTATATAGGTTTTCATGTCTCACCATTCATTTGTGCAAACTGCATTTAATGCAGAGGTGTCACCGCTTGGAGTCTTTGCATAATCTCCAATGATCACCGATCGTGACATCACCGCTGGGTGTCCAGTGGCCCTGGGGGTGCAAGGGAAGTTAATTTATACTTATCTGAACCTGTCCCTCGTAGGCGCCGACATGCTATGTCATCCAGTCTTCTTCAGCTGCCAGGAGCCGAACTCAGCACGGTGCACTAGCACATGCGCGAGAAAACAACACTGAGTTCTATGGAGGATCCCATGAGATCACGGGATCCTCCATAGACAGCACCTTTTCCCCTCTGCCATCACTAGTGAAAGCTGGGAGCTGGACTCAGTATTTTTCCTCCAACTGACAAAAAAGGCAGAGTTCCACTATTCAGTCCCTACTGTATAGTCCCTACTGTGTCTTAGTATATCTTCTGACTGGGTTGAAATTTCAGTGAATTTCCAATGCAGTGAATTTGACTATTTCATGAAGATTTTATCTTAATGAAATACTCATGATTCCATACTTTGTAGTATTCGCATTCAAAAGCAATGATGTGCAGATAAACATTTTAGATAATATATCCACAAAATAATCTGATACTCGAATGGTCCATAACAGGCACAGGCAACCTTCGGCACTCCAGATGTTTTGGACTACACCTCCCATGATGCTTTGCTAGCATTATGGGTTTAAGAGCATTATGGGGGATGTAGTCCAAAACGTCTGGAGCGCTGAAGGTTGCCTATCCTTGATCTATAACATTGGCAAGATATCGAATTTTTTATACTGATTTGCATTGCAAACGTAGGAAAATAATATCCCTTGAAATTTTGTTCTGTAAATAACTAGTCTTCTTTTGCTGAGGAATGAAGCCTTACATTAAAATTTGTGTTTGTACATTTGACTGTGTGATGAAACGGGCATTCTATATTCCGTCCGTACTGTTACTGTGAATTAGACTATTATCCGTTGCATCACCTTTCGTACAATAAATTCTTTATGAATGTATGGGGTTGAGAAATGGAGTTTCCTTTAAAGCCTAATCCAAAAATATTGGGCAACAATTGATTAATATAAATTCATTCAAGGCTGCTGCCAAAAATTTCCATTTCAGGGTAAATTTTTAAATAACAGAGGATGAGCTAACCGGAACTTTGTATAATGTTTTGAAAGTCCCTAATAGCACATACACAGTGACTATTAGACCAATTCAGCAGTGTCTAACCTTGATAATCAGAAATATTGAATCTGAAACCAGTAACAGATGGAAGGCCTATATTAGAATGCCAAACTTGGCTTCAGAAGGTTAAGGTGAACTCATTTAGTGACATCAGAATTTGTGGCCCCTGACAAAACCACTGGCAGAGCCACAGCCAAACAGGTGCACACACTCACAACAACACAGATATTGCATACCAGAGACATACTGTTTTGATTGAACTCCCATGTGGCATTAGCCCCTTCATTACTCAGCACCTTTTGATATACACATATCATAACACCGTAATATTGTGTATAGACGTATTGTGTTTTGCAGGTAAACATTGAAATGATTCGTTTTTTTCACTTATTCGTTCAACATTTATAAAAAATATATTTCGGAAATTAAATGTTTTAGACAGTATACAGTGTCTATTATATTTCAAAGTGGATCTGAGATGTTAGTATAAAAGTAAAATTATTTTTTTTCTTACATACTGTAGGTGTGACAAAAATATATAGGAATCCTCAAATACCTTGTTTATAAGTATTTACAAAGACCCCAAAGGTATTTCTAGCAGTGCAGCCAACTGGAAATGGAAAAGGAATGTACAAAGAATGTCTGCATTTAAGCATAATGTCCGCCTACACTAAACCATATATTTCTAAAATGAAGGTATGTGAAACTACAATAGTGATCTTTATCAATCTCTGGACTGCTAATGTAATGCTAACAGTGAAATGGTAGAGCCCATTCACTCCTCCCCCTCCCTGACTGTAGAAATTATATGACCGACTGAAACTTCCTGTATGGTTTTGAAGCAGTTGGTGAGCTGACATTTTCCGCTTTATATCAGTGTCTAGTGTCGTCTGGCAGCTAAATCTGTTCCTCTTCAGGTTCTAATTACTCCATGAGTATAAATGAGGGTGAGTGAAGTTTCTATGGACTAGATTTCGTACAGCACATGTAGATGCATGTAGATAAAAACATTTAAAATTGAGTTTGGTATTAAAGGGGTTTAGAGCAGGCTTCCCCAAACTCCAGCCTTCCAGATGTTGCTGAACTACAACTCCCATGATTCTCAACCTATCTATTTCATTCATAGAATCATGGGTGTTGTAGTTCAGCAGCACCTGGAGGGCCGAAGTTTAAGGAAGCCTGGTTTAGAGGAAGTAATAAGATTGTATCCTGCCAGTGCTTCCATGTGTGAGTACAAGTGGAGCTGTCTGTGGTGTCAGGGAAGGGGATCACTCAGAAGGGAGATCTTTATTGCAGACTATTTGGAGCAGGCTTCCCCAAACTCCAGCCCTCCAGATGTTGCTGAACTACAACTCCCATGATTCTATGAATGAAATAGATAGGCTGAGAATCATTGGAGTTGTCAGCAACATCTGGAGGGCCAGAGTTTGGGGAAGCCTGATTTGGAGGATAGATTTCTCTATCCACAACCGGACTGACTGGAAAGCAATAATGTGGCCTTTACATGCCTTAACATAAGTACTGTCACCCTCCCCCACACCTGATAGCAGCCCAGTATACAGGTAGTTTGCTTTTGTTTTGAAAAAAACCTATTAACACTCATTACCTTAATCTATATTCTGCTCAGTTGTGTCTTTTCTATATCAAATCCAACATTGTACTGGAGGCTGCGTGGCTCAAAAGTGCAGGCCTGTACAGAACAGCAGTCAGTGGGATAAAGACGTAGAACATTCTCAGAATACAGTATAGGTGTGGCCTTCAATGCCCTGGCCATGGACATGTCTGAATGATTTGGTAACGCAGCTACTAACTGTAATGCCAACATTCTGCTACATAAATTTTTTTCAACATTCTGGAGCATTCTGGATGCCATAGCCCCAATATATCAGCAGATCCTTACCAATACCAATGAGCAGGTGATGTATCCATTTGTTTTTATACATTGGTTTAACCAGCTCAACATTACAAAACTGATATTGGCACATCAATATTTTTTGACCATGGCCTTAGTTTAATAAGCTTTCCAAATGTTACTGTTAGAAAAACCTTCCAAGTGAGTTATCTAAGGATGTCACCCATTATAGTCTATGCCACTTTCCGTAGATAAATCATTTGGAACGTTTTTCTAACCGTATAGAATCCTTTGGAAATCTTATTAAATTGAGGCACATGTGAGACAGTTTGCATTGCAAAGAATACTATAGAAACTGTAACACGTTGTAACCTACCCTGAAATATTTCTACAAAGGATAAATAACGACAACTTGAACCCACGTAATACTGTAAAAGCACCCGTGAATAGTAATCGAGACATTTAACCGTATTAAAATCTCTCGTTTTCTTGTGCTAGCTACACATCCCTTGTCAAATGAAATGTTTTTGGGGTTTTTTTTGTTGTTTTTTTTTTTTTAAAAGAACAACACTTGCTAATGAAAGGGTGTAACCATCTCACGGACCGTGCAAATTGCTCGCCGTTTACTATAAATATATTGAGTGCTCCTTCACAGTCCAGCATCCAGTCCTAATCAATACAGTCTCTATAGAACAGCTAGAACAAAGCGAGGAGATTTGCACATTTTAATCAATCTGTGCATGTAAACAGAGGCAGTGCTCTCTCTCCGCCATCTCCCCACACGAGTTGTGCATGTGATGATTGCTTTTGGCAAGAGGAAACTTATTTCGTATCTGATTATTTGTTATGCACAAATCATTGTGAGTTATGTGAAGGGGGAGCACAGCGCAGGCAGAATGCTGAAACTTTGTATTCCATTGTATAACTATAAACATGATGCTGTTTATATAATAACACAGGCTGCAGCCACAACACATTAAATGTATTGGTAAAAACACCAGCATGAAAGGTCATACTCTGACCTCAAGAGCTTACAGTCTATGCCATGATAATATATTTCATATATCCTTTGGAGGATGACGATGTTAACCATTTAACGACTGATAGCACCTGAAAAATGTCATGCAAACAAAGGTTGAAAAGCTACCCATAATGTATCTTAAAAAATTGCCTTAGTAACATCCACCTAAATATTCCTTAAATTTGCCCTGACTTGATAGACTGACAGCCGAACAAAAAAATGATTTGATGCCTAGAAATATGAAAGCACATATTCTGTGTCCATTTATACAAATCTACATGTCACCTATAACTGAAAACTGAAGCTGCTACCGATTAATCCCAAATGATGGGGATTATTATAAAGTGACATTCCATCCAATCTGGGCTACAATTCCTTTTATCCACAGTCAACCAAATCTTTTATCCAACCGAATACTAACAGGAGTTCAGCCTGTAGCAGCGTATGGGTCAGCAGATCCCAACCCAAGAGCAATGAAACACCTTCCAATCTGCAGATGTATTAAGATGCATGCCCTCCCTGCTTCTTAGTGAATTACTGCTCCCACAAACCTTTGCAAACCGCTTACTGGGCCTTTGGCTAGCAAAGGCTCATGGGGTTTGCAGTCTGCAAACAGTTGGCAGTTTTTTTGTTTTTTTTATGAGAGTGTCTCTGTTCTATGGGTTACAACTCATGCCCAGGTAGAGGGATAATTTTTGTTTTTAGACAGTGGGGAGGTGCCCATCACTGGCACTGCAGTTTCTCTTTACTATAACTCAAGGGACTGATGAGAATAGCAATTTGCAAAAAACTAAGGAAAGTTGTCTATGCCCAGTAGTGATACCCACATCAGCCATCTTTCATTGCGGAGGAAACACCAGCCCCTAAATCCTCAGTTCCAAATTGAAAGGGGTGAATTATAGATAAAGGGGAGATGTTCAGTTTCAGCACCCCATGTGATGCCATTCATTTTTCAATGAATGGTAAAGTGTGGGATTTCCTCTGGAATATTAATATGGGATAATACTCTCCTATCAACAAAATTACATTATTTCTAAATTGTAGAACCCTTCATAAATAAATCAGCTTACAGTTATACTTTAGTGTGTAGAATAGATAAATCAAGATAAATGATCTAGACATATTTATGATATACAATAGAAACATAGACGATATTAATAAAATATATAGATGACAGTTTTTAGATCCATGTCAGTCAATCTTTAGGAAACCAATTCAGCAGAGGGCAATAGACATTCAGACATCAGCATACTAAGGGGTTAATCTCTAAACCAAGAATTGACAATGGAATTGCAAATTTTACACGAAAATTAACCAAATTTAGAAAACAATAGAAATTAGCAGTTTTATAATTCTAACTTTTTTTCCTAAAACTTCCAATTCCCCTTTTTAACTATCCCCATTTCCCATTTTAGAAAATACATTCAAAGAGAGAATATTTCTGTGTTGTGCTCACAGAAGATCACTGTTAATGCTTACACTGTACAAAAAATACCTGGCAAATAAACGGTTAAAAGGCCTGGTTTGCTGAATATGTCTGCCAATATTCAGCTTTCATTTGTCAAGCTGTGCAGCAGCCTCTGTTATAAATCCATCCCTGCTTTAGAGAATTAAACATATAAACACACACACACACCATTTCCATTGATGTCACAAATCAATTATTTAAAACCCACTATGCAGATAAAACAAGCACATCGTTAATTACGATAAACATATCCACCAACCGATGGCCATTTATACAGTACAGCTACACTGCCTGCCACAATGTAAATGTGAGATTCTAAAGACATTCATGGAAACAATATATCCTGTATTTATTAACAAAGGGGATTGAACGTACAGCATTGCACCCACTACCCCTTTAATATACCAGCACTGCTACAAATGGATACAGTGAGTGTCTGTGAGATTCACATTGTGGGGGTGAATGTCTTACCTTGGGATGTCATGGTGTGTGAATGGTGGGCTGGGCTGAGCCCCCCTGATCAATGTATAATGAGATGGCTACACACTTACCATACAGAGTGCTCCTGGTGATCTGTCCTCCCATAGTAAAACACAAGGTGGGTGAGGGTGTCCCCTGTCACTACACACTGCCCCAGGACTCCACACACCCAGCACCAGCTCTATCTGTCATCTTCCACAGAGCCTCAGACACATCAGTGGAATGATTAGTGATAATACTGCACAGGACCTGATCTAATCTCACCCACAACCCAGCCTCACAGCCAACCTCTCAGGCTCTCAATGGAGCTCTGTGTGTTTTTACATAAAGGGGAGGAGACTACAGTCTTCCTGAAATAGATAGGAACTCAGACCATTTACATGATGGACTTACTACTGGAAGTATGCTTATATATATATGTATATATATAAACACGGCAGACTACTGTTTGGGTGTTAACCCTTTCAGTGCTGGGGAGTTATACTGGCTGGATAGGAGTCCATGCTTACAGCCTGCTGGTCCTTAAAGCCACTCTACTTGAAGCCAGTGGATTAACCCTATGTGTGCCAGCATGGTGGGCAGTGTGGGGCAAACAGCACAATGTGTATCAGCTTAGATACATTATTTGGCAAAAAAGTATTTATTTTTTAATTCAGAGAATATAAGAAGCTATTACCGGTCATTAAGTAGATAGAGGAATAGATAGATAGATACTGGATAAATCGATCGATCAATCGATATATAAATAGATAGATAGAGACTAGATAGATAGATAGAGAGATAGATAGATAGAGAGATAAATAGATAGATACTGGATAGATAGATAGATAGATAGATAGACAGATAGATGATACTGGGTAGATAGATTGATGCTGGATAGATAGATTGATCGATAGATAAATAGATAGATAGATACTGGATAGATAGATTGATCGATATATAGATAAATAGATAGATACTGGATAGATAGATACTGGATAGATCGATTGATAGGTAGATACTGGATAGATCGATCGATATATAAATAGATCGATAGATACTGGATAGATAGATATATAGGGAGATAGATAGATTTCATTATACAGGCTGAGCCAAAATTCAAAATAGGATTTGACAGATAATTTGAGCGGATAATTTAAAGAAATACCCAGATTCATTTATTTTCTAAAGGGTCGCCACGTTTGCCCGACCTTTCCAATCCCGGTTACTTCCTGTAGGGATAGCTGAAGGAGCGGGTTTACCTTAACAAACCGCATACACTTGAGCAGATCAAGGAGAATATCTGTGCAGAAAATCGAGCGCCAGAGCCTCAAACATTAAATAATATTATTATTATTATATATAAAGCGCCAATAAATTCCACAGCAACAGACACGTATTTGTAACCAGACCAGTTGGACGGAAAGGAACAGAGGGGTTGAGGGCCCTGCTCAATGAGCTTACATTCTAGAGGGAATGGGGTATAGTGACACAAAAAGTAAGGGTAGAATAGCATTCACTGAGGGCTTAGTGGGTTTTCTTTTTTTAGATGACAGTTGACGGAGAGAAATCAAGGGATCAGGGGCAGAAAGCTGATGTGCTTTCCTGAGTTTTCAATGATTTTTTTGAAGGAATAGAGACTGGGTGAAAGTCTAATGGAGAAGGGAAGGAAGCTCCACCGGAATGGTAGGCAAACATCCGAGGCTCTGTCTTGGCTCTATACATGTGAGTATAATTGCTACCACATATCAAGTTCTCTTCTTAAAGCAATATCACACTATTTCTACCTATTCCCTCTATCCTGAGATACACCACAAGAAAAAGGATCCCCTTAAAGAATCAACACAAGAGAGGGGAAGGTCGCCTAAATGGACCTAAAGACTACACACACCAGAGCTAGGTTTATTAGCTCTGGATCATGTGAGTGTTCCATATTGGTTTTCTTGTTTTATCATATGTATTTACGTTTTACACTATTTTGTATCAAATTCCCTTTTGAGGTATACTCGCTGGCACACTACAGACGGTTATTTCTGCCAGTTAAGTTATTACCCTTTTGATATTTTGCACAATTAAGCACTTTGGTTGCTCTTTACAAGTATATAGCACTCCATTCTTTTACATTAAATAGAACATCAGAGGTGCGAGTACAAACAGAGGATAGCCGAAGAGCCTAGATGGGAATTGTGTATTAGGGAGGATAGGCAGGTTGGAGCAGCATCATGTAGAGACTTGTAAGCAAGTCTTAGAATCTTAAATTGAGCCCTTTATCTAATGGGAAGCCAATGTAGGGACCGGCAGAGGGGGGCGTGGGAGGTTTGGGTGGACAAGAAGATGAGCCTTGTCGCTGCATTCATTACAGACTTCTCTGCAACTGAATTGCTATTGTCACAAACTAACCTAAACTAGAAACTGGATCCTTCCAAAAACCTAAAGCATTATGTGCCTTTGATGTTTCTGCATTTTTTATAAGTCTCCAGGTTTTCCAGATTCTGTAAAAAGCTCTCACCAAACCAAAATGGGCTTTGACCATGATTAGTCTTCCATTATTTTCGAGAACTGAACATGTGCCATAAACCCCGCTCAGCAGTGGTTTATGGGATAGATTGTTCAGCTCTTGTTCAGTTGAAGGGAACCTCTGCCTAATCTAATATAGGTTGACTGCTTCATTAAATGTTTTAATAATGAAATTGAAGGCATTATCATACAGCTACACTTGTGTGTAACTATGGCTCCTAAACCTACCCAACAAGCTGTGAAGCAGCCAATCATAACTTTGGAGGACCCGTATAGCCAATTGTTTGAACAATGGGAAGGATAAACTTGGTGGGATGATAGCTTCAATGATCTTTGCACATCACTGTATCTATAAGCAGTTTTTGTGTGCAAGGAGACAGAGACAGGGTACCTCCTTTCCCCATATACTATGCAAGAAGCACAGCTTGTTATGGTGCTTGGACTCTTCCTTTAAGAACCAATGACAGCCTATGCCATAACAATCTAGACCAGGGGTGCCCAAAAGGTAGATCCCCAGATATTTTAAAACGACAGCCTCCATGATGCTTTGTCATTCTAACACATTCTAAAGACCTGCAAAACATCTTTTACAACAAGCATGTCAAACTCGCGGCCCATGGGCCACATGTGGCTCACAAGGACCATCTTTGCGGCCTAGCGAGCCACACATACATGCTTAGTGTTGTAGCAGAGTAGGCACCTGCTTTCCCCACATTGCAGGTGCCTATTCTGCTAACATTTACCCGGCCGGGGAGGAGGGCCGCGAGGGAGCTCAGAGTTCCAGCTCCTCACTGCTGCCTCGCCCGCACCGACTGAAGTGAAGCCGAGCACCGGAATATGATGTCATATTCTGGCATCACTAAACCACGCGCAGGAGCAGGAAGGAACCCAGGGAGATGCCCCCACCCCCCATTGGCTCCATAAGGTACGGAGCAATAAAGAAAAGTAAGTGTCTGTGTCAGTGTGTGTGTCTGTCAGTGAGTATGTGTGTGTCTGTCTGTCAGTGAGTATGTGTGTATGTGTCTGTCAGTGAGTATGTGTGTGTGTCTGTCAGCAAGTATGTGTGTGTCTGTCAGTGTGTGTGTCTGTTTGTCAGTGAGTATGTGTATCTGTCAGCAAGTATGTGTGTGTGTGTGTGTGTCTGTTAGTGAGTATGTGTGTGTGTGTCTATGTGTGTGTGTGTGTCTGTCAGTGAGTATGTGTGTGTCTGTCTGTGAGTATGTGTGTGTGTCTGTCAGTGTGTGTGTGTCAGTGTGTCTGTATGTGTGTGTATGTCTGTCTGTCAGTGAGTGTGTGTGTCTATGTGTGTGTGTCTGTCTGTCTGTGAGTATGTGTGTGTGTCTGCCTGTGAGTATGTGTGTGTGTGTCTGTATGTGTCTGTGTCTGTCAGTGTGTCTGTCTGTATGTGTGTGTGTGTCTGTCTGTCAGTGTGTATGTGTGTGTGTCTGTCAGTGAGTATGTGTGTGTGTGTGTGTGAGGCCCACATAAACGTAAACCTTGTTTATGTGGCCCGTACAACACTTTGAGTTTGACATGCTTGTTCTACAATATCTGGGGATCTACCTTTTGGCCACCCCTAGAATGTGATGTTCCTTTCTTCAGAATAGCAGTGTAAAGATTCTAACGCCAAATCACCTGAACGTTCCATGCTGCCATAAAAGGTATTGTGAACAGATTATGATGATGGAAAATTATGTTATTAGTTTTTCAAGGGGAATCATTTTCAGTCTGAAAACAAATTTAAGTCATATATACAGAGACTTTGGGCTGGGCATTAAAACTACATTTAAACTATTAATAGCACGTGGCTCCCATTTTAATGCATTCTTAAGTAAATGGGAAGATTGTGTTTACTGTGATCGAAAGGCGGCTGACAGCTTTCCTGGATGTCAAAAAAGGTCTATTATTTATAGCAAAATTAGGCAAAAGTACGTCTTAGGTAGTAAAAGCATTAATTTTGAAAGCACAGCGAAACAGAGAAAGAGACGTGTATTATTGAAGACTAATTATAAAACTGAGCATTCTCTCTTTAAAGTTTTATTTTTAACTGTGTTCTTGCAAGATGTGTGAATGGATATTCTATATCTGAACAAAGATGGGCACAGCTGTGACTTTTATATTCTCAATGCAATCATCTTTTTTTCATCCTAACAATAAATTTAGATTTGTATTTTTTTTTATTGTTTTGTTTTGGAGTTCATTATACACAATTACAGAAAACACCAGATTGGCTGGCAGAGAATAAAGGAAAGAAAAAAAAAAAAAAAAAACGCTGCACAAATTGGGTGAATTTTACACATGCGAAAATGAATTTGGAGTGATTTGTATAAACCAAATTCCTTTTAATCTACACCCGAATGAAACAACATGTTCGAGATTGACCAGTCGAGTCTTAATCATTGAACAAGACTCTGCAGGTAATTCCTGGATGGATCAAACCATGAATATCCCCAAACCGCTTCATTAAGTTAACACTGATTTGGTGCTTAGACTGTTAAGTATTGGTCATTAAGTAATTTTAAAAGAGTGTCTCAAATAGACAAAAGCATGATTGTTATTGGGGTCATTGACAAAAAAAAAGCCAGTAACCACTGCTATAACACATTTAAGAACCTGCTTATTTATGTTCGGGCTTGCTGCTATGCGCTTGCAGCACAAGTGCATGTGTGCTGCACAGCACGCACACCTCCTGCATTCCTGGTTTCCAACATTAAACGGACACATTTTGCATATTTCTTTAATAAATACTTGTGTCAGTGATCTCTCCTTTTATCATGTGATACATGTATATCATTGTCTAAACAAAAAATAAATAACTGCGAGCATTAATACATAATAATGCATTCACCAGATAAGGATATGGCTTTCTATATAAGAACACAGGGGCATTCACACAATATATTTATAACTTTATGCCTTAATGTCGCTCGAGGCTAGCTTGTCTCTACATCAAATTAAATTAGTGTTAATATGGAAGACTTCTGGAAAATACAAATTACGAGATGGCAATTGATCACATGTAGGCCTGGAGTTTATCTGGATTTAGTAACAAGGTTACATGGAATATGTTTCTACAGGAGTCCCAGAAAATGATTTCTCTATATGTTTTCTATACGTATCCCCAGGTTAAGGATGAGATATCTGTAGATTGTGACAGGTTATTGGACAGGTGCAGGAGCAGACTGTGGAGAACGTTTATTTTTGGAGAGCACAAGCTGGAAATTGCACTACACCTGCAATCTCTTTCCGATTTCTAGAAAAATAGGTTAGGTTACCTGTGCTCTCTTGATACCTAAGGATTCATAGCATAAATTTAAAAACAATTATTTTGACTATTTTCTGCAGGTTGTGCAGTATACACACTGAAGGAACACTATAATGTTAGGAATACAAAGCTGTATTCCTAACACTGTAATGTCCTACTGCCCCTGGACACTCCCTCCCCTCCAGTCATGTAGGGTTAAAAAAAAACCTTTAAACACTTATCTGATCCTAGTGTCAATCTCCCAACGCGGTTGGTAGGGCTATTGCTCTTTCAACACTAGCCAGTGGCTGGTAGACAGCCAAAAGAAGTAGACTTAACCTCAGATTCTGTCTGATTCTGCATTGTTTTACATTGCATGAGTTAAATGAACAGGGGCACTGCATTGAGATGAAATGGTCTGAGTGCCTATATTGTCCCTTTATCAAAAAATAATTGTCACTAGTTACCTTACCTCTTCCACGTGTCATGTTAGTACCTGCTAAACTTTTTCGTACATCGTTATCTCCTAGCATATACCCAAAAGCTACTTTTGGTTTTAGAACAGTGCTATAATAATACTTCTTTTCTATTTAAATTACGTAAAATGCCAGGGTGCTCCCACCAGGGGGTGAATTTATACTCGTCAAAGCTCAATTTTCACTCACCTGTGACTAGTGAGCAAGTGGAACTCTTCAGCCTCAATAAATAGACCCTTTTTAATCCACCTTGAAGTGATGTCACCATGAGCTGCGATTTGATTGGAGGAAAAGCCAGAGGACTACGACCAAGTAATCAATTAATGTGATGTTTCAATAAAAAGAGCTTTGTCGGAGTTTCTAGGAAGACCATAATGTTTGGATTTAAATTTCTAACACTATAGGGTGTTTCTAATTATTTAGATTATTCACTAGGGTTTAAATAGCTTTTTACTTTTACCTTATATCCTGTCTCACCACGGCCAGCACTTTTAAAAGGCAGCGTTTTACATTGTTGAGTCTGCAGTAACAGGCTGTAGAAGCCACAACCACTACATTAAGCTGTAGTAGTTCTGGTGACTATAGTGTCCCTTTAGAGCAGGTACAATTTAATCTATTCATAGGCAAATGCTAGCAAATGTGTAAATGGAAATATTATTAATTAATTTGATCTTCCTGTGATTTGTGCCAACAATGAAGCAGTAAGGGTGACATGGCATTCCTTATGCATTTAAGAACTTAAGGGTTAAATCAAAAACATTATTGGCACCATAACAACTTCAAGATCCCTGGCGCTGCCTTACTTTTAGGGGTTAAACTTTTTTTCAAAACAGAAGCCTCGGACTGACAGTCAGTAGCTCTCCATTTACAAAATGTCTTCAGAAACATACATATATGTTAAGCAAGCTGTTTTGTGAATTGGGAGAGGCTTAAAGCACCAACTGACTGCTCTAGGCGCACCTGGCAACTGCAATCTAAGGCTTCCGTTTTGAAAATTTTCAGAAAGTGGATGTAAGAGGGTCAAAGCGATAAGTCGCTGCCGAGAAGACTTTGGGATTGAACCATTTGTGAATGTTTTAATACCTAACGAACCTCCTGGCACCATAACAACTTAATTTCAACAAAGTATTCATTGGGTCTGATGGGCCCCATAATCAGCTGTACAAATAATTTCTTAAACTAAATAAAAAAAATCACATTCTATGTCAACAGAGGGTTCCAGATGGCTATGGTTAGGTATATCATCATAGGCCGTTATCTGGTTAATAAAGGAAAATCAGTTAGTGCTATAAAAGGGCTATTGATCAAATGTGCGTTTATATGTTATCTTGATGAGATTGGTAACCCAATGTCTGGGAAATGGGTTGATTGTTATAAATGTAAGCTGTAGAATGTTCTGAACTGTTTGCATCAATGCAGATGCTAATTTATCTCTTAGTAAAAGAGGAAATACTTTGTAAAACTACCATAACTGCCTCTTTACACAGAGATAAGTGCAGTTAGTCATTACTGTGCCTGACAGCTGCTCTACGTGAGACTGTGTTTCTACAATTTTATGATCTATGTATAGTTGTTTATTGTGTAAATACATACAGGACCTTGCTCTCAATTTATGATGCAGGCTACACAGACAGAATAAAATTTAATGTCTTTATTAAATAAAAAGTAGGTTTACTGCACTGTTAGGACGGCGAGCGGAAATGCCACTGAAAACTCCAATAATAAGCTACAAAGTCTCATTTTCATACCATGGTTAATCCTTTACGTGGGACTTGTTGGAAATTCAAGGTAACTCAAATGTTTAGAACAAAATAGAGAAAACTGGAAAACTTTGCCAAGTCAGTTATGTTTTTGGCTATTTTAACTTCATTTTCCGTTCACACTGAATTCTTGACAATCCCCACTTTAGTAAATAGCCCTGTGATTTTTTCCACTGGCAGGGGTGGATTATCTCACCATACGCTCAGCATTGTGCCCTTGTGTATTGCTGCTATATAAATAATAATATATGTTGTCCATGAGATGTCCATCCCTCTGCCCTGCTAGCAGAACCATCTATAACAGTGGTTCTGAACCCAACATTTAAGGCACATCACTGGTTCAGGTTTTGTCAGTATACTCATTGGAACAGAAATGCAGGCCTCCAAGCCATCCTGATTTCAGTGGGACTGGCCCGATTTCTGGGTCCAGTCCCTCCATTCCAACTTTGTTCCCTGATGCCTGCTTTTGGGGACATCAGCGAAACCACCCTAGCAAACATTGCGTGAGTGCATTGTAAGATGTGCTCCTGCTATGCCCAGAATTTTGGAGCCTGCAGATTGCACTCAAACAGTGCTCCCAGCAAGGTTCCCACTTGTTGGGCCAGCCTACTTGATTGGCAGGCAGTCTGACATGCCTTCACGCCAAGTTGACCTGTCAATTTTCGCAGCACATCACTGACCTGCCCCATTTTATCCCTGTCACATCCCTCTACACAGGATGCTGAAGTTGGGAGGTCAGGGCCGTCTTTAATAACGAATGGACCCTGGGCAACTGTTTGCTTGGGCCCCCTGGGCCCTGCCGCTCTCGCCCCTCACTCCCTGGTATGCAATCACGGCATCCATCCCAACGCAGTGGCGGTACTAAAGTAGAATGAATTTTATTGGGACCCCCAATTGCAAGGTTGGACTAAAGGTAGAACCCCATCTGTCGTGCAACTCTAACAATGCTTTGACAGCTGGGACTCTACCAATTTCCCATGCTTGCAGGGTTGTATTTAGCACTGAGCCATGTTTGTATGTTTGAATGTAAGCATGTGTTTGTATGGAGTATGTTTGTGTGAATGTGTTTGTATGTGGTACTGGAGTTTGAATGCAAGTGTGTATTTATGTGTAGTGTTTGTTTTTGAATGTAGGAGTGTGCTTGTATGTAGTGTTGACGTTTCAATGCAGGAGTGTGTTTTATATGTAGTGTTGAAGTTTGAATGGAGGGGTGTATTTGTATTGAAAGTTGCGGCTCAGATGCACAGGTACACACTCTGACGCACAAGCAGATACACAGATACATACACTGACTACATACAGATAAACAGGCACATACACTGACAGACATACTGACACAGGTACATATATTGACACAGACACATACACTGGTAGACGTACTGACAGACATACTGACACAGGCACATATACAGACATACTGACACACAGACACATACACCGACATACTGACACACACACACAGACACATACACTGATCAACATACTGACACACATACACTGACAGAAATACTGACACCCACACACTGACAGATATATTGACACCCACATACACAGAGAAATACTGACACACACACACAGGCACATACACTGACACACACAGACTGATATACTGACACACACACAGACATACTGGCACACAGACAGATATACTGACACATGCATACACATGCACTAACAGACATACTGACGCACTGACAGACATACTGACACACACATACTGAAACACACAGATATACACACACACATATATACTGACACACAGACAGACAGACATACTGACACACACACACAGACATACTGACACACACACAGACAGGCATACTGACATGCACAGACAGACTGACACACACACACAGACATATTGAAACACACACACACAGATATACTGACACACAGACAGACATACATACTGACAAAAACACACACAGACATACTGACACACAGACAGACATACTGACACACAGACACTAACACACAAACACACACACTAACACACATACACTAACACACACAAACACAAACACACACTAACACACATACACTAGCACACACTAACACACATACACTAACACACACTAACACACAAACACTAACACACAAACACACACTAACACACAAACACACACTAACACACATACACTAACACACACATACACTAACACACAAACACATAAACACACATTTTTTTTTTTAAATGTAATCCCCCCAGCCTCCTTACCTTTTGGAGTGCTGGGGGGATTCCCTGGGGTCCAGTGGTGCTGCTGCTGACCCCTTCGGGCGGGTGGCCGGTCGGGCAGGAAGGCGGGCGCGCGAGGGAGCACTCACTGCTTCCTCTTCAGCTCCCTCGCGCACCGCACTGATGCCGGAGCCGGAAGATGACGCCATCTTCCGGCGCCGGCATCCCTACGCGGCGCGCGAGGGAGCTGAAGAGGAAGCACTGAGTGCTCCCTCGCGCGCCCGCCTTCCTGCCCGACCGGCCACCCGCCCGCCGGGGTCAGCAGGGCCAGCCTCGGGGGGCCCTGAGGTGGCCGCCTCCTGGGCCCCCCAGGGGAAGATGCTGGCCCTGTGGGTGCATACCAGGGTCGCAGCCGCGACCCTGGTATGTACGCCACTGCCCTAAGTGCATGGGCCACCCGGTGGGACGGGGAAAAAAATAAATTGATGAGGGCAGCGGGGCCCACGGGGCAGGTGCGTCGGGCCCCCCAAGAGAAACTGGGCCCGGGGCAGCTGCCCCATTTGCCCCGCGTTAAAGACGGCCCTGTGGGAGGTATGGGAATGAGAAATGTCTAAATGCTCGACTGCTGGTATGCTTTAAGGACAGGTTTCAAAAATACGCTTCTGTAGGCTACTTTATGGCAGTGATTTTCAGTGGTTTTCACTGGAGATTTCCATCTGGCAACTAATTAAAACTAATAAGCTGAATGGGCTAGAACCATGTCCACCTTCTTAGTAGAAATGTTAGTAAATGAACTGTGCCTCGGCCCATTAAAGTTCGAGAAGCACTGCTTTCTTGTGTAATGGTCCATGGCACTCTCTGTAACTATGCCCTGAGCTGGACTATGTGGGAATCCATAATTGAGCAGACGCACAGGTAACCATTATCATTAAATCACCGGGGGGACGATCCACTGCTGTGCCAGGGGTGTGGGTAGGAGGAACAGGTCATGCTAACAAAAAAAAGGGGGCGATGAAAGAGACAACATGTACTGATCCTGTTGTGCGAGAGTAAGCAGGAAATGGTTTTAATCAGGGTACTGTAATATTAATGATGTTGCGGGAAGATCAAGTAGAAAATAAATTTGTGTTCAGAAATAAGAACTATATTGGAGATAGGAAAGAGGAAATGTATTTGGGGTTAGGAAAGAGGAAATGTATTTGGGGATAGGAAAGAGAACATTTGTTTGTAGGCTAAAAATGGACAATTGGAGAGTATGTCTTAAAAGGAATAACGATGTTGCTAAGAAAAGTGAAAAATTACAGAAAAAAATAAAGCTAAAAAGACAACTGAGACTCATAGGGATCGAGTGCTTAGCACTCCGGCTCCATCAGACACTGCTGTATTTGTATGTTCATCAACTGCTACAACACCACTATTAATATGTTAATTTTGAACTTCCTATGATGCCACACCATTAGACTAACTCACAGGAACATCCCCCACATCTCAATGTTAAGCTTAGCTTATAGTCCCACGCAGCCTAACATTCTAGACGTGTGCGCTCTGCTTATTCTCTTTTTATCTAAACAAAAAAGTTTACTTGATATGCATGCCAAAACAATGTCCCACTATGTAAGCTCTTTAGTGCTTGACTACAATATTGTTGCATCATCAGCTGGTATGTTATTTTGTTATACACAACAAAAATAAAGAATGTAAAAAAAAAAAAGACAACTAAGAGGTCAGAAAGGGAAGAGTGTCTCCTTCACATCAGTGACTTAAATTTGCTTTACAAGTACTCTCCTGCCTGGCGTTACATTGTAGTGCTTAGTGAATGACAACCTTGGCTTATTGCCACTCATTCAATATTAAATAATGGTGACACACGTTGTAAGGGGGTCGACGACACAAACTGTTTACTGGGAGCTATGATTGGACTAGGTCCCAGCTCTCTTACATTTTGAATCGTGCACCTCAGTGAAGTGATCAGGTGCAGGGGTCATGTCGTTGTAACCCTGTAATTTAAAACATTGTACATTGTAGAAACCTCAATGTTTTACATTGCAGGGTTAAACCCACCTCTAGCGGCTGCCTTCCTTGCAACCACTATGGGTGCTTCCTCCTTCAAGAACAAAATATACTCAGTCCTGCTATGAAATGCGGCTACAAGCAGCATCTGATTGGAGGACCGCAGATTGCAGAAGACGTCAGCAGGTATATTGATGTCTATGAAGGCAGAGCAAGCAGCTGTATAAGAGGAGTCCTGGCACTGGTAACAAGGTAAATAATCTGTTTTAAACTTTATTTTTATATTTTTAAAGCCAAAGAGGGATGAACAGAAGGAACCTATAGTCCCCCCAAAAATATTAAGGACTATAGGGTTTCTTTAAAGGACCATTATAGTGCCGGGAAAACATACCGTTTTCCTGGCACTATAGTGCCCTGAGGGTGCCCCCACCCTCAGGGTCCCACTCCCGCCGGGCTGGATGGAGAGGAAGGGGTTAAACTTACCTCTTTCTCCAGCGCCGGGCGGGGAGCTCTCCTCCTCCTCTCCTCCCTCTTCTCCTCCTCTTCGGCTGAATGCGCATGCGCGGCAGGAGCCGCGCTTGCATTCAGCCATAGCAGTCTCTGAAACTGCTATGTTTATAGAAAAAAGGGTTAACCCTAGATGGACCAGGCACCCAGACCACCTCATTAAGCTGAAGTGGTCTGGGTGCCTATAGTGGTCCTTTAAGAAAATGACACTGTTCAAGCAACCAACACATTTTTTTTTAATATTGTAACTTTGCAGTCAAAACTCGCAAAAGCCAATCATTTCTATGTATTTTATGCATCTTAATTGTGTTGCTCATTTTATCTAGTTTTGCAATTATTGATGCTTTATCACACATATTTGACCTAAATATTGAACTATTATAATATGTGTGCTAAATATTGCTGTAACACATCTGGAATAAATTAAATGCAAAAAAAGGACATGTATCTCCAATAATCGGTACTCATCCAAAGAGCGTGCTTTCTTTGTGGAAATAATGAATCCATTATTAGGTGAATTGTATCATAGTAGATTAATCAGCTTAAATATTTTTTGACCTCTAGTAACTCCCTGTATATTATACAATATCACCTATCACCAGGTGTTCAGGACTCCACTATTTGTATAAAGGTAAGTACATGTGAAATGTGGGTGGCCCATTATCTTTCCCCCATTCAGTTATACAGTGCGGTGTCTGAGACAGTTAATGGTTTACCTGAGCCCTGTTCTCCATGGATGTAGAATGTACATGTTTTATTGCAGAGGATGTTACAGTAAACAGCCTGGTGCCACCTGTTCCATTTAATTCAGTTACTGAGCTGATCGAAATGGAACCTGGATACATTTGGTAACAGTTACAAAGGAACTGCCACTTCCCAGGTGTTTTAATATTATGTTTACTTATGCTTTTAAGTAACCAATATGTATTTGTGAAGGGTAAAAAATGTAATTAAATGTAGAAATCCAAACCTCTTTATCCTACAGCTGGGTGCCTCCATCTTGGCTCCCTGTCAGCCATTGTTACAAGCTCTGTGCTTTGCACCTGGCAGTCAGCATAGAGAGAGCAGAGAGAGAGAGGGGAGAAATGTAACAAAGTTTCTATTTGGATGTCATTTGCTAAATCGTATAATAAGCTGGCTCTCTATAAATACCAATAATAATAATAATAATAATGTTTTCATTATGCAGAGTCATTGGTTTTTGTAATGATCTGAGTTTTGGGGTGCTATACAAAAAATCTTAAAAAAGCTATATGTTTCGCCCTTGATCTTAATAAAGCCCGCTGAGCTCGGGCGAAATTCGTAGAGCTGAGTTTTTGACCTGCATCCACAACGGTGAACACAGAGAAGCTGAGGAGTGTTGCATGACGGCATCCCTCTGGTCCGGTATACACTTTGTGTGGCTGGGTGTCTAGGATTCTCAGGGAACAAGCTGCTACGACATACTGCCTGTCTGTGTCTCGTTGGATTGATGCTATTTTAGTGGTTATTGGAGTTGAATACCACCACATTTTATCTTGTAATAGTTTTCAGTTAGGGGTTGGTTTTTTTTGTTTGCAATAAATTATACAGTGTTATACTATGTTCTGTTCATTTGTATCTTTTTAAGGTACATTGGAGTACACTGGGGCAACTAAGTATCCCTTTATTTTGATACCACCAAATATGAACATAATACTATTAAATACCTCAAGAAATCCACCACTGTGGAGATAGTTAACTCTATTTGAAACTTTATACTATAATAATTTAACAAGATCAAGACTACCCCTATATATTGAACTTTGGGGAACATTGACTAAGCGCTAACACTTCACTATTGCAATAATTACCTGCTAAGGTTAACTCCTCCTGGCTTCCGGGCTCGAAGGAGACTTTTGGTCACCTAAACGACGCATTGAATAATGCTTTCCTATGGGGAAATCCTAATGTAGCGTGACCATTGCTGAGGCCTCCCCCACTGGCTGATGTTATTAACCCCTACTGCACCTTGGGGAGGATGGGGATAGGGATATTGCCAGGAAAACAAGTTTGTTTTCCTGGCACTATCATTTCCTTTTACTCTATCAGCCACCACTTAATCTAGCATTGACCTAGGACATACTTGAAAATGAGAGAAATCTCAATGTATCCTTCCTGGTAAAATATTTCATAAATAAATACAAATCTACAGATTCACTCATTCTGTTGACAAATCTCTTGATTTTTTACATATAGAGCGTACGCACTGACAGAAGATATAAAGCACACAACAGATTCAGGTTTTCTGGATACATGTTCAGATAGATGTGTATTTGACAGCTTTCCTTTAGTGAAATAAAAGAAAAAGAAAACTTAACGCTGAAATCACTTCTAGTAATTAATGAAAACCATTTGATTTGCAAGTGACAGGGCTATTACTGTTAGATGGGTATGAGTTGTTCTCGTGTGACGCATATTATCCGATGACTGGTGTACAGAAATTAAATGCAAGCACTGTCGAAATGAGTAGTGATTCATCACATCTTTCTAGTACCAAACAATAGATTTCTACGGCAATCAGAGATTCAATGGTGTTGATTCAAGTGGGAAATGACGTGAACAGGATAATGTGCGTTTTTGGCAATGAAATAACTGTAGGTGATGTATCACCGGAAAATTACATTTGTGTCAGTATTCAAAGGTATAAGACACTGAAATAAAAAAGAGATTGAACAGAAAAAAAAATCACTACTCGATTAAAATCAATTACTCATTAAAAAACATTACAAACACAAAAGTCATATACGCATTTTTTTATGCATTAAAAAAGGTAAGTGAGGGTTAAGTAGGAAACACAAGATTAGATATTTGTAATTTCTTATAAGCTCCTTATTTATATTTTTTTTAGATTTGATCAAATAAATTATTTTAAGGCACATGAAGGCCTGTTGCAAATTTATGGCAAGTTCCACAACTTCTCCCTGACTCTCGATGAAAACTGTAATGAATTTCACTCATAAATCTACATATTGCCAGGAAAATGCTGTGATTTGTAGTTACAACCTTAGTCCCCTTACATATATACTCATATCCCATACCATAGTACCATAGACCAGGATTCGAGCAATGAAGTGGGGTCAGCGAGGCCCTTCCTGTAAATATTATTAATCTGCACTTCACCAGAAATGGAATAGGAATGGTGAGGAGAACAAATATGGTTCTCCATTATTAGCAGATAGTATGTGGGACCACTGAACCTCCGTGTCTTGGGCCTTCAATATCTCACATAATATGGGAGCAATTTAACTGAGGTTCAGGGGACACTTTCTCAGGTTTTTGTTTATTGTTTTGTGATTTTAAATTTTTTGGCTGCTCGCCTTTTTTTTTTGTGTGCTGAATGGCTGCTCTACGATGGTCACCTTAAGAAATGCCCAATCAGCATTAAAAGGGCTATCAGGGTCATTAAGTAATCTAAATATGTGGTAACTTCTAGTTGTCTCAAATAAAGTCAAAGTTTAGTGAGTAGACTCCTGCTTTCTCAACTGAAGATTTTTCTGTAAGGGAATATAAAAGTGTGAGGCTAAGCACTATAAGCACTTTGGTATAAGCACTTTGGTGCTTACAGCATACTGAGCCTATTTCTGAGAGTGGGTTATAGTTGCTGCTATATGATAACCCAGCAGGGCTGTCAATCAGGCACGCAGGACACATAGGGTAAATGTTATCTCTATTGTCAGACAAGTCCCTATGGGCCTGAATGAGATGCTCCTGATAGCTGCAGGCAGACTAATTAAACAGTGTTTCAAGGGGAACTTTAACAGGTAAGTTACTTTTTTTTTTTAATTGAAAGGGTAACTTTTTATTTGTTTTTTTAATTCAAATTGTTGGCATTTTTTCTTGATTTATTAAAATGACATGGAGAAATTTAGTTAGTTTAACCCTTTAATTTTTTGTGTTAATGGACCTAACTTGCTAAAAAGTTTGTCTCTAGATACTCACCTAAAATTACATGGCAAATGGTTGTTTTCATTAAAACGGCTCTGTCACTGCCTGGTGGAGTTAGTGCACAGTGGCTATGGGGTGCAGAGAAAGGTTTGTTTTAATTACCTGAAACCGTCATCTTCATCCAGTCAGTCCTCTTCATCTCCTGGCCCTGTAAATGCCACTGTCACGAGGTATAACCCTAACATGCAGAATTTAGGATAGCAAGGGCCAGACAAAGGAAAATAAACGTATTACTGGTCCTCAGTGTGGCCAGGCTTAATGTTAGACAGAGAGTTAAGGGTAAACAAGGGGCTGGCTGCACTCACCTGAACATGCTTAAATGGGGTGCTGCTGGGGGTCAATAAGCACAGTAAATATGAAAATCCAGCGCACTCCCTTATCTACTAAACCGCTACTTTGGTGCTGACAGATTTGTCAGCACCAAAGTAGCTGTTTAGAAGATAAGAGAGTTAAAGGACCACTATAGTGCCAGGAAAACCTACTCGTTTTCCTGGCGCTATAGTGCCCTGAGGGTGCCCCCACCCTCAGGGTCCCCCTCCCGCCCGGCTCTGGAAGGGGGAAAGGGGTTAAAACTTACCTTTTTCCAGCGCTGGGCGGGGAGCTCTCTGCCTCCTCTTCTCCTCCCTGTTGGCTGAATGCGCATGCATGGCAAGAGCTGCGCGCGCATTCAGCCGGTCACATAGGAAAGCATTCATAATACCTTTCCTAGGGACGCTGGCGTGCTCTCACTGTGAAAATCACAGTGAGAAGCACGCAAGCGGCTCTAGCGGCTGTCAATGAGACAGCCGCTAGAGGAGATAGGGGAAGGCTTAACCCATTCATAAACATAGCAGTTTCTCTGAAACTGCTATGTTTATGAAAA
>OW240922.1:91072413-91155455 GCA_933207985.1 Pelobates cultripes
CTAAAGGACAAATTTGTTGAAAAGAAATATAACTCTAATTCTTTGGACACTTTTATCAATAATGTAGAAGCCCTAGATAGGAATTCTCTCTTGGAATATAAACCTAAACATAAAAAGGACATGATCCTTCCCTTAGTTTTTAATTACAATAATAAAAGCCATCAAATGAAAAAAATAATTAATAAACATTGGGATATACTAAAAGAATATGATATATTAAAAAGGTGCTTCCCCCTAAACTTACAATAGTTTTTAGAGGTGCCCTAAGCCTTAGATCCTTTCTAAATACTAATTACACAAAAAAATCTACCAAACAAAAGACTACATTCCTAAACAAGCAAGGTTTCTTTAAATGTAATATGTGTTCAGCACGTAAACACACAGATGCTTCTTATAATAAAATGATGAAATTTAAATCAAACATCACTGATAAAGAATATAAAATACAAAATTTCATCAACTGCAACACTAAAAATGTGATTTACGTACTGGAGTGCCCTTGTGGCCTCCAGTACGTGGGCATGACAACTAGGAAGCTTAAAATCAGAACAGCAGAACACTGCAGGAATATTTTAAAGGGTACACTTCCTGGTACACAATAAAAATCCAAAATTCCTAAAATTTTATGCCATAGAAGTTTGCACTTTACCTTGGAGAAACGGCAATATCAAAAAAATTCTTGGGCAATGTGAAATAAAGTGGGTCTTTTATTTAAAAACATTAATTCCCACAGGTCTTAACTCAGATTTTGATTTATTTAATTTTTTTATAAACCCTCTTTTTTTATAACCCCTATTATAATTGAGTATTTATCTATTTTATTATTAATAATTATTTCTTATTATTACCCACATTTTATTATCATCCCCATAATTCATTATTAGCTACATTGCTATTTTTTATCTTATATATCTACTCTTTTTTTCTTTTTATATTGCCCCCTCTTCTTTTTATTCATTTTATTATTTATTTTTATTCTTATTCCTTCTTTTTATTTCCTTTTACTTTCCTTCCCCCTTCCTGTTATATTCACATATTACATAGACTACTTTAAATGTAAAGTTTTGTTTCGTCCAAATACATTGAGCCAAAAAAAAAAAAAAAATGTATTTCCCCTGATCCGAATTTCTGCTGTTTGTTCAACCGTTTTTGGCCGAAATTTGGACATTATTTTCTCCTCCATGTGCTCCCTCCTTGTAGTATAACACGAACAAAAGAATGAATTGCACAGACAAAATTTCATCCAACAAGCAATTCGCTCTTCATTTCATTCGTTGTTATTTGTATTTGTCTTTCGTGTTGGTACAAAAAATAATGTCCAAGTCTACTGTGAGCGAACATTAAAGTTCTTTTTGCATGCAATACTATAGAACAAAACCACCTTTAATATTATTCTGGAAAACATCTTTGTTCTCTGTGTATTACACTGGAACTTGGAAAAACAAAGGCGACAGGTGTTTAATTCCACATAAAATATTGAAAGGTGCATTTTCCTTTCGATACGGGAGACTCACTTTGCGTAGGTTTAAACAAAAAGCAAATAAGTAGATTCATTACAGTCACAGGTTTCATTTACAAAACAAAGACATGCATTTATTGGAACTGTGATTTCTACTATTGCAGCCTGCAAGGGTAGAATTCTTAATTTCACAAATAAAACTGTGACTATTTTTGATCATTATTATGAAATATAAAATGAACAAGGTTTACAGTGGGTCTATTTCCTACATCCAGTTCCTAATTTAGATGTAAGAGCTGTGCTTTCCAAGGTTACGTATACCCACCTAAACTAAATTTGAACCCAATCACCCCTCATGGCCATATTCCTGCACCCACCACAACCGTAATGAATTCCCCTTTTCTTACCCTAGCCCTAATATCCAATTTTTCCCCATTCATGAGCTATGAAAGGTGTGCTGCTGCTGCGTTTGCCTGGCTGGGGCACAATAAATATAAAGAGATCATTTTACCTTATTAAACTGCTGGTTGTCATGTATACTGCCTATGCATTTTATAGCTTTTTCGTTGTAAAGGTCAATATGTGAGGCATTTACTGAAATGTACTTTCTCGTGCAATATACTCGTAATACGTGCCCAGTAATCGTCTAAAGAACTTATTGCTTCATTAAACTTTACACTATTTCACATCATCTTTGTTTTATCGGATACAGTTCTGGGTATTTGTACCTGCTGGGTGTGTGTATCCATATAAATATGTATATATGTTTACACAGAGCCAAGGGAATATGGGCCACAACACATATTGCAATCTTGGTGTAAATCCAGATAAAATGTTTCTTAAAGGAACCCTATAGTGTTTGGAATAAAAGCTGTATTCCTAACACTATAGTGTCATTCTGCCCTGCAGCTGTTAAATGGTTAAAACCCCTTTAACTACTTACCTGATTTCAGCATCAAAATCCCTCGGTGCATTCTCTGTCTCTGCCTCCTCCAATGTCTGCGCTAAGGGGGAATAAACAGGTTTGTTTTCCTGGCACTGGAGAGTCCCTTTAAAGGTGAGCAGCATGCATTCACTATATATAGAGAGAACGCTGAATGCTCTGTCATTCTCAGAATGATACTTCAACATGTTAAAGAGAACATGGCAGGTTGATTAGGCATTTGGTACAGAACTCTAATAACGCTTGTCATACCTCACCTCTCCCATTAGGGACCTTGATACACAATAATTGGCCATGACCTTATTATAGCTTGTGCATAATGACAGACAGACATACAGATAATTTAAGGTTCAATTTAAGGTTCTACTTTACTGGACAGATTTTCTAATAACAGACCATGACAAAAACAGAAAATACTATATATATATATATATACAGAAAGAGAGGGAAAGAAGAGGATTATATGAATTATAATGTAACTGGCAACATGGTATCCAGCTGGAGTGTTAAGAGTCAGCTGTTATGTACTCCAAATCTTGAGTGGATTTACACTGGTTTATTCATCTACAGTTAGACTTAGAACAAATATGATCCTTAGCGGTTGTAAAACTACAGCTCCCATGATGCTTTGCCAACCTTTAGGCCATCACTGGCCATCACTGGCCTTTTTGGCCATCACTGCTCACTGGAAATCCCTGCAGCACTTAAAAATAAAATATTATTTAACAAAGTGTGCTTCCTATGGTCCCTCTCTTCCCTAATAGGACGAGGCCCAGGATTCATTTTAGTGCTGGAATCATGCTGATGCAGGTCAATGGCAGAATATCAAAGAACGTGAATTAAGTCAAAGTACATGTAATCATAAACACCACTTGTGTGATTGCAACCACTGAAATATATTCCGCCGCATGACAAATGCAAATATCTTACTTAAAAAACACAAGTTGGCCGTCCAGCACTCAAGGCATCAGCTGACTTTAATTTCCGCTATTGACAGAGTTTGGGAACATTATCCCACGGCAACAATACAGTATATTAAAATGAAAATAGTAATAATTATCAAAGTGCCAATTTCATTTGCTAGTCCAGAGATGCAAACTGTCAGTTTCGAATGACGTTAATTATGTTCCGTTACGGATCTCACATTTAAAATGATATTTTAACCCTTTGAAGAGCTGGGGGACATTGCCAATCTCATGATAATTATAAACTTGGCCAACTACCTAATTAAGGCATTGCTTACTGAATACAAGAAACCTTATATCATTGTTCACAAAGTAATCTAAGAATACTTTGCCTACTCTGCAGGAGGCAGTGGAATTCTGAGCAAAGAATTAATTTAGAATCAATGCATCATACGGCTTTTACAGATCTGATATCGTACGTTATAGTGTGCTTGTTATGAATAACTTTGTATAAGTAATGCTTTGCTAATGAATACATAAAGGTCCGGATTGCTGATCTTTGCCAATTTGGCTTTTGTTCAATGCATTGCAAAAAATCTGGCTCTGCAGGCATTTGAAACCTCTGTTCTAAGTAACATAGGGATTTACTTATAAACGCTCTCTATCCATTCTGGATGACAGCTCATTCAAACCATGAACTCTCAGCAAACGTTCATTGATAGGAGATTTGAAGGGGGTCGGTAACAGAAATTCTAAATATTTACAGTACTATTGTTTCTTAACTACCTGAAACAATAGAAGCAGATCACGTTAATGTGCTAGCTATACGGCTCATTTTCTCGCAAATAGACAGGGTTAATGTGCTATGAAGAATAAGGCACAGATTTACATATGCATTCCGGTAGCCAAAACATGTATAACGAACTTAGAGGGAAACTATAAACACTAAAACTACATAGACTATTGCAGCGGTTTTAGTACGATGAGTCTTTTGGTGCCATTGTTTGTTGTTTTTTTTTATTGAGTGATTTGACCTGAAAATAGTCTCTCGTGCCACATAAGACGGCTGCTCATAGCATGCAGAGTTTTCAGTTCTGCATTATTTATCCAAAGCTGGACAGCACTGATAGGCTGTGGGCATTGGGTTAACACAGCACACCAACGACCATAACTGCTTGCTGTAGTGGTTATGGCGCCAGCAGTCATCTGGCTATATCCCACAGTCAAAGGGTCATTCTAATGCCTTTCTTTGTAAAAAGAAAATGCTTAATTCCTGTTTTTCCGTGTGTAGGGTTGCCTCGCTACACTCTTACTCAGCCAGCTGGAATACTGTTACTAGCTGAGGCTGGTGGGAGTTAAAATATACATTTGATGTTATGGGATAGTAAGACAACCACTTACTAAACAGCTATGTGGAATAAAACTCCAATCAACTTAATCCAGTGCTTGGCTGGGCCTGCTGAGTATTCTAGTTCACTAAATCTTTCTATAACAAGCAGTGGCATACATACCAGGGTCGCAGGGGTCGCGGCTGCAACCGGGCCCGGCCCACCAGGGGGCCCGGCCGCCCCTGCGACCCGGTATGTACCCACAGGGCCAGTCTCTTCCCCTGGGGGGCCCAGGAGCCGACCACCCCAGGGCCCCCCGAGGCTGGCCCTGCTGACACCAGGCAGGCGGGTGGCCGGTCGGGCAGGCAGGCGGGCGCGCGAGGGAGCACTCAGTGCTTTCTCTTCAGCTCCCTCGCGCACCGCACTGATACCAGAGCCGGAAGATGACGTAATCTTCCGGCGCCGGCATCCCTACGCGGCGCGCTAGGGAGCTGAAGAGGAAGCACTGAGTGCTCCCTCGCGCGCCTGCCTGCCTGCCTGCCCGACGGGCCACCCGCCCAGGAGCCCAGCAGCACCACCACTGGACCCCAGGGAATCCCCCCAGCACTCCAAAAGGTAAGGAGGCTGGGGGGATTACATTTTTTAAAAAAAACACGTGTGAGTGTTAGAGTGAGTGTGTCTGCTAGTGAGTGTTAGTGTGTGTGAGTGTTAGTGTGTGTGAGTGTTAGAGTGAGTGTGTCTGCTAGTGAGTGTTAGTGTGAGTGTTAGTGTGTGTGTCTGCTAGTGGTGTCAGTGAGTGTGTGTGTCTTACTGAGTCTGTTTGATGTCTTAGTGAGTGCGTGTTTGTCAATGAGAGTGTATGTTTTGTAAGTGAGTGTGTATGTATGTCTGTCGCTGAGTGTGTCTCTGTCAGTAAATGTGTGTGTCTGTTAACTAGTGTGTATGCATCTGTAAGTGTGTGTGTGTGTGTCTTCAGCACTTACCTTTCTCCAGCGCCGGACTCCCTTGGCGCTGGTGATCCCTCAGCCCCTCAGCTCCGAATGCGACCGCGCACGCATTCAAACCGCCCATAGGAAAGCATTACTCAATGCTTTCCTATGGACGCTCAGTGTGCTCCTCTAGCGGCTGTCAGTGAGACAGCCACTAGAGGCTGGATTAACCCTCAGTGAAACATAGCAGTTTCTGTGAAACTGCTATGTTTTCAGCTGCAGGGTTAAAACTAGAGGGACCTGACACCCAGACAACTTCATTGAGCTAAAGTGATCTGGGTGTCTGTAGTGGTCCTTTAAGTGTGTGTGCATCTGCATGCACTGGCGTACATACCGCGGTCGCAGAGTTCGCAGCCCTGTAACCCCTGCGACCAGGTGCCCACCGCCATGTGTTGCGGCTCGGCCCGCGCGCGGGGGGGGGGGGCCCACGGTCAATTTTCGCACCGGGGCCCCATGGGTCATGTGTACGCCACTGATAACAAGTCAACATTTTAATGGACTTATAAAAATAAATACTTTGCTTCAACTAACACAGCCCTAAAGTATGACATTTGTTTATATGATTCCTTAGTGTTGCTGGTATATGATTCCTTAGATATGCTGGTGTTTGAATGCCAGAACAGATACCGACGGCAAATGCGTAGACTGATTAGATGTTAAGCTAGAATGTCCAAAGTAGTGAATGAAATATTTAGGTAACCGTGTCACAAAAGAGTTGCTAAGCAGTATCTAGAAAAGTCAAACCCATTCTTTCCAAAGTCAATCCAGACCAGCCTTTCTCATTATTCACAGTCAGCCTGTAGTTGCTTATCGTCGATCTAGAATTAAAGCAGTTCAATGTGTCCTAAACTAGGCCCCGACTGTGTTACTGGAATATGTGTGCATACACATCCAAAACCAGGATGAAAGTAAGAAAACCGAAGTTGTAAAAACGACAGAAAATGTTATGTTGCGTTTTATACGAACTGACAGCACGGTCTGAGTATTATTTTCAATCTGTATTTACTAGACTCCTAGAAACCTTTTCTGTAAGAAGAGAAAAAAACAACAACTTGTATTCATATAGTAATTAAGTTGTCTTCCTTTTAGTCATGTCTGAAAAATTACTGAGCAATACTATAATGTCAGGGTAAACAATCTGGATATAGAGTGAAGATTGAAAAAAATATAGATTCATTTTTCAAAGGAGCAAGGCTAGCAACAAAAGGCACACACAAGGTATAACCCAATGAGTGCCACAAGAAAATCTAAATAGGTTTTATGTACGGAGGTAAACTCAACAATGGAGGGAATGATGGACACATTAAAAAAAGATAAATGCCTTTGCTGTTTATCCCAAACCATATGTTGTCCTCATTCCTTCAACATCAATGGGTCCAAACCGGTCTGAACTTAGCCGGGGCAAACAACCATCCAACTTGGCCCATTATGATAAAGAACACCTGCTGTGTAACAGAATGTCTTTTAACGGAGTTCATACTTAGGGCATTCAAAATGTCCGAGTTGTAAGACAGACAATGTTAAACCTTCTTTCAGCCCAGAATGCACCAGGGTTGTCTCCAAACGTGTATTTCAGAAGGTGGACACCATAATGGCTTTTGATGATAATGACCAATAATAAGTTGAAGATTCTGTTTTGGTTGTAGAGTTCAGAGTGGTTAAGTACTGTTATATGGAACTTTGTAACATTGAAATATTGTCACATTTTCTGCTCATAAAACATTGCATCTCCACAAGCATAGGAAATAGAGAATAGAAAACTAACACTCAGCAGAGTAGGAGAGTGATGGGTAGAGGGTATTTTTGAAAATCAAAAATAAGAATGAGGATAGAAATCACAGGCAGGAGCAAAATATGTTTTTGGCATTCAAGAAAGAGAGAAAAGGGCAGCAATTAATCAGATGAAGGTTTGTGGTGGTGGAGAGGCCAACATATTTCTTCAGTTGACTGTTAAGCTAGAATGTCCAAAGTAGTGAATGAAATATTTAGGTAACCGAGTCACAAAATAGTCGCTAAGCAGGATCTAGCATCCACCTGAGCCACCACTAGACCCCAGGGAAAACAAAAGGTAGGAAACAGGAGGGTGACTAAAATATTTTGTGTGTGGTTTTTTTTGTGTGTATGTGTCTTTGTATGTATGTCTTGTGTGTGTGTCTGTCTGTATGTGTCTATGTATGTATGTCGTGTGTGTGTGTCTGTATATAAGTGTGTATGTATGTGTGTCTTGTTTTTGTATGTATGTATTGTGTGTGTATATCTTTGTACGTATGTGTGTCTTATGTATGTGTCTTTGTATGTGTGTCTTGTGTCTGTCTGTATGTGTCCATGTATGTCTTATGTGTGTGTCTTTGTATGTGTGTGTGTGTCTGTATGTGCGTGTGTGTGTATCTGTATGTGTGCCTGTCTGTTTGTATACGTCTTGTGTGTCTTGTGTGTGTGTGTCTGTATGTGTGCCTGTCTGTGTGTCTGTATGTATGTATGTGTGCCTGTCTGTGTGTCTGTATGTATGTGTGCCTGTATGTTTGTATGTATGTGTCTTTGTATGTGTGTCTTGTGTGTGTGTGTGTATGTGTGTCTTGTGTGTGTGTCTGTATGTATGTATGTATGTATGCATGTGTGCCTGTCTGTTATAGTGGGATATAGTAAGTGGGCTACCTAGCTCAGCCTTCCTACTGGGCATTGCTATAAGGAAGGTTAAAAAATAGAAAAAAGGGGAAAAAAAGGTGAGGAGGGGAATTGAGGAGGGAGATGAGCTGACGCACAGATGGGAAATCATATTATGCGCAAACAGAGAAGTCGTCTGAATATCACCAAAAGAGGAGACCTATGTTTGTTCCTTACGAAAATCGAACCAGATATCAAATATTTAGTCTTGAGGCATCAGCCTCAAGGATCTTATTAATCACTAGTAAAGGTAATTTCAATTTACTTTATTGTTTTCCAATTAAACTTTATAAAGTTAAAAACATTAAAAAACATGCATTAAGTAGAAATAAAAAGATAAATGTACGTACATTTATTTTTTTTAAAACACCCTCCTTTCTAAAAAATATTCCGCACTTGCGCGTAAACTGATGGGCGGTAAGGAACTTTTTCCATCAAGAAAGATGCATTAGTGGGCGGTAGGTAGAAAAAGGTTGACTACCACTGGACTAGAATCTATTTCGAAGATGTGACTGGGAAGTGGGAGAAAGAATTACATTTTTAAATATTTTTTCTCCAATCTATACATTTGGTATCAAAACTGCTAGCACAATGCATAGATGAAATATTATGCTTTATTAAAAGAGCATATGTTGTAATGGAGGGTTACAGGTACTTTTTAAAGAAATCCGACTGTATGGACCTCATTAAATTTCCTTTATATTACTATATATTGTGGAATTTACTCATGGTGCCGCCATTTTAAAAATGGCAATTTAACTACTGTGTTGGCTTGCAACAGTATGCCTTCTCCTGTCATTAGAAAATGTGTTTCAGTACTTGGAATAGAACTACGGCCCTTCGACCATATGCAAAATATTACATGACACATAAAGCAGTCATACAAAGTAGAGAAAAGACATGGGAGAAAATATATTGGATTCTGTTTTAAACAAACATTGAGGAAAAGAGAACATTTGTGTAATTTATAACTAACTATATGGAACATTTCCTTAAAGTTGATGAGTTTCTAATAAAGTTTGGGATTCTACATTGTGACAGTGTTTATATGTGAATATATTAAACTTTCAATGACCTCTTCAAATAGAAAGGTAAAACAGAAGATTATAATCTAATTTTTCATGGGGGCCCAAAGAAAATGTTTAGTTTCAGGAAAGAAAAAAAGAAAAAACGTACATGGGAATTTTCCAAGTTTCACCCTGTGACCAAAGTTATGTTTGGTCATCATTGGGTATCAGAGGTCTACACATGCCCGGGGCCCTCTCATAATTTGTGCCCTTATGGTGTTCCTCTATTCTCAGCCCCAGTTCCTGCCCTCAAGGAATATCTAACAGGGTCAGCTAGAGAGTTTCCATAGCAACTACAACACATGCACTTTGGTTGCTTGGCTTGAAGAGCAGAAGGACCTATGGTTGGTCTCTTCTCCTCTCCCTGTCACTCAATCCTTTGGCACAGAATCTATGCCAAATAGTTGATTGGTAGGTGGGAGAAAGACTTACTTTGAAAAAAAGGTTGATTTTCCAATCTATACATTTGTCAGTAAATCTGCTAGCACAACGTAAAGATATAATTTCTTGCTTTCATAAAAAGAGCATAAATTTTAAGATCCAGAACCAAGTCACGAGCAGGTTTGGAGTATTGTGTGCCGTGACAGTAATGACTTTGTCTTATGATACCTTTTTATTTTATCGGAATAAAAATTCCAATGCAGTCAAGTATCGTCAAGATTTTTATCTTTATGAAATAGTTCAAACGTGTCTAGAAGTGACAGACCTGCTCTAAAACAAGGTACAGTAAGCATTTTGGGCCTTAATTATAATAATAAATATATATATGGTAAATGAACAGAGCACTCCACAGGATTTTTTCAAATGTGTAATACTTGCACTAGCAATAAAAAGATTTAGCATTATAGATTGTAATTAGTCAAAGAAAACAGACATTTTACCCGTAGACTAACAATTAGACACAGTGTCCACACTATTTAACTATTTAACTGTTGAAAACATCAAAAAATAATTTTATTAAAAATTTCACTGGCACCTTAAGAATCTGGTGTCAATATGAGAAAGAGAAAGTGAAAATGTTTGGCAAAAAAACAAGACAATAATAATAACAATAAAAAAAACTCAAAAAAGTAAAGTCTAATTCAAACCTGAAACCTGTTTTATAGTATTACTAATTAAAGGGGAACCGTCACTTCTCTGGAATTTACACCAAATATTAAACATTAAAGGGACACTATAGCGTTAGGAAAACAAATGTCTATGCCTAACGTTATAGTGCTCTAGTCATCGTTTAGGTGACCTGGCCCCACTACCAGTGTAAAAGATGTGTTTACTTACCTTTTCTCTCTCACAACACCAGTATCCTCCAATATGAAAGCATTGGGAGGCTAGAACGCATTTGCAGTTAAACGCCACGCTGTGCCAATCAGATGACCTCTATGGTCAATCTGATAAAAACCATGGAGTTTTACTCAATTTGTTTGCGAAAGCGCCTCTAGTGGCTGTCAGTTAAATAGTAACTAGAGGCATATGGCAACCCTGCAATGATAACATTGCCATTTTAAAGGAATAGCAATTTTCAGCTACAGGGTTAAAATGGGGGGGGGGATATGGCACCAAAACCACTTTATGAGATAAAGTGGTCTGGATGCCTATAGAGTCCCTTTAAACATCATCTACAGTGTGTGTTTACATTTTCTTTTTATCATGAGAGCTCTATTTAATTTAAATTTAAATTAAAGATATAGCAGGTGACATCATTATCATAAAACCCGTTCCAATCTCAAGACTGCAGATTTGATTAATGACATGGACAACTTTTATTCTTCCAATACAAATAAAGTAAGTAACATCAAGTCTTCCATTTAATATTTTTGGATACACTTTTAAAAAAAATTCTTTCCCCCCCAAAAATATTAAAATATATAAATATATCTAACATATCAAAATATTAAAGTATGTCAATACTTTTCAAAATATTAAATAATTAGAAAAGCATATCCAAAAATGTTATGGATTGAAGCCTAAAACATGGGGGTAAGTAAAACATACAGATTCCAAGGTATGATTCAGGAATACAATACTATGGGTTCCATATGTTAATTATATATTTATTTATTTTTAAATGAATACAACAAACATTTTGTCTACAACCCAATGTTATGACAATATTGAACAGGGACTATAAATGTGATCAACGAAATGGCAAAAAATATAGTTTCAAAATGAATGATGGATTCTACTTAGAAAGTACATCTTTTTGAAGATTTAGCATCAAAGATACAAGTTACAAAAAATAAATTAACCCACATCACATTCCTGAGAATTTATTTTAAACTCCTTGAGATAGCCTGGAATCTTTAATCTCTTAAACGTCTCAGATTCCCTGTATTTTTCCAGAGCACCTGGATTCCTAGACAGGTTTATTAAGACATTCTAGGAGATCTTAGTAAGTATATAAACTCATTTACAAGCACTTTGTGTCTTTCATTAAATGTTTGCATTTACAGATTAGACTTATAATATCCATTAAAGTGATATAATATTGATTATTTTACCAAGAAAAGTCATTACAAGTAACAACATATATAAAAAGTGAAAGTGTGTCATCAGGTTTTAATCCTAAAGATTCCTGTTAAATTCTGTTCTAGATTTTATAAAGTACAAAATCTTGCCTACAGTTATTGTTTAACGTTTAGTTCACTATTGTAGGGAAGTATTATTACACTGAACGCAAAACAAATTCAATGTAGTTGTAGAAAGCTTGTCACAAATGAGCTACACTCGGAAGGCAGAAAAAATTTATTTGCGCATGGGCTTACCCCTCACTCACATACTTACAAAGTACATTTATCATAGTGTGTGCTTTTAATTTAGGGTGAAAAATACATCCAAGTGTTAACATTAAGAGAATTAAGTGGCCATCCCAAGCAGCTACAAAATGTGAGGCAATTAAACAGCATGTATGTCCAGGTACCCAAGATTAACATATTGGACATCGCAATTGCCCACTGTTCCTCCAAATGCACATGGTGTGGAGGAAAGGCAATCCTGTGTAGGGATCTTGCACGTGGCCTCGACTACTTTTTACACTGAATGTGCAGTGGGGCGGTGGGTACTAGCAGTAAAAATCAGCACAGCTAATTGTGTGTTCTACAAGCCCTGGTCAGTGGAGTGGGTAGTAATAAAAATAAGGGTTCCCTAGAAGGTCCCCAAACTACTGTGCCAATGTTCAATGGTCCTGTGGATGTTCAGTCCCCTGGTCCATACAGTGATAGGTCCAGAGTTTACCCAGGTTCTTTGGTTCCCTTAAAATTATTCTCAACTCAACAGAGGATCAATCGATGCCCTGTCCTCTCCTCTAAATGTTAAACCCCCTCTCGTGGCTCTGGGTCCTCTGAGAACCCCCAAATCCCACCTCCAAAACAAAAGTGGCATAAACCTTTAATTCCAAACGGAACTTGTAACTTGTGGGGAGTTCTGCAATTTTGGAACTTTGCAGGATATGGTCCCCTGTATGGTGAAGTCTTAGGAGAGAGAATAGAGTAGGACAATTTTCCCTGTCCTCGCTGCTTCCATTTTCCATTCTTTACCTCTTGACTGGTAAGTCGGCCAGGAGTCACATCATATTTGTTGTCCCTTACAGAATGGGAAAAGCATGACATCACAAAACATTTTACTCATAGTTTACAAAATATAAAGGTACTCTGTAACTGCATGATAAAATGTGGCACAGTCCTGTTTTGAAGTGCTTCAATGTTTATTTCACATACTGAGCCAAGCAATAGTTTAGCAAATGTGAAGATAAACAAATATTTAACACTAAATGCATGAGAGCCTTTGTTCTTGACATGACATTTTACTAAGTGTGTCCAGCTGTAATCTCCCATAGTTTCGACTGCTCTATATGTATTACAAGGCGTGTGGATTATAGCCATAACACCGTAATCCTTTGCTTTCACTATAAACATGAAAATTCTGAATTGCAGAGAGGTTGGGGGTTGTCGCTTTTTTTCTTTTTTTATAGATCATATCTTTCAGAATCGTTTGCATGTTGCCAAAATATTTTTAAACAGGATGTCACTGAGAACAAATGTGCCATGGCATAAAATTATAACAAAATGCTCTTACAATTGAAAATAACAAAAATAAAGAAAATTCAGATATGTTCATTTCAGATTATACCCTTTAATCAGAAGGTAGAGACAGTGCTGGCAAAAAACGACCACACTGTAAAATGAGCCAGGTGTCAAACAAATGTATTTATTGTATTCATAAGGGTGTCAATGGACAATATATTTCTCCAACAAGGTAACGGTGCCAGGAGGTCCCTGGTGCTGACTCGTTTTTAAGGGTTAAATCCATTTTCTGAAATGCTTCAAATTGGAAGATTATGGCCTCTGTGGGCAGGGGCGCCACTGAGTGGCTAAGAGTTGTCCGCTGACACACTCAGCCAATCAGTGTCTCCCCAATCACAAATCGGCTTGCGTAACATATGCATTTCTCTCAAGGTTTTGTAAATGGGGAGCCACTGATTTGCTGAGAGCATCAGCTGTCCAATGAGCCAGCAGCAGCACCCTCCTAGCACCATAAAAACTCAATTTTAAAGTTGTTCTAGTGCCATAACTGGTCCTTTTAATGTAATTTTACACTTTAATGTAAACAAAGTATTTTTTTTCGACTTCATGTCCACTTAGACAAATAAATACACCATAGTGCTTTTAAATTTAGAAAAAAAATATTTAATGGCAGGGATATTCCTTCCTGTTTGCATTGGTAACATTGTAATCCTGAACACAAATCTTTAGTGCTGGCCAATTCACTGCTAAGGCAATTCCGTTTCCATTCAACATAAGAGGCATGTTAAAACACTGCAAATTGAGTAGCAAACGTATCATGTTCTAATTTATAGGCACTCAAACGAAGATGCATGTTGACTGAGTCTTTCTGTTCTAATGAACAAACTGTAAGTTACATCTGATCCAATTTACAGCTTTATTTGCTTACGGCAGCCTGCAATATTAAATGTGCTCTATGTGGAATTAAAGCACAGAGCATCCATTGTAATTTCAATCATGCGTCTTTCAATAAAGGATTTTACCACGGCAAACAGTCAACATCCTTGCATGGCTTGCCCATGTGGTCCGGGTGGTTATGTAAACATCCACAGAATACGGCGTAGTTTTCGTCCTGGATGAAGATCTCCGCAATAGCATTGACTATGACAGATGGCCTAGTAGTCGACCTAACCATGTTTGGCTTAAAGGGAAAATGCAGAATACAAATTCCTAATCCTCTTGATCACGTGTTGCCAGTTCTGCTCTGGTTATTAACTCTTTGTTACAGCATTCTGATGTAATAAAATTTAGCACAGATTAGTTACTAAAAGCCAGCTATCTTGTTCGATTGTGGAGTGTTTATTTGAGTGTCAGCCTAACAAGCAGCGTTATGTATCAAAAGTATCTGGAAAGCCAGCGACAAATAAAAAAATACATGCATTATTTTTATAGTCTAATGTTCCTTTTTATATGCCATTTTTGTCAGTCATGTTTTTTAAAAAGCTCAAAACCAGAAATGATCACCTCTATAACCAGGTAATATGGCTGAACTAGGACTGCCAGTGGCACCATGTTTTTCCAGACAGTGGACACGTATTCTTTCTAGGAATTGATGGACACTACATAAAAAGTGCTTCTCTATTTTATGTAGCATTCATATATGCTACAGGGTGGAAATTAGTAAATCAGAGTTTCCTTTTGAGATTTCCCTTAATGCAGCAGATAAGGTCTATATACCACAAGGTATTTATTAAATATCATCTGAATGTAGAAGTAATTTCAGTCAAAGACAACTTTCCTACCAACTCTAGCCGGAGCAGAGCCAGTGATGTATTTGGGTTTTGAGCTACACGAGGCAAACTCCAGCTTGTCCCCCTGCAGTTAATTACACATGCCCTTACATGCATATACTCTTTCTATACCTCAACACACACTTTATTAGCCATATATCTACAGAGTAGGGTTTGAGGAGTCAATAACTTTTTTTTATTATTATTAATTAACCAATCTAAATGATATTACATACAATGAATGCTTAACGTGTGGGGATTTGTTTGATTAGATACAGAAGATGACAACTTTTAAATGAGCTCAATTTGTCGCTTTGCAAAGTCGGGCTCTTTCGATTGCATTGTCCATAACATTAGTTAGTCGATTTATTTACATACACCCACTCTTTCGGATATCCCCACAGGAAGTAATCGTGAGCTGAAAGATCGGACAAATGTAATTGCCAGTTAATCTGTGAATTTTATGATATTCGCCAAACAGTTGTCTCAGGAGGTCCATTGTAGCCCTGGCTGCATGGGCAGTAGCCCCATCCTGTTGAAACCATTTTTCAGGATGATTATCCACTACAGGACGTTAACATTTTTTTTTAAAATGTACAATCATATCTTGATATCTCACACCAACAAACTTTCGCAATTTTTACTGATTTTCTTTCTTGAAATTGCCCATGATGAATCTCCCAAGACTCAGCTATAATATGTACCTACAACAGTCACTCCAGCTTGAATATTATTTACGTCTCATCCCCGTCTTTTTCCCACCTCTTTAAACTCTAGACAGCATTTATATATCTTTGCCTTATGTATTTTCCCAATGGTTTCTTCACTCCAGGATGGCTGGATGCTTGTTTCTCATAGGATTTGACATGGTTGTACTATCTCAAGGCATGGAAGAGGTCAGCACGGGGAGCACCAGACAAAGCTTGGAGATCACCAAAATCCATGACAGCTGTTCCAAACGACAACAAAGCAAAGGTGGAGGAGCGGAGGAAAGCAATTTATGTATATTTTATATTGCTCTTTAGATCCATTATGTTCGGTCCACACAACCTTGAATTTTCATATTACAATGTACAAGTACTATAGTGTATGATTGTTTCAATAAAATAGATTGTAAGATTGTATTACATCATCTTGATCTTTTGATAGGGTCCACACACCCTGATACATTAATCTTCGAAATGTAAAGGTCGTATTATAAATGTCCAATGACAATCAATTTACCTTCTATGATATGTGTGTATTAGAGTGTAAAAGGCTGTGCCACGGGATATGCAAAAGGTTAAGTTTAAATGTATCTTTTATATTATAGTTTTGCTCTTTTCATAAGGTGGAACATCATATATTACTCTCTCAGTGGAGGAGGCTCGAGATGAATTGTTAATTTGGCCTCGCGGCTGAAACATAGTTCAGGTTCAGCTATTTTGGTAAGGGAGGGGCAGATTTGGGGGGGAGGAAGAGGGACCAGGATAGGAAAGGTCACTCTAACCATAAAACAGTGGGTTTTGATAGGAATACTTATTTCATTAGCTCTGTTACCATGTGACATGTTGAAATAACTATGCCTTTACTACCATGAGATCTTCTAGCATTTCCCCAATATTAATGCAGAGTCAACAAAACCACCCATTGAGAGCCCAGTGCAACACCTATTAGCCTCAGCTAGCACACCATGAGCTAAAAGTATGAATTGTCCTCCCTTAGATAAGCAGAGTTTTGGAAGATCTCGATACCATTGAAAGTGTGGCTGGGATCCTGTAGTCTGTCTTGCATGTGGCTCGGGACTGTGTTTCATTCAAAAACCCTGATCTTGGGAAATATATGAATAGAACTAATTTGTGCTTAGACTAAACTGGAAAAGAGAAATGAGAACTAAGCAGTTTCCTCTTACTCGTTACTATCTTTTCAGAGTAACATGATTCATTCTGAAAGAGAACTGCAATTGATAAAAGTTATTATTACCTCAGAGTTCGACATTTCAAATATCAGGTTGTCAATGTTTTTCCCACAAATAAAATCTAAGCAAGGAACCCAGGATAACATATTGTCCAAGGTATTACAAAGAACAGCAACTAGCGGTCAAGCTTTTAGAGAAATAGGTTCAGTGGTTGAGGGGTACAGAGTTTAGGGTAAGGAAGTATAGGCTTATTTGGTGGGTCTGGACCATAAAGCTGACAAGAGGCCATCTTTTACAGCTCAGGTCTTGAGCCTGATAATCTGCAGACACCCTGCTTATCTACACCAACTTTCATTACCTTATGTCCCTATTTTGCATTAATAAGTCTCCAGCAACATGAAGTGCTTTTTGTGAAGATTGCCCTGTGGGAACGCTTTTTCTAGTCTCTCCGGCCTACTACTGTTTGTGAGTCCTGACTCTCCTGAATGTGCTCTTGCAACAGGATGATCCTCCTTTCAGTGGATGTTACCACAGGCATGCAATGAGCTTCTGGATTTACCCTGCTTACCCTCCTTTTCTGTCCGGTGGAGATTATGTTGAAGTTCAAGATTGTAAAGTATTTGCTTTTCATTTGGCTCCCTCCCTTCTCCTCATTGTGACGGACTGCAATACCAATATGCTGTGTTTCTCTCCCATAAATGCTCCTGGTACCTGAGGGATAATGGGGGAACATATCTGGAAGCTGCACCTGCTACTCCCCTTTAGCCATGGAGATTGACACCTTATTCCTGAGTTTGACTTGGTGTTGGAGCGCAGTAGCTTACACCTCCAGTTCTTGGATGAGTGGCCGTAGACGAGACATTTGGAGACTCTGGTTAAGTTCCGCTGGAACTTGTATGGTAGAGGTGTAGGTGGCTACTGGCATGTAAGTCCTTCTGAGGGTAGAGGGGCAGAGTTGGTCAGATGGATCTCAGTGACTGCTATGCTGTTGAAGACCCTGCAAATAGGTTGGACTGACTATATCCCACCAGTTGACAGGTGCCATTTCCAGTTCGACTGGTTCTGTGCTGTCCGCTTCAGTGACGAGGAAGTATAGGCTTAAGGGTATTAGGTTTATGGGTTTATGTTTATACATTTAGGGCTAGGTGAACAGGTGCTAAAGAGGTGCTAGAGAGGGTAGAAGCTGTTGATTCATGTCACTTCCCTTCTACTTCCTACTTCCAGTCCATAATAGTAGTGTGGTCATGCAGAATTGTATTGTAGAGCTGGCAGGCTTTGATGCCATGTACCAGAACTCTTACTTCACTGGACAAGCTGTGTGTGAGACAGGGATATAACATCATGCTCCTGCCACCTGAAACAGATACCACTGGGGGATAGTGGAGATTAATGATACCGCCACACCAAGCTACACAACTATTACTGATGGCACTCGGTCAACACAAGTTCATATTACAAGGACATATTAATAGGGAGGTCGGACAGATTCTCTGATATCCTAATTGGCACTTGACTTGAGATCATTGAGATCCATCAAACATTATCAGGGTTATTTATTAAAGTGAGAATTGTCAAAAATTCAAAGTGGCTTCAAATTAATTTAAAATGTAAAGCCAAAGTGGCCGAAATAGAGGTATAGCTGACAAGAACAGTTTTACTAGTTCAGTTCTTTGGGTCTTAAATTTGAAATTCACTTTGAATTCCCAGAAATTCTCACTTAAGTGAATATTCCTGGTTCTCTGGGCCTGGAGGAAGCATGTATTTACCATCAGCTACAGTGGATGTTGCAAAGGAAGACAGGATGTTCAGAAACACAGGTGGAAGGCAAGGAATTTAAAATTACTGGACAAAGTAGACAAACTGGAAACATAAGCTATACGTGCTGTTTTGTCCTAAAAAAATTTATATGCGCTTTGAATTCCAACATTCATGTTTTAGTACAGGGGTCGACAACCTTCGGCACTCCAGATGTTGCAAAATACATCTCTCCATAATGTAAGAGTATTATGGGAGATGTAGTCCATATGATCTGGAGTGCTGAAGGTTGCCTACCCCTGTTCTAGTGAGTAACCGTGACAGTAAATGTTAGATCACTCTTTTCTCTGTAAAAGAAACAGTAGAAAAGGTATCTGTTGGAAACCACACAAGGTACTTGAAAACGGAATGTATTTTACTAAAGGATATAAATTACTACAGACGTTTTCGCTTGTATCACTCCTGATTTCAAATTTATTTTTTGGGGGCTTGGAGTGGATGCTTTGCATGTGAGAGCTACACTTATCTGATATTATAAATAAATGTACAGTAAATCTAGAAGAAAAAAAAATGAAGCTTCAGTATTTAAAAAGAAAAAATGAAAGAGAAAACAGACAAAAAAAAAACATTCAGAGAATTTGTAACTTGACTTCTTTCAGAAACTGCTGTGTTTCACATACCTTCTCTCATCTAGAAGCACAAACAATCAATTTTTCATTTTTAGTAGTTAATACTGAAAATATGAAGGTCTGTTTAGTCTTTGTCTTACTAACATAAAACAGTCCAAACGAGGCAGCTGAAGGAACCAGCAATAAACTTCCTTTTTTGGAATAATGTCCATTGTTTTCAATTCATCTGAGCGGTTATTTTTTTTTTTTGTGTGTGTGTGTGTAATTGTTATGGCACAATAAATATCAATTTGTATTAATGTATATTGTGTCTAAAAATCCCACCTACCATAGCTCTACTAAAATTCCTCAGATGGTAAAAAATTCTCCGATTTATCAATGTTTGCAGAAATTCAAGTGAAAATAAGAACTAGAAATGGCTACTGAATTAAAAGGCTGGCTTTAACGATAAGTCAGGGTGTGTATGTTTTTTCTTTTGTTGTTGATGCAGGGTATCGATGCTAAGTCCTCATACACACATTACCTCAAGTCCATCTCCCTATTTTTTTTTTGTTTATTTTATTATTTTTTTATAGCAGTTCAGTATATACTAGACTTGCAGGATCGCTCTGTTACGAACTTGAATTTGTCTGAATCTGGGCTGATTCTGGAACACACAAATTAAATGTAGCTGTATCACGAACCAAATGAAACGTCTATCATTTGGTCGATGACGTTTATTTTAATTCTGATTAGGAATTCTGCCATTGGTGCCAAATAAAGAGATGATTGGTGGGGAAAAAAGATGATTGATGGCTAGGAGACAGTCACAAATGTTTATTTTATTAACAGATCATGTGATGAGCAGTAAAAATAAATAAATATGTATTTATATATTTATGTAATATATATTTAAAGGGACACTATAGTCACCTGAACAACAACAGCTTAATGTAGTTGTTCAGGTGAGAACTATAGCTCCCTGCAGCCTTTCTCATGTAAACACTGTATTTTCAGAGAAAATACAGTGTTTATATTGATTGATAGGAATACCTCCAGTGGCCGTCACTCAGACGGCCACCAGAGGGACTTCCTATCATGTAGGGCCCTAAAAAGGCCTTGTACACGTCAGACATATTAAAATACGTCTGACGTGTGCAGGAGAGAGAAGGCACTGTGTGCGCGCCTTCTCTCTCCTGCCTGTCAGGCGAGGAGAGAGGGCGGGCAAAGACCGCGAGCTGAGCTGTCAGTCAGCTCAGCTTGCGGCCGCGCACACTGCACGCATGCGCGGTAGTGCGCTCAGGACTTCAGAGGGCGGCATGAATGCCGCCCTCTGAAGTATGTGCACATGTGCGGCGAAGCCGCGCATGCGCACAAGGGAGCAATGACGCTTGCAAATGGAAGCGTCTGATTGCTCCCTGCTCGCACTCGCCTATTTCGTCATTTTGACGAAATAGGGGGGGCGCGGCTACACGAGAGAGTCCCTTTAATATAGATTTTTTTTTCATTACTCCTTCTGTTTTTTCCCTCTATTGATACCTTTTTCTTATTTGAACTGTGAACAAAATGGTGCAAAAATTCACCTATCAGTGTACTGCAAATTATATACATAATATTTACACTGATCAGCCACAACATTAAAATCACCTGCCTAATCTCATGTAGGTACCACCGATGCTGCCAAAACAGCTCTGATGAGTTGAGGCAGAGACTCTAAAAGCCCTGTGAATGTGTCATGTGGAATCTTACACCAAGACATTAGCAGCTGATTCTTTAAGTCCTGCAAGTTGCGAGGTGGGGCCTCCATGGATCGAATTTGTTGTTCTAGCACAATCCACAGATACTCATTCAGATTGATATCTGGGGAATTTGGAGGCCAAGGTAATACCTTGAATTCTTTGTCATGTTCCTAAAACCATCCCTGAACAATTTTTGGAAGAAGATCCATTCTGATGTCTACAAACTTGGAAAGATCTCTATGGAAAGTGACTCTCACAGGACTTTGACCCTACCACTGGGAGCAGAGGGGTTAGTCGACTTATGGAGTAGGTTGTAATTGTAACCCGGGCTTGGAGAGATGGAGAATTCGGGCACTATTATGCTGATTTTAATTGTCCAATGAGTCCTCTTTTCTGGCATGGGGGCGGAGGTTGCATTATCCATGGGATCACATGTGGACTTCCAACTGGCTTCCCAATGTGGTCTTGATGTGTCATAGGCATAGACTGACTGTTGAACAGTTCACATGAAGATTTATCTCTGCGTCAAGCCGAATCTTAGCCATGAAATCTTCTAGTGTTTTTCCTCCTGCCTTTGAAAAGATTCTTATAATGCCTAGCTGGAGCTAATGTAACATGTTGTTTAATACATTTTACCTATTTCTACAATCCAGTGCTAATCCTGTAAAAAGCTAACGCTCCACTCTAACTTTGTAGGTCACTACTTTATGTCAATACTTTGTCTTTTGCTATTCACTTCTAAGGCTTAGCTATACAAGGCGAACCAGCCCTAACACTTGTTTATGGCATGGAGATTCACTACAAACACTTGTAGGCTAACAGAAGCAGCTATACCTGTTGAACAACAACATGCTTAACGACTGATGGCTATCTAAAGGTTAATCACACCAACCATAATGGGTCACATATGTTTTTTGTAATACACTCCTAGAACCTAGATGTCGCAGACGCTGCCTGACCTAACACCTTCGTATAGATTACAAGCTCACAATAGGTGCTCACCATTCATTGGCATTCAGCTTTGCCAAACAATCGACTTGTTTTTATCCTGAAGTTTTCATGTTTATTTTACTTTCTTTTATTTTGTTTTACATACAAATCATCTACATACTGTCCCCAATGCAATTGCTGCTACCAGATTGTCACACATGATGTCCATGTACCTTACTTGCTGCCCTACACTTAATTAAAAAAGTGTAGTATGATCGTCTTGCATATATTGTATGTCTTATTATAACAAAACTAGTGTTTTTTTTCTCTTTGTACAAATAGCTTTTTCAATTTGTGTACTACATATATAATGCACGGTGTTGTTGCTTGTGCTATGATAGCCCCACTCAATAGAAATAGATGATTGACCAAAAAAAGGCTATTCATCTGCTGTACTAGACATTTGTATAATAGGCTCTCTACCATCACAGGATTAATCGTTAACTGGAATTGATGAGAATTGACCAGGAAATTGCTAAATGTTTGCAAAAGTACTTAAACTATCTTAGTGAATACCTTTGACAGTTACTGTAACTAAATGACCTTTGCAAACATTTGAGAGCACTAATATTGGTGAAATAGTGATAGCAGTTCTAAAATTGGAATAGTCAAGAACTATCAGAGATCCATAGAGTGATAGGGAATTCTGCCAATCAATCAACTACAATTCTTCTTTGGCGTTTGGTAATCCCTTATCCTCCACTGTCACGCAGTACTTACCGTTTCCCAATCGTTTCCTCTTCTCTTCCTCTTTCTTATTGTGTCTTGCCTTTTTTCATTTTTTATCTATTTCTAGATAAAACCATAAGACAAAGTAGGGAGCTACAGTGTGAATCCTGACAGCCGTCACCAGACAGCTGCAGGGAACTGGCTCTGTCTATAGAGAATCCTGCGGTCTCACGGGATCCCCCATGGACCTCAATGCTGTACATCTGGCGCTGCACATGCAGACTTGAAGCACCATAACCACTTCAAATTAGGGAGGTGGTCATTGTGCTTTGAGCAGCCTCTTAAGCAAATAAACCTGTACATTTCTACTTGAAGATCATTCCCTATAATAAAATGCACACATTTGGTGTAAAATCATATTATGGTCGGAGCAGAACGTGTCTTCTTATTCAGGATCTCATAATCTCTCGTTTGATGTGCCCCCTTAAGTAACATGAAACGCACACATCTCTTTTCAGGCATGGTCATTAGTGCGGAACATCTGGCAAATGCATAATATATGAGAACAATAGAAAACTATTTAATGCAGAGTATATTGTGCCATGATAATAGGAGGAATAATAAAACCATTCAAAGGATGGAGTCAAAAGAAAACAATTCAAAAATTGTACCCAAAGAGAAGTCAGGATCTGTCATTCTTAGAAAGTCCCCGATTTCACAAACTCTCATTGGTGGTAGAGAAAGTAGGATAACGTTAGGATAAACAAGGGAAAAAATAAGAAGAAAGGAAAATTAGAATAAATAGGAGGGACAAATATGTGGAAAAAATCTTGGGTGCAAGTAATTAGATCTCCCTGGAGAGTATGGATTTAGGACCTGTCAAAAATGGGGTGCATTGGCATTGTGGCAGACTAATGCAAGGTATGATCCGACATTGTAACTTAATTTTTTTACCTAATTTAGTTGTTTTGGAAAGAACCAACACATTTACATTTGAGCCTTTAAGTTGGTGTTGGAATTAGTGTACTGCCAGACTCACTTTTGTTTATTCTCTTTGAACTGTAGGCTTAAAGGGACATTATAGTTAACAAAAACAACTTTAGCTAACTGAAGCAGTTCGGATGTATAGATTATACCCCTGAAGTCTCACTGCTCAATTCACTGCCATTTAGGAGTTGAATTGCTTTTGTTTCTGTTTATGCAGCTCTGGTTACACCACCCCTGACTGTGACTGACATAGCCTGCATAAAAAAATAGTTTCACTTTCAATCAGACGTTAACTTGCTTTAGAAGGTTTTAGATTCTGCTCTGTAAATTAAACTTTAATCACACACGAGGCTCCTGCAGGTTCTAGAAAGTTGTTAACAGGGCAGGAGATACATTCTAAATTAAATAGAATGTGCAATAAAGGGAATTTAAACATTAGATCTCTCTTTACAGGAAGTGTTTAGGAAATCTGTGCATGTCACATGCAGGGAGGTGTGACTGGGGCTGCAAAAACAAAGTGATTTAACTCCTAAATGGCAGAGAATTGAGCAGTGAGACTGTAGGGGCATGATCTATACACAAAAACTGCTTAATTAAGCTAATGTTGTTTTGGTGCCTAGAGTGTCCCTTTAAGTTGTATTGAATTCATACATATGTGGCAGAAACAGAGACTATGAGAACTCTGAAAACAGATATAAAATTTGAGAAACTCAGTGGCTTGCCCTATGTTTAGTCCCTGCTCGCTTGTGCCATTACAGAGAGAACCTATTCCATTTGCATATCAGACTGATCCCACCTATAAGGGCAGTCCAGAACCACAATGCCAGCCAATCGTTTCGGACTTTCTTTATTTTCACTTGACCCAGCAACTTTCAATGGCCTTCCTCCCAACATCCAGCCGTCACAACAAAAAAAGAGAAACCTAATTTTCGGTAAGCACTGCACAGCCACCCTGTTTCCTTAATTTACAGCTTCTCCAGCTGCTCGAAATCTCACCCAATTACCTTCTAATTTCCTTGACATGTTACGCGTGGCTGCATTTATCCTTTAACCCTCTAAAATGTAAGCTCGTTTGAGCAGGGCCCACAGCACCCTCTGTTCCTGTGCATCCAACTTGTCTTGTTGCAAACACTTGTCTGTTGGTCCACCTATTGTACAGCGCTGCAGAATTTGTTGGCGCTTTATAAATAATAATAATTTCTCTGGCCATCACCTCCAAATTCCTCCTGCTACCTTTTGTCTCAGTTCCCCATTATAACCTTTGATTGTAAGGTCACAGGATTATCTAGCCAAGTACTTTGTATAAACGAGCTTCACCTTTTTACCATTTGCATTGGTCTGTGTATATTGTGCTGTGGAATTTGTTGGTACTTTATAAATGCTGGTAATATTAATATTTATTCATTACTGTGAATTCTATTGATGTGGATGTCTGTGACACACTCAAACGTACTGCACATTACAAAAGAGGGCTATGATTCCTGTATTCCAATGGAAGCTCTTAGCATCCTGGACTAGTGAACGGCAAGTCTCAAATTGCTGATCATAGCAAATCTCATATATCAAAAGCGATTTCTTACAATTAATTATTTGTCTTGGTACAGCGCTGTGGAATATGATGGTGCTATGTAAATCATTGTCATGTTATTATATGTATTGTATTCACAAGGAATCCAAGAACATTTTAATGAATAACTTCAGTTAAAAACAAAGCATGTTACTACACATACCACTCGGAATCTCGACACTTACCACATGCTAGTTAGCGACAAGGCTTTAGGCAACATGGTTGGGATATGGAGATGCCCGAACAACGCACGAGCTTTGCCATAGGTAACGGTCCTGGGGACATTCTAGTCTCCAAACGCTTAACTTATTCTTTATGTCGAATCAAGCTCCCACCTGTGCTTGGTACCCGGAGGCTTACTGTAATAATACGCTGTTACTGTTCTTATTTTACCATAATAGCCATATTATTTACATCTTCACGACTACCAAAAACATTCTTTCAGATAGGGAACTAGGGTATAGGAAATGTATGAAGGGAAAAGGGGGAAATAAGATGGAAGGACGGGGAAAAAAACAAACAAAAAACTTGACTTGTTTGAATATTGTTTTTGGATATTGAATGTTATGCATATCACATGATCCTGTTGTACTATGAAAAACTAATGTAACACTGCCTCAATCAACATTCCTCTAATAAAGAAATTTATAAAAAAAAAAACAAAAAAAAAAACAAAGCACACAGTATCTTATAGCTTTATTTTCCTTTTTTTTTTTTTTCTAACTTTCCCCATGTTATAATAACAAAGAACAAGCTGTGTGCGCTTTATAAATAGCAGTAATAAATAAATAACAATTACTTTGCAAGTGTAGAGGAAATACAAAGAAATGAATGTCTGATGATTGCCACTAGGGGGTAGTCAAATCAAGATTTACAGAATGTTGCAACCTACGGTGTTATATATTTGAATGAATCATGTCTAAAAGATACTTAAAGGAACACTAAAGTGTTAGGAATACAAAAATGTAACCCTAACACTCTAGTGTCCTCCTGCCCCTGTGGCAGGGCCGCCATCAGGGGGGGACAACCATGATGGTTGTCACGGGCCCGGCGGTCCTGCTCTGGCAGTCCCGGGCCCCACTTTCTTTCTCTGCAGGGGGGCCCTGGCTTCCTGTTACCGCAAAGTGGGCCCAGCACACAGCTTCTACTCTCTTCTAATAACTCTCCCGAGACCCGGTTACCATGGCAACGCTCTGAGGGTCTCGCAAGAGTTATTAGAAGAGAAGAGTAGAGGCAGTGTGCTGGGCCCCCTCTGAAGTAACAGAGAGCCGGGGGGCCCCCCATTGAATGGAATCTCCCCCTTCCCTAACACAACACACACTCTGCATACACTAACACAATAGACACATTGCATATACTAACACAACACACACTCTGCATACACTAACACAACAGACACATTGCATATACTAACACAACACACACTCTGCATACACTAACACAACACACACATTGCATACACTAACACCACACACTCTGCATACACTAACACCACACACTCTGCATACACTAACACAACACACGCTCTGCATACACTAACACAACACACGCGCTGCATACACTAACACAACACACACATTGCATATACTAACACAACACACACTCTGCATACACTAACACAACACACACATTGCATATACTAACACAACACACACACACTGCATACACTAACACAACACACACTCTGCATACACTAACACAACAGACACATTGCATATACTAACACAACACACACTCTGCATACACTAACACAACACACACATTGCATACACTAACAACACACACTCTGCATACACTAACACAACACACGCTCTGCATACACTAACACAACACACGCTCTGAATACACTAACACAACACACACATTGCATATACTAACACAACCATTGCATATACTAACACAACACACACTCTGCATACACTAACACAACACACACATTGCATACACTAACAACACACACTCTGTATACACTAACACAACACACACACTGCATACACTAAAACAACACACACTCTGCATACACTAATACAACACACACTGCATACACTAATATACTAATACAATACACACACTGCATACACTAATACAACATACACTCTGCATACACTACACACTAACACACTCACTGCATCCGCTACACTAACACACACTCTGCATCCGCTACACACTAACACACTTTCTGCGTTCACTACACATTAACACACTCTGCATTCACTACACTAACACACACTCTACATCCGCTACACACTAACACACTCTCTGCATTCACTACACATTAACACACACACGCTACATTCATTACACTGACACACTCTGCATTCACTACACACTAACACACACTCTGCATTCATTACACACTAACACACACTCTGCATTCACTAAACTATGCACACACTCTGGTTTCACTATACTGACACACACTTTGCATTCATTACACTGACATACACTTTGCATTAACTGTACACACATCATCCACTATACAAACATCCTGTATTCATAGTACACACACTACATCCACCACAAATTGAAACACTCTGCATTCACTATACACAGACACTGCGTCTAATACACACACTACATCCACTAGAGACACTGCATCCACTAAACACATTTCATCTAGTACATACAAACACTACATCACTGTACACACACTACATCCACTACTCACACACTCTGCGTTCACTATGCACACTGCATCCGCTACACAAACACACACTCTGCATTCACTGCACAAACAGTATCTAATACACACAAACACTACATCCATTACATACATTCTAATTCACTTCCACTATACACACCACATTCAGTCCTGCATCATTGTCAGCGGACTAGGTAGGGCGTGGGCGGGCCCGGGATGGAAGGGGGGGGGGGGCAGACCTTGTGCTTTGTCAGGGGCCTCAAAATTTCTGATGGCGGCCCTGCCCTGTGGTGCCCACCTGGGAGTAAATAAAGGGTTAATAGTCCTTTTTTCCCACATACCTCATTCCAGCATTGATGTTCCTCAAGGCTGGATCACGCACCTCCTCTGACTACATCATGGTGATTAGGAAACGTAATGTACATGCACAGCAAGTGCCTAGGTCCATCTTAACAGCATTATAGGCCATCAGGCAAAGCAGTGCTCTGGGGCCCTGCCTACACAACCACACACAGAAACACAAATGTAAATTATCGATAAATATAAGTTTATATTAATTGGTACCTCCAACAAATGCAATACATACATACACCGACAGACTGCTGAGTATACACCCACACACAGACTGCTGAATACACACACGCACACACACAGATTGCTGAGTATACGCCCACACACAGACTGCTGAATACACACACGCACACACACAGACTGCTGAATACACACACGCACACACACAGATTGCTGAGTATACACCCACACACAGACTGCTGAATACACACACACACACAAATTGCTGAGTATACACCTCCACACAGACTGCTGAATACACACACGCACACACACAGATTGCTGAGTATACACCCACACACAGACTGCTGAATACACACACACACACACACACACACAAATTGCTGAGTATACACCCCCACACAGACTGCTGAATAACTAGACTAGACTACAACTAGACTACAACTCCCAGACACCCCTGCTGTGACCATAAAACACTGCTGTGCTTGGGATAGATGCATGACTGCCTGCTGTGGTAAGTTAATGGTGGTAAAAGAGAATCCTGATTGGCTGACTCCCTTCCTGGTTTGTGCTGAGCTCACTACAGAAACTACAAGTGAAATTTATAAATACAGTTACTTCAAATATAAGTATGCTATAATTTTTTATTTATTGTTTCAGCATACTTTCTAATGCTTTAACTACATAATGCATTAAACAAACGAATGGGTCATTTCACAACTGAAGTGTTTTATGTGCAAAGATAAAAAAAAGCTAGTAAATTTATAGTGAAAGACTACTGGCAATTAAATGTACTGTTTGTGTTTTTCAAATGCCTATGGTGACATACACCAGTTCAAATATGTCTGGGGGTTTAGAACCACATATCTATCCAACAATACCGCACAGGTTTTGTAATCAAGAGCACTTAATCATAGGTCGCTCCTCATTGCATTGTCTGCAGTCCCTATATTCCCTGTCTGTTGTCAGGTGTACTTTTTGCAGGAATGTGTTCAAAGCTAAAACCCGCTATCAGACAGAAAGTATTAGGCATCATTTTACACATATACGTTTGGTTGGATTTAACTGGTGAACCCATGGTGCGTAGGGACTACAAAATAAAGATCTAATCCACATGTCATTCTTGTTCTGCTCTGGAAAAAATATTGTTTTACTGTCTCTTTAAAACCACCAACAATTTCCAACAAAAAAAATACAATTGCCAATATTTTATAATTTAAATCACTCAGTGAATAAAGTTTTAATTTAGTGAATAGGTGGCTTTGAAATACCTTTTGAAATGGCATCATTTTAATAACATTTTACATTTCTTAACACAAAAATGTGATTTGGAAAAAGGTAAACTGCACCAGCTTTTAATATTTGGAATAAATCTTTTACACGTCCTATATTTAGAGAACAGAAAATCTGCTTGTATCCTCTTGCTATTACAGTAGTTGTCAAATCTAAGAGGACAGATATTTCCAATATTCTTTTAATGTCAAATAAAATTGTCTTCAATGTGCACTGGATTGCTGCAATGAACGACTTGAATATATACATTATATAATGTATGATTTAAAAAATATGTTCCAGTAAGTACTTCTCTGATCCTTTGTCATATAATAGCCAATACTGTATTGAAATGATCCTAAACAGAGTGTGCAAATGAAAATATTCATGAAACCAAGTAGTTATTACCTTAAACCCCCCTTTAAGCCAGGATATGCAGTTTTAAACAATAAGCCAAACTAAGACCACCAAGTCACTGTGGAGAATATTAATTTACAGTCCAAGTTCCAACCCATATAGGATGAAGAAAGGCATCATAAGACTTATCACCTAGGACTGATGACAAGTAGGACAAGATGGGCAAATGGCCTCGCAGTCCACTAATATACCGGAGAGTGTAGGCATCGGCTTTACCGTAGAATCTCAGCAAATAGGCAGCCATACATCTTATTGAATAAATCTAGGTGAAGTGCCTTTGTATCCTGTTTACATTGCAGGGTTAAGACAACCTCTGATGACTCTGTACCAGACAGCCAATAGAGGCACTTCCTGGATTCTCACTGAGTTTAACTCAATGAAACAATGTTGGACGTTCTTACGCTTTGCATCTTTCAAATCCGAATTGAAAAGCCTTGATTCAATGCTTTGCTATGGGGAAGGTATAATGCGCGCACAGTGCTTGCCATGCATGCACATCAGGTCCTCCATCGACGTGACATCGATTTTGTATTCCTTACACTACAGTGTTCCTTTAAGCATTTTGGAGCCTTTCTGCTTGTGGACTTGTGGCCTGCAATGTTAATACTCCAAGAGCCCTTTTGCCTTGGAAGATATTTATCCCGGGCTATTTTACTGTAGTTGCACCCCAGGCCAAAATTGCCAGCTCTCACTTGGTGACAAGAGACTGCACCTATTTTACCTCACAAGTTACCCCACCCAAAGTTTCACTAGGGTCCACTTTACTGAAATTGATAATTCTTGATGCCACCTCTGTAACCCCTGTGAATTGTCTCCGGAGGATTTACGCGTAGATTAAGAATGTTACACAAATAGATAGATGCATTACAGATGCCTCATCTTACCACAATTATATTGTGTTATTATAGTATATAATTGAGCTATTGCTATGATTTCATTTTCGAATTGGTAGCGAATGCACTCATAACAATTTTCATGTCAGAAATATAAATATATTTGTTAACAAGTTCTCTAGCCTACTCTGTTGATCGAGAAAATGTGCTCTTTCTACAAGTCAATGCCATTTTAGCATGACAGGGTCCCTTTAACACTATTAAATGTATATATTATTGTTTGAGTACCCTTTAACACTACCCAGTTTGTTTATAATCGTTTGAGAACTGTCTCAGTGTTTAACATAATGCTGAGGATTGATTCCTACAATTTACCCAGTACAATATGTAACTAATTTAACGAAACTAATTTGTGAAATATTTGTTGTACTTTGCTCCATATATCAGGTTCGTAATTCTTTTTATGAGAATTGCTGCTAGATAATATTACAGTTTCCAAAAAAAAAAACACATGTAGTTTACAATTTTGAAATGATGATGGATGTATTATTTTATACTTCAAAACTAATTTCAACTGCTTACTTTTACAGTTACCAAACTTACTACATACTGCGACTGGAGGTGCTCCCTTAAATAAAAAGTCCAAAAGTCAAATTATTGGATCACGAAAACCCTATAATCACACGTTTACGACACTCTTGAACATGATTTCCCTTACATTTCTCAGGGAACATTTCTCCACTTTTAGGCTGATTTCCAATGTGCAAATACTCAACAAACATAGAGTAATGATCAAAAATAAACGGCATGGAACCTGGCTAGGAGAATCAGATTGCTGCTAAAAATAATTATCAGAGAGAATAAATAATAAAATTTAATAACAATTTAATAGGTAATGGGAGGAAAAAGTCCCACTTACCCGTTTGAAAAACGAGAAGCCAGGCACAAACAAACAGGGAAATGCTCAAACTAAACTTCCTAACGCGTTTCGAACTTCCAGATCCTTAAACATAGAAGACTGACCTATATTGGTAATTATTATAAATATTGGTAAATACTAATATTAATTATGCAGTAAACATACAAAACAGTGTCCAACTAAATGTGTTTAATATAATATGAAGATAATTCAATCAGATGATTATTCTCTCTTTTATAAAGTTCTTTGTTTTGAGGGATCAAAATTATGATCTGACTCATCGAGACAGTGAGACAAGTAAAGTTAAGAACCCCAGACCTTTTGTTTTGCTATCTTTAAGGACAAATTAAACACGTTGCTGCTGAAATACTAACTCATGGGCATAATAATATTCGGATAAGATAAGGGCGAACACATTCCAAGTTAATTATTTTTTGCTGAAATCTCTGAAATCTCGCTGGATGTTTCTGGCTGTTATCCAATGTTATCAATATGTAGTGGCACAAAAGGTGATCTTCAATACACTGATAACATGAATTGCATTTTTTAAAATTTACCCTGGTATGCTGCCTCTTGAAACATTTACCAAAATTACCAAATATCTCACATGTATACCCTGTGAAAACGGTAGATGTCTTTAGATGCTACATTCTAAAGAATAAGAGGTATTCTGTATTCCAAAATACATTATGAAAGAAAAAGTTACCTGCGCTCTTCCCAAATCCCTATGCATATTTAAACAAATGGAGGTTATTTAGTTACTCCAATGGCCATTAGAGGAAGCCCCATGTTTTCTTGAAATTTTTTAACGAATCCAATGTTGTTACACTGTTTTCATACCTCTTATTTCTGTATATCTAACTAATCTTGGGAAAAAATATGAAAACAAAGATTGACAATAAATAAATAAATAAATAAATAAATCTACACCTCGTTATTCTGCAACTGGGCGCCACCATCTTAGCTCATGTCAATGTCAATCATTGTTATAAACTCCATCCTTTGCACTAGGCAGTCAGCACAGAGAAAGCACACAGAAAAGTCAAGAAAATAAACAATATTTCTAATTCTTCACTACATTTGCAATAATTGCTCATACTTTGCCTTGTCTGACCTGAATGGGCCTTTCAAGCACAGGTGATCTTCCAATATTCTATTATCTCCCAAAGATTCACAAGAATCTAAATAAACCTCCTGGATGGTCCATCATTTCCTCCATTGGTTCCCTCACAGCACCACTCTCTAAGTGGGTGGATATCCACTTACAGAGATACATGGTGAATCTTCCATCTTATATTCATGATATGTACTTTCCCTTATGCAGAATGTTAGCTGGCATGAAGGGCTAACCATAGATGTTACAGCGCTCTATACTAATATTAGCCACTCTTTGGGTATACAAGTCCTTTTACTTTCAGATCCTCTCCTTCCACCGCCCCAGCCATCAATCATTGAAGGTGCACTATTCATATTCATGCACAATTATTTTAATTTGGAAAATGTATTCTACATTCAAACAAAGGGACAACAATGGGGGCGAGTTTTGCCCCATCTATACAAACCTCTTTATGGGCTGGTGGGAGCTGTCGCATATTTTAGAGAACCAATATTGGAAAGATTGTCTAGTATTTTATCGTTGTTTTATTGACGATATTTTAATCATCTGGAAGGGGGATTGGGAGGAGATTGATAAGTTTGTGACTGAGCTCAATTCTAACGACTGAGGACTCTCATTTACATATAAAAAGGACAGATCACTCTTGCCCCCCCCCCCCAGGGCTTATCAAAACTACAAACAGCACTTTTCCATCACCTGGTCATGGCCGCGGCGCAACTAGTTCCTAAATATTGGAAGCAGCCTACCACTCTCTCGCTCAGGGAGTGGATCCAGAGGGTGGAAGACACGAAACAATTAGAAGGTATAACGCAGGCTAAAGTAGGGAACTATGGGAAGTACACCAAAATTTGGGCACCGTGGATTACATTCATGACACTAGAGCCACACTAGACAATAAACTATGATCACCTCACGACAAATGATAGGGGGCAGGGGAGAGGCGTCGTCGGGTGAGACCAAGGGCATCCGGGAGCGCAGTGGGAGCCGAGAACTGACATGGACGAATCTAGATGACTACTTATTAGTGACAGTACTGACACTGGGGATGACCCAGGACTCAGTAGCACAAACATGGGCTCTAAAGGTTAGAAGTAAGACGTGGGGAAAGAAAGGAACCGAAGCCTCCTCAAGGCTACACCAATACAATTAGCGCTCTATTGAATCGAGCAATACTTCACAGTTATTACCTAAGCATACACTAGTGGCTACTGTGATCTGACACTTACGCTGCAACATGGATCAGTCTAACCTATCTAACTCCATGAAACTCATAATTTCGCTGACCAACGTCCTACGTTTCACTATGCAACTATACTGTATTGTATATTATTATCTCCTACCAATGTTGAACTATTACCGATGCTTAATACTGTGTGTAATGTAACACGTTATGCCTACACCTTACGGTATCGCTGTACCTTCGCAAATATTACATGACATATCTGTACTGTTAAAATATACGTTGAAACCAATGTATACATTGCCTATGCTTAAAAATAACAATAATAAAATTAAAAAAAATAATAAAAAAATAAAAAAAATAAAAAGGACAGATCTAAGATCTAATTCCTTGACCTAGTACTGTGGGGAGAGAAAAGACAGGTTTTAACTAGGACTTTCCAGAAAAAAGTTACCGGCCGCGGCACACCACGAGATCTCATCTTTGTGTGCTCCGCGATTGAGCACCCTCGGCGCGGTACATTTATTTGGCTGATACACCTTATACCAGACTATACTATACGTTAGTGCATCTAGAGGTGCTGTGACTGTGCCAGTTGGGTAGAGCTCGCTGAGGATCCTGCATTGGAGAAGTTATTTACCTTCAATTACGGAAGCATCAACATCCTCTGTACCTGTGAAGGGCCCCCCCCCATGGATAAGTACTTTTGTGTGGTCCATTGTGGATAACCTTTATTCAGATGCTGATATTTTAGTGTATTGAATTGGGGTGTGTTCATTGTGTCATTTGTTACTGTGTTGTTTATTGCTCTTAGGCTGACTATACACTGCATCTATTCCACTGTTTAGTGAATATTCACCCTTTTCCTTTTTTTAGGAATAAGGGCTATTAGGTGCAGTTTATAGCCTGCTGGCCAATTATGCATACCCTTGGGCCCATGTATATATAATATATAATTTGGATATCCATGTTTGATACAACACTGTCACATAGGTATCTGATCTGTAGCTGTTTTGACGGCATTGCGATTTTAGATATTATTGTGACACAAAGGTTTCTTTAATCAACACAGTACTATTTTAAGCTTATTTATCTTTGTCTCCTGAAACTATTAAATTATTGTTTTAGTGATATAACTATTTTATTTCATTCATACCCTTATGATTATGTTTTGAGGAGCGCTCACACTACCTGCTATATTTTAATATTTCTGAACTAAATTATGCTAAATATTTAAAATAAATTGAAAGAAAAACGTTTCTCATGAAAAAAGTTAACACAAGGTGTGGGTGATTCTCAATGTTTCAATCAATGGTGTAAAATTCTGAAAACTTATAGTTCTTTTTTAAATCTATATCTCCAAAGGAGAACAGGAATAGAGGATAGGAGCTTATTAGTGTATCTTAGTGTATCTTACTGGTGAATGGACTTCACACTGTGTCTACAGCGAGGAGAAAGAATAGTCAGAGTACAAATCAAGGTCAAGGCTTACTGATATCTAAGAAGAGACAGTTTAATGTGATTTGAGGAAGCAAAAATGGAGAACAAGCAGAGTTGGTACGCGAGTTTCACAAAGAAACACAAAAACATGGTAGCACAGTTTAATGTAATACACAACGCAATGATCCATCAGTAAATCAGGTTTAGCTAGTCAAGAGACTCATACCCTAATTTATTTAATTCAGCTGTGCCAGGCGGTCCAAGTGTGCGTGTCAAGTTGCAATTCAGCACAGGTACCTTAAAACAGACAGTGACAGAAAAGCAGACATCACAATACCAAACATTATTTTGACAAGCATCTAAGCAACCATTGTTTGTTTGTTTTTTTATAAATCTCGTTTAGACGGTAAAGTATATGGGCTATAAAAATAGCAGATATTGCTAAACTGTTAATCAATTTGCGTCTCGTTAAATATTGTAATAGGAAATTGTTGAAAAATAAGGTGTGATAGTCAGTGATCAAACATGATGTCAGTCTGAAATGTAATGGATCCAGAGGAAAGAAATGCATTTTGTAACAGAGCACAGAAAATTCTGATAGAGATAGATATAATACCTCTATAAAACTAATTTACTATAATCATTGTTAATGTATATATATATTTAACTTTTTACATGTGTATATGAATATCTAGATAAATGGATGTGTATTGTGTCTTCAGAATAGCCGTGGCTGCAGTGTACATTACACCAGATAATAAGGGCACCAACAGAATAGGGCAAAAGGAGGTGCTAAGAGTGAAGGGATCTACACAGATTCTGGTTCCCTACGCCAGGAAAACTTCCTGCAGATAGACCTGCCTAGCCCTTCAAATTGACTTCAATTTTCTAGCTCGTTATAAGAGCATGCAGAGCAATCATCAGACCAGATAACTCCTATGAAATCGCTTCTAAAGATTGCTGTGCCTGTTGTAATATAATACTCAAGGAGGCCATAACACAAACAATCTTTAAAGGAACATTCTAATGAAAAATGTGTTACTTTTTTTTATTATTATTTTTTACAATGAAGTACATATACTCCCAAGGAAAGCATGCATGGTTTTTTTTTCCTGCAGGTTTTCTTCAGGCATATATCAAAACTTTCCTCTGCTTCTCAATGAGTCTGTACAGAATTGGGTTGACTGAGCATTCTGGAAGTGCTAGGAGTAGTCATTGAGCTGTCTTTGCCTGTTAATAACGGTTTATAACTGGCTGTGAGTTGATAATATTTCCTACGAAATGTTTCCCTGCTTTTATTTGTCTAGTTTAAATTAATATTGATAAACTTCAATAACTACCTTGCAGGGTTAACTCCACCACTAGAGGGACCACTAGACAGCCACTAAAGGGACTTCCGGGTGGTTAGTCGAATTTTGGTTGCCTAACTGAAGCTGGACGTCCTCACGCTCTGCATGAGGTTATCCTGCGTCACCCAAAACCCCATAGGAAAGCATTATACAATGCTTTTCTACAGGTAAATTCCTAAAGAGAGCACGGCGCTAGTCGTGCATGTGCATTAGCTCCTCGCTGCTGGCTGACATCGGCAAAGGGGTAGCCCGAACCTGCGCTGAGAGACATTGACGCTGGAATAAGGTAAGTGATAAAAGGTATTTAAACCCTTCAGAACAACAGAGGGGGAAGTGTGAGGGAGGTGGGCACTATAGAGAGTTTTAGTGCTAGGAAAACAACTCTGTTTTCCTAGCACTATAGCCTTCCTTTAACACGGTCACTTGTCAGGAGTTGTGTCACACAAAGCATATGGAGTACCAGCAGTTAAGTATATGTGGCAACACCTTCCTGCTATATGTCATTAAGAGATTCTTATTTATGTTTATTACAAACTAAATTAATTATTCTGATATAAAAATGTGTATACTGTATTGATTTTGACCCCTGTTAATACACTACCTTTTTGTACATTGTAACCCTTATGTAATAAGCGCACTCCAACAGAGACATCAAACATATTTAATTTGCTAAACATATTTAAAATGCAACAATCTCCCCTCTCCTCCAATTATTTTGCTAATGAGTGTCTAGCTCTTTGAGAAGAAACAATAATTGGCTCTTATTGCGACGTCTCCTCACCTATAACACAGTCTTTTATCCCAAACCTCTGGGATGCGTTACCATGGAAACTGTATGCTTTTAGCCAACTGTTGCCAGAGCAACAATGATAAATGAGATGCAGTGCTACTGGGCTTTCGATATTAAATTTGCATTTCTTAGGAAATAAGATTATTAGTGATCCTAAAAATATAGAATTCAAAATCACATTTTGGCAGATAACCTTAAAGGCCCACCATCATTCATGCTCATCCGTTTTGTCTTTATCCATATGGTTGCTAATTGAATTCGCTTGCCAAAATATGTTTTCTCTATAATGCTTTCATATCCATGTGTGATTATCTGATAAAAGCTACAGATGATTACAAAGATTCCGATGGGGAAAATTCCCAAGAGTCACTTAAAAATAATGATTCTACATCAACAACAAAATGAGCAAATTAACACAACACTTAACAGAGCAAAAGAAAATCTAATTCCCATAACACAGAAACAAAGATCTATATATCTGTCAATGTCGACTGCACAATATACCTACATACAGGGGTATTACGATAAGTTTACACAGCCCTGTTGAATTACATTAACACTGTAGTTAGGATTTGCCTTGCCTTACACAACTTTGTTCCCTTGAAGACTAAACTGACCATTGTCTGGACCCAAAGGGTTATGTTGTTTAATAACGTAACTCATCTGAATAAAGCCCAAAGCGCTCACTGATCGGGTATCCTCCTGGACTGATATCAGGAGCTGTTAATGCTTAAAACTAGAAAGTGTCAATTGGTCCAAAAATGTCATTCTATAAAATTTTTTTATTAAATAACTTGCTGGCATTTCGGATCTGGACTGCCCGTACGGGTGGGACCAGTGTGATGTGCTTCAGATATGTTCTCTCTGTGATAGCACAAGATGAGCTAAAACCAGCTTGAGATCTGAGCGTGGACCCACCGAAGGGCAGGCTAATTAAACTGTTGTTCGTTCTCACTTCTCTTGCTACTTGTTGTTGTTAAATAAAATAACATCTGGTAAATCTGATTTGCGTGCTCTAGAACAGTGGTTCCCAACCCAGTCCTCAAGTACTCCCTAACAGTCCAGGATTTTGGGATTACCCTGTAAGTATGTTTTTTTTTCTTTCAAAAAACACCTTAAACACAACTGGGTATTCCCTAAATCCTGGACTGGTAGGGGTGCCTTTAGGACTGGCTTGGCAACCACACTTGGCTTCACTAACCCCCTAACGCCTGCAAACAAGTTCTTTCTATTCCATAAACCATCTCCAAAGCTACCCCCTATTGGTTGATTTTAGCCCTCTTTGGCCTCTGGCTGGGAGTGATGAGAGTAGTAATGCAACTGAAGTCGCTTGCAGGATGCCATTTCCCAGCATCACTCTAGAGTTTTGGCTATGTAAACAGCACTGCAAGCTGAACTAAAGCATTATGTAATCTGCTTTGCTATCCACTTATTATGAAATAAACGACAGGCTTGTATATAAAATGAAGCCACTAGGGAAATCATCAAAATAACAGTTTCCACGTGCTGCGATTACGCTAAAAGAACTAAAACACTTTGTACAAATATTCAGCAATCCCAAGGAAAAATACAAATGTTCCCAGTTCCCCACCTCTAAAGAGGACCCACCATTTTTGGAGGTAACAGCACAGTTTAATAGCTTAGTAAAAGTTTCTTATTAGTTGTATATTTTTTTGTATTATTTGCAACTGTAACAAATTCAATGCTGTGCTGGTAAAGACTGAATGTAGCACGTTACCCTGGGCATAGAGTCTGTGACTGCATGTGTAATCCCAGGGCACTCCAAAAAAATGTCTGCGCCAAAGTACAGAGAATATTAATACCAGGGATAGATAATCTGGAGGCATATCTCTGCCAAGGAAACTTCAAAAGTGATTTTTGGTTTTATATTTTAAATGGACTCTCCAAATACAAAATAAATAAAAGTAACTGTTTAGTAGATATACCACAAATGAGAAGATGCATGCATTTAATTATGTATTTTTTTCATTGGGAATATATCTATATAATCAGCTTGCAAAACCTGCCGTTCTCTTGTCTGTTGACTTTGCAAGCCCTCTCCTTCTAACCCGCACAGACTTTCTGTGTCTGTCCAAACACAGACTTTCAAATGCAGCTCAGGTGCTCTGGTCAGTTGCTGCCTCTTGAGGTCAGCTGCATCGAGCTACCAAAACCAGGAAGTAACATTACCTGTTGTCTGTTTGAAAGCCCAGGGGATCTAACAGGTTACGTTATAAAAGTGTCAATTTCTATTGAAATTTGCACTTTTTGCAATACGAAAAAAGAGGACACACTCTTCACACATAGTTTTTCTGCAAGCTAAAGTTGTCTTGGAGTCTGGAGTGACCCTTAATTTTCGCTTTGCTTGGTCCTTACCTGAGGTCCCACTTCAGATTTATTACAATTCCCCACAAATCATTGTTAAGTGAATAAATACAGCAATTAAATGTATCTAATGTTCTAAGGTAGGTTCTTCGGTGTATTTATTGTCTTATTTATAAGCTTCCCAAGTGTCCCTATTTAGGAGGGACAGTCCCTATTATTGGCACAAATCCCACAGTCCATCTCTTCTGCTCTAATAGCCCACTTTTCTAGGAGCTCCATATTGTTGGTGTGTCTGAGTGTATAACAGAGCTCCACAGTAATAATATCCCCCTGATCTCCCTCCCTCCACCCCCCCACCCCCCTAATGTATCTTTACACTACAATAAATGTGTAATATAAATCAGTCTATGGAAATAAGATACATTTTACTTGTTCTAAATTATATTTCAGTTACACAGTTACATAGCTGAAAAAAGACTTGTGTCCATCAAGTTCAACTTTCCTCACATTTGTTTTTGGTGTTGATCCAAAAGAAGGCAAAAACAACCCAGTCTGATGCGCTTTAAGTTTTGCATAATTTTTTATTATTAAGTCACTAAAAAATCTCTGAACATCCTCTCCTCTGGCCTCATCCCCATTTATACCCCCAAAATGAAAGTGCCCCTCTCTGTCCATTTGAAATGTTGGGAGTATGCTATTATATTTTATATGTAGATACTCATTAAATGCAAATTATTTTTTTTTTATCTATGCATTTTTTGAACAATATAATTTTGTTTTGTTTTATGAATTGGGCTATTGTGATTTTTACTGTGAGAATGCCTTTACTTAGCACTAATCAGCCTTGGGATCTGCATGTTATTATGTAGAGATTTGTAAATTCTGCAAAAAAAAAGTTAATTATCAACTCATCGAACTAACAAATAGGCTCTAAGCAACATAGTAGAGCTGCAATGATTGTGAGAGTGAATGATGATGAATGTGGCAATGACATTTTTATTAGGTTGATATACCCCTCAACAATCTCAGATATGTATACACATATGGATTGGGCTGGACATTTTCTTTATGGTGTCTTAAATCTCGGGGCACAAAAAAGGTATCCAAAGTGCACACCATGCTGACTAGCATCATTACACTGTTATCAAAGTTTCACTTCTGTTTTAAAAAAAACCCAAACATTTATTACATTTACTGAAACTTAATGCTTTATTCTTTGTAAATCATTTTTTATTGAAGTAAACCGATTATATACAGAGTAATGTTTGCAGAGAAAGGCAATATTAAGAAAAGCTCCCTTGCTCATGATAAATATAGCAGGACAATGCTAGGTATAACATAGCTTCTAGAGAGGTACACAGGAACCTAGCTTTTGTCTAAATCTTATAAGGAGAACAAGCACTATGTGTAATAGTTAGGTTAGATGAAAGTAATGAGTTTAAATGAACAAATCTATGTGTTATAACTGGTTTAATCTAATATAAACTCCAGGAACGGGGGCAGTCATATCAATAACATGGGCATATAATAAAATATATAAAATTGCTGAATAGAGTTGAATAACACATAAAGAGGTAGTCCCCCTCTGCACCAGCTCTCCACATGAAGCAGTAATATCCCCTGGCTGGGAATACGCACTTCATCAGCCCCTGGGCCTTCATCTGATCTCCAGCATACAGCCTGCCGCGGGCTCTTTCTGAGCCCGTCAAATTGCCAATAGTCGCCAGGGATTGCACTGCGTAGGCATAGACAACCAATGGTTTTGGAACAATGGTGCCCTCATACTCCATTCCTGCAGGCCCAGACTGTTACAGGAACTGGCACTGGCAAAGAGCACTGCATTACTAACCCACCCCTGACCAGTACATCACTAGCCAACCCCTGGCCAGGCTACTCCTCATCTTGCTGTCCAAAGCACTGCATCACTGACTCATCCACATTTTGGTCAAACCACCCCCATCCTACCATTAACAGCCCTGCATCCCTGAAACACTCCTTCTCTGGCCACATCACCCCCAATCCCAATGTCCACAGCATTGTATCATTGACACCCACTTCCACACTCTAAGGAAATGCCCCCCACATCCCACTGTCCATAGCATTGTATCACTGGAACGCTGCCTCTATGGCCATGCCACCTCCATCCCGAAGGACAACAACCTTGCATCACTGCCAAAATCCTTCCCTGACCATGCCATTTCTCTATCCAGTTTTTCCTTTTTTTTTTCTGCTGATAAATATGGTTTTGGTTAATTTCCCAAGAATTACCAATGTGAATGACAGTTTTCTTAAGTAATCTTTTATTCTATGAGCTCCGAGTGGGGGCGCATAAAATTTCGCACCTAAAAAGGGGGAAATGGAAAAATTTGCATATTTTGCCTCTCAAAACAAAAAAAACATAGCCTGCAAGAGGCTTTTTGCCAATCCTATTCACTTTCAAGTTTATTCAGTAAGTCACACATTTTGGCGTATTGATAAGGAAATTCCAAATTTCAGATCAGAAAGACTAAGCTGGAAATATGGATTCAACAGAACATGTTTATAGTATTCCTGCTAATTCCCCATTTAGTAATAAACCATAAGCCCCTGCTCTTACTATTTATAAATACCTACAGACATTTTTCACTTGTTTATAATGGTTTAAGTGACGGAATGAACGAAAACTCACTAAACATGCATCAGAGGTTTAATTATCCCGGCTCTACTGAAAGTAAAGTCCGTGCTTTGTGATTTCATGTTACAATTAACGTACCGGCTTAAAAAGGGTTACACTGGAATTAAATTACAGTAGGAGGACTTTGTAGGGCTGTAGGACAGGGGGTCATGTAATTAAAGAACATAAACTCAATTCTCGTTTTACGAAGCCACTTAGCTTTAGTTACACTGACCCCACGAACTAACTGAGCACACATCATCCTCCCCGAGGGCCAGACTGGGCGATCTTTTCTTTTTCAGTGACTTGTTCAGATATAAAATGTGTCCTCGGAAATGAACGAGTTGTCAGAAGTAATTTTCTGGAGTAAGTTAAAACAAGGTGAGGGAAGAGCCCACATTTCTCCAGAGAATATGTTCTACACCGCAACCCAGTTAAAGATCCAATCTGTGACTGACTGTAATGGCCAGTCAACGTATGAGCTCTTGCAAAAAACATATATTTTCCGAGGAGCTATAATTAATTTTACAGTTTTGGACAGCACATAACTGAATAAGGCTGATGTATTCAGCATCTTCGGACTCCAAATTCCATCTGTAGCAACAAACCATTAGCAGGCTGAGGGTGAGGGAGTAGAAGGTCAATTATATTTAAGGTCAAAACAGACAAACCTGAAAAATTCTCTAAGTCAGCTTTGAATTCAGTTTTCGCTTTAAACTTTAACTTTACTTTGAATTCACTTTAAATTCAAATTTTAGTGAATAGTGCTGTAAAGTGTATAAATACAAACCTTTATCCTAACACTATAGTTCCCCTGCCCCCCTACCCTTTCCAGTAGGCATGGATTTCTCCATTCATAGTCCAATCAGCGGGGATCTGATGCGCGTGCGAGGGTATTGTAGAATGTATCCAATGCTTCTCATAGGAAAGCATTGAACTCAAATCAAGTGACCGAGTTTACTCGCTCATTGCAATGGAAGCAAGAAAGTGCTCAGAAAAAAAAACTAATTTACCAGTACTGTCCTCTAATCTGAAATTAAAAATGAATGTGCCTAATGTGGTCTAAAGGCCCAACACTTACACACCTCTGGTTGTGTCCTATCTTGTTCTGTAGTATGACTGTTTCATGTTGGATTACTGCAGACTAGTTAACTCCAATCTATAATGTATTTATGGATTTAAGTACTACAGATATACATTTTGTGGTTATATTGTGTGATTTGCCAGCTAGCTTTGGAATTCCGTAACAAAATAGAAATCACAATCTGTTTTCTAGATACTATTTCTGACAACATCTTTACATTTATTAAAATATAATTTTATTTGCATTGTAGCCATGTTGACTCTTACTAACCTCTGAAATTTGGTCACAACTATAACAAGGTAAAGTTAGAGTCCGTGTTTATTGTATATATGTATGTATAAATAAATATTCGCTATAACACTCCCCTGTTATCATTTGCCATGATAAAACCAAATCATTTTATGTACATTACATTCCAATGATCTCAATGCAGAGGAGCACTCTTTGGCTGGTACATTATGATATTTGAGTTGCTGTATTAGTCAACTAATGTAGATACAAACTAATAAATTATTGCAACTTCTTGTTCTTAGTTTTTATTGAACTTTTTATTGATGAGCTTTCGGGAGTTTAGACTTGATAAAGGGAGGAACATCTGAATGATCGTCATTACAACTTTCTGTTAGTCCAATAAAAAGGTATTACAAGAAACTGCAATACTTTATTATTTAGCATCTTTAGAATAGTCAGCCTACTTTGTGTGCCAGTATATCCCATTTTTGTTCTAATCTCCGAGCATAACTCAGATTGTTTCCAGCAACTAAAAAATGTGCCTCTATATTTATAAATTTTATATTGCGTAGCCATCAACACTGCGCTAACGATGACATTCAAACACCTGTTGAATTTTACATGCAGATCCCACTCAACAAAAAGTGATATCAGCTGCTAAACTAAGTAAAACCTGGATTAAAATGACATAATGCGAAATTAATCAGATTTCCTCAAGCTTTGAAGTGATCTCTGGATAAATAGTGCTGGAATCTACAATCTAAGCAGGCAAAACTCTGTAACAGCTGTTACTATTATACAGTAACATAGAACTCAATAGAATCCGCATTTTTTTTTTACGTTCAGTTATTTTTAATTTATTAATAAAAATAAGTAAGCGATTAGCTTCTCCACAGATGTTTGTCAACAAGGTAACTTCCCGGATTGAATCAGCTAGCGTATCTATGCTCGGACAGAACAAGAACAAATGTCTGATGCAAGTTACAGACACGCACATGTGTTGTGTGTCAATACAAATTAGAAGGAATTAGCATAATGTTATCAGACTGAAAGTGCAGAGCTAAAATGGTAACTAAGGGAGATGGCAAGTGCAGCAGGGGATTCTTATCCATTCTCTTGACCGGATTATCTTGAAGGCTTGTCAACAACGCAACAACAGAAAAGCCCCAGCAGTAAACTTCTCAATGAACAGCCTGAGTAGTGAACCTCTCAATGAACAATCCCATCAGTGAATCTGTCACGGAACAGTCAGAGTAGTGAACATCTCAATGAATGGCCCCATCAGTGAACCTCTCAATGAACAATCCCATCAGTGAATCTGTAATTGAACAGTCAGAGCAGTGAATCTGTCACGGAACAGTCAGAGCAGTTAATCTGTCACAGAATAGTCAGAGCAGTGAATCTGTCACGGAACAGTCAGAGCAGTGAATCTGTCACGGAACAGTCACAGCAGTTAGTCTGTCACGGAACAATCAGAGCAGTGAATCTGTCACGGAACAATCAGAGCAGTGAATCTGTCACGGAACAATCAGAGCAGTGAATCTGTCACGGAACAGTCAGAGCAGTGAATCTGTCACGGAACAGCCAGAGCAGTGAATCTGTCACGGAACAATCAGAGCAGTGAATCTGTCATGGAACAGTCACAGCAGTTAGTCTGTCACGGAACAATCAGAGCAGTTAATCTGTCACGGGACAGTCAGAGCAGTGAATCTGTCACGGAACAGTCAGAGCAGTGAATCTGTCACGGAACAATCAGAGCAGTGAATCTGTCACGGAACAATCAGAGCAGTGAATCTGTCATGGAACAGTCAGAGCAGTGAATCTGTCACGGAACAGTCAGAGCAGTGAATCTGTCACGGAACAATCAGAGCAGTGAATCTGTCATGGAACAGTCACAGCAGTTAGTCTGTCACGGAACAATCAGAGCAGTTAATCTGTCACGGGACAGTCAGAGCAGTGAATCTGTCACGGAACAGTCAGAGCAGTGAATCTGTCACGGAACAGTCAGAGCAGTGAATCTGTCACGGAACAATCAGAGCAGTGAATCTGTCATGGAACAGTCAGAGCAGTTAGTCTGTCATGGAACAATCAGAGCAGTTAATCTGTCACGGAACAATCAGAGCAGTTAATCTGTCACGGAACAGTCAGAGTAGTTAGTCTGTCACGGAACGGCCCCAGAAGTGAACATGTCACAGAACTGACCCATCAGAGAACATTTCACGGAACTGCCTTTCACCCAGACAGTGAACCTGTCATGAAATATCACCTACAGTGACCCTGTCACAGAACAGCCCAAGTAGTGAAACTCTCAGTAAACAATCCCAGTAGTGATATTCTAATTCTAAAGATAGCGTTTGAAGGAGTGTTATATCACCTTACTGAGTGGAACAGACATCACTATTTTGCTAACTACACTAATAATTTTTTATTATTATTGTATCTAGTGTTTATTCATAGGGATGCTCACTGGTACAAAGTACCAGCATTTTTTTCAAGACACATAACTGACCATCAAGAAGACTAGTAGAGCCTTTTTTTCATTTAAATGTTGGCATGTGTACCAGCTTATCTCTAGGTCACCTTGTTGAGCGTTTCAAAGCTGGCAGGCTTTGTGTTATACTATGAAGTCATTACAAAAACTATATGCAATTATATTTTAATTTATTCTTACATAGTGTTCTTATGCAGGTCACCTTCACAGATTACAAATAATACAGTTATCGATAAGTAACGGATAATAAAATACAAGAAAACAAAATGACAACTTACATAAACCTTGGAATCATGTGGAGTCATACTCTGTTGATATATGTCAGTCAATAGTGACCTCCAATAATCATTCATTTGCGAAAGAGCCTCTGTTGGTGAAATGTGTTAAGTGTATTTTTACTGCTTTATACTGCTTTTATTATTTTATTTCCCTTACATACTAGTTTATCTAATAAAGTACTTAATTTTCATCTTGATCTTTCCATTGGAGCCTGGACACAATTCTTTTTGTGGGGAAATTACCACCTGAGCGCTGTGGATTGAGCAAACCTTCACTTTTGCTCCTTACTAGAGGAAGTGCCTCTACTGGACGTTTATTTGGCAGCCTCTCTGATCAATGTAAACATTGCTTTTTCTCTAACACTGGAGAGTTACTATACATCAAAAGGTGCAGTGGTTGTGGTGCTTAAAGTTTCCCTTTAATATTTACTAATTATGGCTTCACATTTAGCATGATAAAGTATTCCTTAGTTCAGTTAATCCTCCAGTAATGCCATTTCTATTATACTATAGCTGGTATGACTTGGTCTTTGAGATAACATGGGTGAATAAAATGTCTATCTGATTTTATGGTGTTATTTTGTGGGGGGTTGGGGTTGTTATTTTTAAAGCCAATAATTGCGGTATTTAATATTTTTTTATTCATAGGACTTCTAAACCTTTCATTCTGTTGAGATAAACATTTTGGAGAAATGGACTTGCTTTGTCTGTCTTTATTTGTCTCTGTCTGTCTATATTTCTATCAGTTTTTATTATTTGGAAATTAAAGTAAATGGACATTTTTACAATACATTCTGTTTGGACATGTGGTTTCATTTAAGAGAGTACTGTAAACGATGGCGTCTGTCAGCCTGACTTGCTTACTAAGGGTCATCTACAGAACAACGGTGCTAAATGATGTCATCATCCAATACTGGTTTAGAGGAACGATCTTGGCAAATGATACAGATGATGATGTAGAAAAATAAAGAAGAATTCTGATAAATTTTCTGCAGGAAATCGGCAGTTTAAATCAAGCCATTATTATTATTATTTTTTTTACAAATCCACAACAATATGAAATTAAGAACTAACTACACAACAAAAAACCCATTTAAGGGAATTATAATTAGAACATTGTGAAATGAGTTTTCATTGAGGACACATGTTTTGAACGGAAATTGAAAAGCCTTAAAATGTAAAACAGCTTGTTTCAGCAAAGAAAAGACATTTCACACTGTTCCTTTAAGGAAGAAAAAAAACAGTGTTTTAATAAAACATTGTTTATGGTTAGAATAGCCCTTACTGTCATGGTTCTCCCAGAAAAAAAAAGTAATAAAAAATGTGTGATCCCATGCAGCCAAGCTCTCCCCCAATCCTTCTCACTTCTGGGGGGAAAACGTCCCAGAGGATGAGCTGAGAGGAGGACATATCGGGCACTGAGGTTGTGGGTGCGCCATTGTCGCCTGTCCTCAGCATGCTACATGCCAACGGTCAGTCCTATGGATAATTGGTTATTTTGCAGAGTTTCTAACACTAATGAATCATAGTATATTATTTTTTCCCTTATTACACTTGGTACATAAGTATGTCTAAGAGGCTTCTATTCCGCTGGGGCAGTCAGGTACCTGCAAGGGATCAGAACTCAATACAGGGAATATATTAAGAGTACATATGTGTAGATAGATGCAATAATTGTAAATATTTGAGTCTACTTGAGGTCACTGCAGGATAAATAATTTAAAAAAATAAATAGAATAAAGGCACAGCCTTAGAATTTCATGCAAACTGAAACAGCAAACTCCTTCAAAATAATCTCTTGGAGGCCAACTGAGGCCATTGTACTTCTGTCCTTAAATTCACATGAATTTCAAAAGAAAGAGAAACCAGCGGAAGTCGATTTGCATAAGGGATAGAAGAATGTAAAATTATGTTAGTCAAATTTCAGTCCAACCCTGCAAAAAAAAATTTTTTTAAAATGGTCGGTCAAAGTTCTAAACATACTCCATACAAGAAGCCACCTGTAGCACTTATATGAGTTTAGACACATTTTATTTAATTAACTGGTAATTTACCAAATCACATTCTTCTCTGTAGATTATGTAGCAAATTATTCGCTTCTGAATCACCATGGAATGTCGGCCTTTCATCACACTTTGATAATTTGTTCCCTGGACGTACCCAACAACTGTTTTGATCATAAGACCTGCAGAGTACCCTTAACCAGGGCCGTCTTTAAGGAGGGGCAAAAGGGGCAGCTGCCCCGGGCCCAGTTACTCCTGGGGGCCCTAAGGCAGCTGCCCCATGGGCCCCCTGCGGCACCTGAGGTAATCAGGGGCCACAGCCCTTTAATACTGCTCTGGACCGGCCCGGGCCCCTGGACTCACAGCTAGCCCCCTCACATACTGCCCTGTGAGTCTCTTTGTTTCCTGGGCATGCTGGGAGGAAGTGAGGTCAGATTGCTTCCTCCCAGTAAGAACTGATCACTTCCTCCTCAGTGCCGCTGGGGAGGAGGCACACACCACACGGAGGAGGATGCAAGCATTGTGGGGGAGAGGGACTGAGAAAGCTGATGGCAGAATCCCATCAGCCTGGGCCAGCAAGCTCTCACTGGACCCCAGGGAAGCCACCTTTCTGTACCCAAAAGGTAAGGAGACAGGAGGGTGGCTAAATATGTTTTGGTTTTTGTTTTGCTAATTTCTGATATCACTTTTATTTAAGTGTGTTGGTGTTTGTAATGTAACACACAGGGAATAAGTACATGTTAAAAATCCTAGAAGAACCTGACAGTTCCCTATTAAATATAAATTTAAAAAGTATTTATTTTAACATATTATTGCATCAAGTGTTATCAAAGGTTGTATACCATTTTCAAATGTCACTTTTGCCAAATTCTGGACCAGGGTATGTAAGAACAGAGTTGAGACATTATATTGGCCAAGGTTGCTGGGAGTTGCTGTCCAAGAGCTGCTAGAAGGCAGAGATTAAAATATGTAAATGTACACATATATATGTGTGTATCTGGCTGTGTTTATGTCCTTGTGTGTATCTGGCTGTGTTTGTCTGTGTGTCAGTGTTTCTGTGTGTATGTATACCTCATACACCTGTATGTGCACCTGTGTGTGTGTTTCGGTGTGTGTGTAAGTGTGCATCTGAGTGTGTGGTAATGCATACATCCCAGCATTTTAATGCCAACACAAATACACTCATACATTCCATCTCTAGCACTGTACACATATACACCCCTGCATTTATACCCTTATGTATGTGTGTATCTGAGTGTGTGTGTATATACCTGTGTCAGTGTGTGTGTGTATGTGCCAATGTGTGTATATCAAAGTGCTTGTATCTGTGTGTCAAAGGGTGTGTATCTGAGTGTGTGTGTATGTGTATGTGCCAGTATGTGTCAAGGTGTGAGCATGTGTCAGTGTGAGCATGTGTGTATCTGCGTGTTAATGTGTATGTGTATATGTGTTATAGAAATCACACAACATGCAAACAGACCCCTGCAAACACAAACATTACAAACACACCAGTTTGCTGAAACACTAATACTACACACAAATGTACACATGTATTTAAAAGACAACACTACATCCAAACACCCCCCTGCATGCAAATACAAACATTACATGCAAACACATTCCTGTATTAAAACGCTAAAATTATATACAAACACCAACTCTACACACAAAAGTACACCTGCATTTAAAAGCCAACACTACAAACAATCACACATCCCTGCATTAAAATGCAAACACTACACACAAGTACACCACTGCATTCCAATGGTAACAGTACATACAAATACACTCCTACATGCACACATACACTCTATACAATAACATGCTAACATTCATTTGCACAAACACTGCTCAAAAATACAACCCTGCAAGGATGGTAGATCCCCAGCTGGCATAGCATCGCAGGAGTTGTATGACAGATGGAGATCTATCTTTTCTTTACTCTTGTGCTACAGGGCAGGCCTGAATTTTTTTTTGTTGCACCAAGGCACTCTCTACATTAGTTTCGCCTCTAGGTTGGGGTGGAGGGAGTGATTGCATGCCCATGGGGCCCAAACAGATGCTTGCCCAGGGTCCAATCAATATTAAAGACGGCCCTGCCCTTAACATCTTCCAGTAGAACAAACAAACCATAAGTTCCCATTCGTTACAGCAAAACAACAACAATTTTGTATTTTCCATCATATCAGATAAACCTATCTATGAGAAGTATACACTTTATGGCTGTAACGGAGCTCCCTGTACTCCGACCGAGTACCCTCCGTTGATGGATGCTCCTAACGCTTCCTGAGGACTCCAAACACTGCAGCAGACACCACAACCACCGCAGACTCCACAACCGCCGTAGCTTAACTGGAGTCTCGCCGTCTTCCTTCCACCCTGGATCAGCTTCTGTCCTCCAGGACCGTGTGGGGAAGACCTCTCCTCCAGGAGAGCATAACAGGAACAGCTCTTAAAAGAGCTAAGTGATTAAAAGCTCAGGGGAATATGCAGAGCATAGCAATCCCCAGTGTGATATAGCAGTTCCCTCCAATAACGAGACAAGGCTACGTATTGAGGGTCAAGAAGATCTGATGTTTAATGGCACACACTCTGCTTTTATGAGATTCTGCCCATGCAAGGGAGACACCCACATAATTAGCAGTATAACCAATCGGAACAATATACATTCGGGGAAATTCCCATCCCTCAGATAATCACATAACATAATTAAAACAGAACAGTAAAAATACAGTTTTTATACATGTGCTATAACTTCCAAACTACACATCCAATCTTCATAAAAATTACATATTTGGAATCAATCCATTAAGGGGAGCAACATATTAAAAAATGGCACAAATCAGACAAGGGGTTCAAAAGTTAGCAAAAGTGTATTTTGGGGCCTGGCTGGCAGCATGGTTTTCTGGCCCAAACCGGTTTTACAGAGGCCTCTATCCTGGACAATGGGGAAAGTAATCCAATTATCCAGGGATAGAGGCAGACTCCATTAACCACATGTTAGCAAAAGACACAAAAAGACACAAAAATACATAACTCCTATTGAACTGAACAGAACCCCCACATTCAACCTATCCCCAGATGGCTTGGATCTGAGCGCTCAATATATCCAAACAGCGCTCAGATCCCACAAATACAGTCAAATCGCCATACACACTAGGTCCATAGTCATGGGGCAGAAGGCTGGCAATTAGGCTTCTCCATAACACAGGGAAGCAGGGCAATTTGTCAAATAAAATAACAGTTACAAACGGCAGTTTGTAACAATGGCCAAGAACTTTCAAATGAGATCTGTTACACTCTGTGTGGACTAATATCTGCAGACTCTAACCTTGCAAACTAGGAATAAATGTACTTTTAGATTCCCGAACAGATTTATTTAAACATAACCAGCCTCAGTAACACCATTATTGGTACCTCTCCTGCTATGTGTACTTATTGCAAGATGCACATGTGAATAGCCATTGCAGAGTCGAAAATTACAAATGGACAACTGAGAGAGAATAACTATGTGTTCATTATTAATACAATTTTTTTATTGGGATTACCATCATCAGAACTAGTGTTAGTGTAAATTAGTGATGAGTGTATTATTTAGAAGCCCCTTTGTGTGTGTCTTTCTTTCCCCCAGACAAACACAGAGACATACAGACACAGTTAGGGTCTGTAGTAAGGGATAAGGGCTGTATGATGGGACAATGACAGGGGCTGTAGGGGAGGCACAGGGGCTGTAAAAGGGGTAGACAGGGGCTGTAGAAGGGGGGAAAGGGTCTGTAAAATAGGGGGTAGAGACTGTAGAAGGAGGGCCAAGGGATGTGGGGGGGCACAGGGGCTATAGACGGAGGGGGCAGGGGCTGTAGAAGGGGGGCAGGGGCTGTAAAAGGGGTAGACAGGGGCTGTAGAAGGGGGGAAAGGGGCTGTAAAATAGGGGGTAGAGACTGTAGAAGGAGGGCCAAGGGATGTGGGGGGGGCACAGGGGCTATAGTCAGAGGGGACAGGGCTGTAGAAGGGGGGCAGGGGCTGTAGAAGGGGGGCAGGGGCAGTGGTGGAAGCCAGGGGTTGCTTAATGTTTTTGATAAAAAAGAAAACTAAAACTAAAGTATATTCCCCTTCACTAAGGCTTAGCTTGGACCAGGGTGGGGAGAGACCTTATCCCTGGTGGTCAGGTGGGAGAAGAGACTGGAGGGCGTCACTTCCACTTCTCTTCCCCCAGACTCCCCTGCAATCCACTCGGGAGTCTGGGAGAAGAGCAGTGAAAGTCACGCCCTCCTCCTGACATCATCAGGAGAGGCCGACTGACTTCCTTGGCTGATGTGTGCTGACTGCAGGGAGAGCGAGGTGATGTGAAAAATTCAAGTCCCCAGTCAGAAGCAGGGCCAGAGGCAGAGGCAGTGCCAGAGCAAGAACCACAGGCAGGGCTCGAGTCAGAAGCAGGGCAAAAACCACAGGCAGGGCTAGAGCCACAGGCAAGGCTAGAGCCAGAGGCAGGGCCAAAGCTAGAGGCAGGGCAAGTACCACAGGCAGGCCTAGAACCACAGGCAGGGCCAGAGGCAAGGCAAGAACCACAGGCAGGGCTAGAGCCAGAGGCAGGGCAAGAACCACAGGCAGGGCTAGAGCCAGAGGCAGGGCAAGAACCACAGGCAGGGCTAGAGCCAGAGGCAGGGCAAGAACCACAGGCAGGGCTAGAGCCAGAGGCAGGGCTAGAGCCACAGGCAGGGCTAGAGCCAGAGGCAGGCTAAAACACAGAAGCAGGCACAGAGCCAGGCAGAGGCTAGAAACACAGGCAGGAGCTGAGAGCCAGAGGCAGGGCTGGGAAGCCAGAGGCAGGGCCAAGAAGCAGAGAGCGGGGCAGAACCACAGGCAGGGCTGGGAACCACAGGCAGGGCCAGAGGCAGGGCAAGAACCACAGGCAGGGCTAGAGCCAGAGGCAGGGCAAGAACCACAGGCAGGGCTAGAGCCAGAGGCAGGGCTAGAGCCACAGGCAGGGCTAGAGCCAGAGGCAGGGCCAAAGCCAGAGGTAAAGGCAGGGCTAGAGCCAGAGGCAGGGCCAGAGCCAGAAGCAGGGCAAGAACCACAGGCAGGGCCAGAGGCAAGGCAAGAACCACAGGCAGGCCTAGAGCCAGAGGCAGGGCAAGAACCATTTGGCATGGCTAGAGCCAGAGGCAGGGCTAGAGCCACAGGCAGGGCCAAAGCCAGAGGTAAAGGCAGGGCTAGAGCCAGAGGCAGGGCCAGAGCCAGAAGCAGGGCCAGAACCACAGGCAGGGCCAGAGCCAGAGGCAAAGGCAGGGCTAGAGCCAGAGGCAGGGCCAAAGCCAGAGGCAGGGCTAGAGCCAGAGACAGGGCCAAAGCCAGAGGTAGGGCCAGAACCACAGGCAGGGCCAGAGCCAGAGGCAAAGGCAGGGCTAGAGCCAGAGGCAGGGCCAGAGCCAGAGGCAGGGCCAGAGCCAGAGGCAGGGCCAAAGCCAGAGCCAGAACGAGAGGAGGGGATTTAGATTTTTGCCCCCCCTCCCTGCTCTGGTGTCCCTAATGCGGGCGCGTGTGCCTGACAGAAGACGTAAATGGACATTCTAAGCACTTATCCCACTGCAGCGTGTAATAGTCGTCTTGGTGACAAGGTATTACCCTTGCAGGATGATGTTTACTCTACCCCCCCCTCTTTCCTTTGCTCCTCCCAGCTGTAAATACCTTCATACAACTATTCCATCTCCATCTCTGTTATTTTGGCCTCATCTCACACTCCCAGAACCAACAATACTGAATCTCTCCATTTTTTACCTACCCTCCTCTCTTCCCGCCCACCCAGGCTCCACTTAAATATATAGCATGCGCCTCCAACTGTTTGGAGTCTTACCAAATTACCTCCTCATTCCCTTTATATTTTACCAATAGCTGCAACTCTCTGTGAACTTATTTTAGCCATCACATCCAAATTCCCCCTGCTTACATAGAAACATAGAATGTGACGGAAGATAAGAACCATTCGGCCCATCTAGCTTCCTCTTGTCTCAAATCCCCACGGTATCCTTTAGATTGTAAGCTCAAAGGCTATTTAGCTAAGCACTTTGTAAGAGAAAAGATAGCCACTAGAGGTGCTTCCTAGTCCTGTGGAGCACAGGCATTCAGCATCCCCATGCTCTGCATAGAGATGCATTCATTCAATGCATCTCTATGAAGAGATGCTAATTGGTACAGTATAGCGTTTTGCAGTGCATGCGTCATAGCCTCCCAATGCTTTCCTAAGGACTGATGATCTCAGCCATGGAGGCAGAACCATCCGTGGTGGACTGGTGCGTCAAAGGGAAAAGGTGAGTTAAAACCACTTTCCCATGCAATTGGTGAGGGGAGTGTCATAAATAGTTAAACACTACAGTGACAGGAATGCATTTGTATTCTCGACACTAAAGTGTTCCTTTAAGATGCAATACTGTCACCTTCAACACGGCTGTGCTTCCAACTCCTATAAACGTTTCAAGAGCCTTTACTAAGGTAAGGAAATTAGGAATTTTCACAATCAGCGAAGTCAGACTAGCACTTCAAGATTAAGTCTGCAGCAGGTAAAAGGTTGGATTCATATGTAAACAATTGCAGAGCTATTCATCTCTTTAACGAAAGCTAAATATAAATGTCCACCTTCTTTATCTCCTCCTCAGGGGTCGCTGGGCTTACCGGGCATTAAGCACAGTAGAGTGGGTATATTTGTGTTCAGCATGTAATTCATATCTGAACAAAATGCAGAGCCCGAGGGAAGGTCACGTGGAAGCTGTATTGTAATTACCTTCTACATGGGGGAGAAAACGAAGGACAGCAGAAAGAAATCGTGGAAAAATACAGAAGCACAGTGGGAAGTAGAAAAATAAAAACAACATGGGAACAAATATACTTATTGGGAACATTTTTATAACAGGTTCTTATGATGAAAGAACAAACATAGCATTTATTGTACAATGCCAAATGGACCGTATATACAGGCAGTCTCTGACTGTGAAATACACTAAAATTAGATCTCTAATTCCTATCAGTTTCTATAGTATTTCCAAGAAAAACTGTGATATTCAGTTGCGCTAGCTGGGCCTGAAGAAAGAATGAATAAACAACAAGGCAACAAAAAGTTACAAAATATCATGTCCAACCTTTTAGAGCAAACAAGACCAGCAACAGTATGGTAACAGTATATTACCACGGGGAAAGAAAGAATAACACAAGGTTGACATCATGCCCAACGTGGAGCCCTTGCAATGTTCAACGGGTACCTGCGTGGTGGAGGATCTGGCCTTTAAAAAGCTCCCGCATGGGCCTTTTCCTGGGAGGGGGAATATCACAGAGGTGGGAATCCACATGGCTTAGTGGGTCTTGAACAAGACCAGCGCGCACTTCAGAGACAGGAATCACAGAACACTAAATAAGTGTATCTAAGGTGGACTTCGCAGATTGAGAGTCTGGCCAACATAGAGAATGCATGTGTTGCTGACGTTTATTAACCACATGTTTTATGGAGAAATAAAATGTAAGATTAACATCTGGGCAAATGTTAATTTTTCTGTTACTGTATTTACTTCTCTAAGTTTGTTTGCAAATGTGAAAAACAAAAAATATTTCAGTAACGATTAAACATAAAAAAGAAAAAAAACTAAATCTACTGAATGGCAATCTTTTTTGCACATTGCATGGTTGAAACTAAAGGACCACTTCATTGAGACGAAATGGTCTGGTGCCTTTAGTGTTCCTTTAAGTGTTATTGGCAGCTTATAATAACCTAATGCACAACATGGGTGCTGCCGCTGGCACTCTAAGGAGATATTTATAGTGTTGGTTTTGCTCATGCATAAAAACCATTAACTTTGATCATTTTTAGAGTATGTATTAATTTGTCAAAAAACGTGTTGTCAATGGTTACTGAATTTAACAAGGGAAAAATAGCTCTATTAATGTGTTAATACATCTTATCTAGAGTGACTGTGATCGCTTATATTTGACTGCATAACGTAATGTTTTATAGCCCTTTTTACCAAACCAAAAATGCTAAAATTATTGTTGAAAAACATTGTAAGGTTGTGATTGCAATTGCAATTTAGGAGTTAAGTCGCTTTTGTTTCTGTTTATACAGCCCTAGATGCACCTCAACTGTCTGTGACACACAGAGCCTACGTGAGAAAATTGGTTTAATTTTCAATCAGATCTTACAGCACAGTATGTTTACTTTAGAAGTATTATTTCCTGCCCTTCAAATTTAACTTTAATCACACTCTTGCAGGCTATTAACAGAGTAGGATATAAGAAATTCTAAATTAAATAAACTGTACAATAACGGAAGTATAAACATTAGATCTCTCTTTACATGAAATATGTAGGGAGACAGTGAAGATCACATGCAGGGAAGGTGTAACTAGGCTGCATAAACAATGTGATTTAACTCCTAAACAGAAGAACCACTTAATCAAGCTGAAGTTGTTGTAGTGTCTAGCATGTCCACTTAAGTGCTCACCCAAATATTTTTGGAAATGTAGATAAAATATTATTTTGGTCCTTCCCCTCAATGTCCTTTATTAAAATACATGTGGCATGGCGAGACTAAGAAAAGTGGCTCATGCACCCCTTTCCAACACTTGATTCATCCTTATGAACATATTAACCAAGAGACCCAATAAGCATCTACTGATGATGCTGCTGCTATCAAGCACCCCTAAATATAAACCCCAAGATCACTCTTTATACATGAGACAATAAACAAAATTAAAAAATCAATGATTGAAACAAACCATAAACTAGAATGTTAGAGAACTGTGTCTTTATATGAATATAAAATACTTAAATTCAAGCAAGGATTCTTATATTTGTCTTATTTTCTTCAATCCACAGCCTGGCACTTAAAAAAAATGAATGTTTACATTCCCCTACGATGACATCATTCACCCACACATTGCATCGTCTAATACTTTGCATATGTGCAACCTCTTATAACAAATTTATGGTAATGTAATTGTGTACATTTTAATATTAGCAGGGAGCATTTGTCCAAATGTATTTCTGAAAATGACAGTTAACATTGACAGTGCCCCTTTTACTTGGGGTGGTTCCAGTAAATTATTGTGTTTTACATTAAATCCTACAGACCTCTAAAGTGCGGGTCTTTTTTTTTTCTTCATAAAATGTCAACGTTCTATAATAAATTACCTTTATCATCATGTCCTTGCAGTCAGAAAGCCTTCATAGTTGAAACTGTCCTTTCTATCCATTGACAATTCGACTGTCCGTGAATTTGTCTTTTAAAGAAAAGATCCCACATCTTATTAAAAGACAGTAAAGTGGAAAGAGCTCCTACACTAAGCTGCACAAAATATTAAATTTCACTACTCAAAAGCGATTAATCAGGCCACAAAGACCAGCAACTGAAAGGGGACACTAAGCAGAGCACAAAGACCAGCAACTGAAAGGGGACACTAAGCAGAGCACAATGACACCTCATCAGCGGCACTACAAGCAATATTTACCAGCCCGGTGTCCGGGACCTACTCACATGACGGCCGCTCTCCCACCGCCACGACTAGCTGCCTCGGTGAATAAGGGCCCTTGTTTCCCCCCCCCCCCCTTTGGACCGGAGGGGGTCATCCCGGTCCTCCCACAAACGGGGAGTACTCACCTCAGGGGCACTCTAAAGCACAACTCCGACCAAACGGTCCCACAAGGCCAATCCAAGACGGCCGATGGCAGTGAAGCTGACTCGGAGCAACAGACCGCCGATGACTGGGCGGAGGTGTCAGGAACCAGGAACCAGACAGAGACAGATCTAGATGCAAAAACACCTTTATTTAATAAATAACAAAGAAATCACCAAAAGCAAAGTCCAGGAGGCAAGCAGGGGTCAGTCACCAGAGAGGGTAGTCAGACGAGCCAGGATCAGGAGAACGGAGGGCAGCGGAGTCAGGAACAAGGCCAGAGTCAGGAACCAGGAGCAAACAGGAAACACAGGAACAAGGAGACTTCTGGGGGACAGGAAACCACGCAAGGGCAAGGAGGTTCTGGAATTTGCTGCTTAAATAGGCTGAACTGATTAGCAGCAGGGTTGATTACTATTCTCAGGTGAGTAACCGTGGCAACATGCTGAAGGAGCTGATCGTTAATTACAGCTGAAACCTCAGACACTGAAAAAGGAAGGGTGGCTGTTTAAAACAGCAAAGAAACCCTGACAGTACCTCCCCCTCAACGACTCCCCCCATTTCTGCTGGTGGGTCCGGGCTTCATGGGGAAGCGAGCGTGATAGGAACGAAGGAGGGATGGTGCATGGACATCAGAGGCTGGAACCCAGGAGCGTTCCTCTGGACCGTACCCTTTCCAGTGCACCAAGTATTGGATCTGTCCTCTGAAGACTCGTGAGTCAATGATGCTGCGTATTTCATATTCCTCATGATTGTCAACCGGAACAGGACGTGGACGTGGTACTGAGGTGGTGTAACGATTACATACCAATGGTTTCAAGAGGGAAACATGGAATACATTAGAGATGCGCATGTTAGCAGGAAGGTCAAGTGCGTAAGCTACAGGGTTAACCCTTCGAAGTATACGAAATGGCCCAACGTATCGGGGTGCCAGTTTTTGTGAGGGAACACGGAGCCGTAGGTTGCGAGAAGACAGCCAGACCCTCTCTCCGACTTGATAGGTAGGTGCAGGAAGGCGTCTGCGGTCGGCCTGGAGTTTGTAGTTCTGCATTGCGCGTTGCAAAGAGTTCTGAACCTGCACCCAAGTGGAACGGAGTTCCCTGAGATGTTCCTCCAATGCCGGTATTCCCTGTGGCATGAACGTATCAGGCAATATGGACGGTTGAAAGCCATAGTTCGCCAAGAACGGGGATAGCCGGGAAGAGGCATTAATCGCACTATTGTGGGCAAACTCCGCCCAGGGTAGCAGATCAGACCAGTTGTTCTGGTGGTCAGAAATGTAGCAACGCAGAAACTGTTCCAGTGTTTGGTTAGCTCGTTCCGCGGCACCATTGGATTGCGGGTGGTAGGCAGAGGAGAAGGAAAGCTGAATTCCCATTTGTGTACAAAAAGCTCTCCAAAATCTGGACACAAACTGGCTACCCCTATCTGAGATTATCACTTTGGGTAACCCATGCAAACGAAAGACCTCCCGAGCAAAAATTGTTGCAAGTTCCTGAGAAGTTGGTAGTTTTTTCAAGGGAATGCAATGCGACATCTTTGAGAATCGATCCACAACCATGAGAATGACTGTATTGCCACGGGAGACCGGAAGATCTACGATAAAATCCATGGACAAGTGGGTCCAGGGTCGTTCACCATTAGGTATGGTTTGCAGGAGACCCACTGGAGGGTGTCGTGGGGTTTTATTTTGAGCGCATACAGGACAGGCAGCTACAAAAGCGGTGACATCCGAACGGAGACTAGGCCACCAAAATTGCCGAGAGACGGACCAGATTAATTGGTTTTTGCCTGGATGTCCAGCTGCTTTGGGGTTGTGATATGTACTTAATAATTTAGTACGGAGATGAATAGGTACAAAACAACGGCCATTAGGTTTCTCTGGAGGAGCATTACTTTGTGCAGCCAGAATCTCCTCGCCTAGGTGTGAGGTAAGGCTAGTACGAATGGTGGCCAGTATATGGTCCGGAGGAATCACAGGAGTAGGGGTTATCTCCTCTCTAGATGGAGGGGAGAACTGTCGAGACAAGGCATCAGCCCGAATGTTTTTAGTACCGGGCAAGTAAGAAACCACATAATTGAATCTTGATAGGAAGAGAGCCCATCTAGCTTGCCTGGGGGAAAGTCGCTTAGCTTCGGAAAGATATGTAAGATTCTTGTGGTCTGTGAGGATGAGAATTGGCACTGAAGTACCCTCAAGAAGGTGCCTCCATTCTTTGAGAGCTAAAATTATGGCTAGAAGTTCTCTATCACCAATCTGGTAATTGCGTTCCGCCGGGTTTAATTTCTTCGAGAAATACCCGCACGGATGCCTGGAGCTCTCTGGGTTAGGACGTTGAGACAGGAGGGCGCCTACTCCTGTCTCAGACGCATCGACCTCAAGAATGAATGGTAAGGCAGGGTTAGGGTGTGCCAGTATAGGAGCAGCAGCAAAGGCGACTTTGAGAGACTCAAAGGCAGAAATGGCCTCCTGTGACCAATGCTGTGGATCAGCATCTCTCCTGGTCATATCCGTGAGTGGTTTAACCAAGGAAGAAAAGTTGCGTATTGTGGGGATATTTATGGGATAATAATAGTAAACAGTTGAGAATTGCCCACTAATTCAATTCAATTCTTATCGTAAGTGAGAAGTATTTCATATAAATAATATTCACAATGTATAAAAATAGATTTTATTTATAATAACAAATTAATAATAATAATATGTAACATGCGTGATAATAATCAATGAATATCCAGTATAAAATGATATGCAATACAAAGAAATGGGTATTACGTTTCAATGGCTAAAACAGCATTATCTGTCAAGACTTTATTTATGACTATCTTTAACACAGACTGAAAGTGAAACTTTTCACAGTGAAGAACAGAATTCCTCAGAGTGCAGCGTAAGGTCGTAAAGTTTAGCTGACAGTTAGAATAACCCTTTCAATGCTGGCTAGATCTCCTAGGTAATTAAGATCTATTCTTATGTAATTTTAAATAAAATAACATTTAAACCAGTTCATTAGTCATTTCCTGGAACCATCCAATAAGAGAATCTACCATATTTTATAAGCAGAATTTAATTTGTCTAAAAGATATCTTATCTTAAATTAGAGCAAATCAATACACCTGGATAAAAACAACGGTATGCTAACACGTGATAATATCACATTAATATATAATTATTCTTAATTCCACCTGCAGAATGGAATGTTTATAACTATATATTCTTAGTTAACTAAGATTTCTTAATATGGAAATCTGACCGTGCTTTATCCAGTCATATATAATGCTATTAATACATTTTAATTAATTTAATTTAATTAAATGAAACCAGTATAATTACCAGTTGAGTAGATATTTCATCCGATTGGTAGTCTCAGGAACTTATTTGGATGTCTCTCTGCATGGAGGTGTTGGTTAGAAAGTCAGTAAATTCTAAGTGTTAGAGTTTTAGGAGTAGAGTGTTAGTCTCAGATGTTGTCCGAGTTGGAATCCCCAAACTTCCAATTCCTCTCTCCTCTCCTTTGCATATGTCCTGCATACCTCAATCTCCCTTTGTCCTAACTTTTAAAGGGCCAGACTCTCTGTACGTCATCAGTTGATAACCCAATAGAAGCACTAGAGGTGTGGTTATCTTCCAGATCGCAATTTAGTTATTTGGTCTATAGAGGGCAGTCTTGTCCCACTAAACATACCTATCCAGGAAAGAGTTAACTTTTCCTGGTGGCTATTTTGACGTCATTTTGGCCTATCTAGATAATGGCCATAACTTACGTATCCTTCACAGATCAAAGGGTTTATTTAAGTTTTGTCCAGACTATGTGTCTGGCAATCTGAGTTTTGACCCGTAACTTACAATGGGACCTTATATGTATAGACAGTTAAATTTTATTATTTAATCTTCTCTGTCACAATTGTCTGGGTTTAGATTTGATTATATTCTTCTTATCACTTGTTTATACTATGCTATGCATTCCTTAGCTCTGGCAAAGTGGCTAGTCTTACAGAAAGAAATCTTGTGTCTTTTTGTTAACTTGAAAATAACAAAATGGAGTCTGCTCTGTTCAGAGTGACTCAAAATATACACTTTTAATTTCTATCATAGCACAAGATGTCTGCCGATATAAATACCCTGACAGTATGAACTTCCGATAATAATTGGCGAAGCCAAGAAAACGCTGTATAGAGCGAAGACCCGTAGGTCAAGGCCATTTTAGTACAGCAGAAAGTTTCTCTGGGTCCATAGAGAATCCAGCATCTGAGATAACATAGCCCAAGAATGTGACCTGTTTGCAATTGAACTCACATTTCTCCAATTTACACAACAGATTATTTTCTCTAAGTCTCTGTAGAACCCTAGAAACGTCTGCGTGGTGGTTCTCGAGAGATGTGGAATGGATAAGAATATCGTCAAGATAAACCACCACACATTGCTGCAACATATCACGCAGGACGTCATTTATAAATTCCTGAAAAACCGCCGGAGCATTGCAAAGACCAAAGGGCATTACTAGGTATTCGTAATGCCTGCTCCTGGTGTTAAATGCGGTTTTCCATTCGTGGCCCTCTTTTATCCGGACGAGATTATATGCCCCTCTCAGATCAAGTTTAGTGAAGACCGTTGCTCCCTTGAGGCGGTCAAATAACTCTGTGATCAACGGAATGGGGTAGGCATTCTTAATAGTAATGCGATTGAGACCCCTATAGTCGATACAGGGTCTCAACTCACCACTCTTCTTTTTCACAAAGAAAAAGCCGGCCCCGGCAGGAGAAGATGACTTCCAAATGAATCCCTTTGACAACGCATCGGTAACATACTCCTCCATGGCTCTATTCTCTGCTACAGACAGCGGGTAAATCCGGCCACGGGGAGGGTTGGCACCAGGTTGGAGTTCGATACCACAGTCATACGGACGGTGTGGTGGCAGAACGCTAGCTTGACCTTTGTCAAATACATCTTGGAATTCTTGGTACTCAGCGGGTAAGGAAGAGGCAGAAACTGTGCCCAAAACTTTAACCGGTTTCCGGAGACAAGAAAATGTGCATTGCTGGGACCAAGATAATATCTCAGATTTGCGCCAATCAATTGTGGGGTTATGCTTCTGTAGCCAAGGGTATCCCAAAACAACCTGGTAGTATGGAGAGGAAATGACCTGGAATTGGATCATCTCATGATGTAGAGCCCCTACAGCCAGAGATATGGGCACGGTTTCCTGGGTCACGAGGGTTGGCTGTATAGGTCGGCCATCGATGGCTTCGAAAGCTAGTGGGGAGTTGCGAGGCTGTAAGGGTATAGAGTGCTCTGATGCAAATGCACAATCTATAAACAAGCCTGCGGCCCCAGAATCAAGAAATGCCCGGGTTTTAATGGATGACTCCGGCCAGGAGAGGATAATAGGCACCAAGGGTTTGTCCTTATTTATCTCTGGGTCTGCAGAAAGACCCCCCAAGATCTGCCCCTGACAGTATCTTGGGTGCGGGCCCTTTACCGGACGAATCGGGCAAAACTTTAATATGTGACCGTGGTGTCCGCAGTATAGGCACAGGCTCTCCCTCCTCCTAAAGGCTCTCTCCTCAACAGAGAGGCGTGAGAAGCCTAACCGCCTCGGCTCCACACCAACAGAGGACTCAGGACCAGGAGGCATGGGAGGTGAGGGAGGTTTGGGTGGGCAGGAAAAGCTCGGTGCCAAACATACTGGAGGCCTCCGCAGGCGTTCCCTGGATGAGGATCTCTCTCGGAGTCTGATGTCAATGAGGGTGACAAATGATATCAGTTCCTCGAGATCTTTAGGTAATTCTCTGGCTGCAATCTCATTTTTCATTACATCGGAGAGCCCCTGTGCAAAGGCAGCCACGAGAATCTCATTATTCCAGCCACCCTCTGCTGCCATGGTACGGAATTCACTGGCATACTCAACAATAGTTTTCGTGCCCTGAGTATTAGACATGAGTTGTTTGGCAGTAGGAGTGGAGCGAGCTGGAATATCAAAAACCCTTTTAAAGGACGCAACAAATTCAGGGTAATTGTAAATGATGGGCCTCTCTGCCTCCCAGAGAGGTTTTGCCCAAGCTAGGGCTTTTTCAGACAGCAAAGAAATCATGAACTGGACTTTGTCGCTGTCTGTAGGAAATGCCTGGGGCAGCATTTCAAGGTATATTTTAACCTGATTTATAAATTCTTTGCACTGAGCTGGGTTGCCCCCAAAATACTGAGGGAGCGGGACAGACCCAGTCATTCCTCAAGCCGCAACAGGTTCGGAGGCTACAACTGGTACCAGAACAGGAAGTGAGGCAGAGGCGGCCGCAATCGCAGGCTGGCCGGGTTTTGGATTCAGATGGACATACTGGTCCAAATGGTGGTTCTGCTGGTCCCACTGGGTAAATAGGTTAGGTATAGGTGTATTGCCTGTACCATCTGTATTCTTGGCCCTTGCGTAATGTCAGGAACCAGGAACCAGACAGAGACAGATCTAGATGCAAAAACACCTTTATTTAATAAATAACAAAGAAATCACCAAAAGCAAAGTCCAGGAGGCAAGCAGGGGTCAGTCACCAGAGCGGGTAGTCAGACGAGCCAGGATCAGGAGAACGGAGGGCAGCGGAGTCAGGAACAAGGTCAGAGTCAGGAACCAGGAGCAAAACAGGAAACACAGGAACAAGGAGACTTCTGGGGGACAGGAAACCACGCAAGGGCAAGGAGGTTCTGGAATTTGCTGCTTAAATAGGCTGAACTGATTAGCAGCAGGGTTGATTACTATTCTCAGGTGAGTAACCGTGGCAACATGCTGAAGGAGCTGATCGTTAATTACAGCTGAAACCTCAGACACTGAAAAAGGAAGGGTGGCTGTTTAAAACAGCAAAGAAACCCTGACAGGAGGCCTCCCGGGCTAAATTGATGTCGTCTGCCAGAAATTTTGGGAGCAATTAAGGGATAAGAACCTACCTCCTGCTCCGACGCCAGCCTCAACGGCAACGCATCAACGTGCACCCCCGGCGCCCAATCAAGACGTCAACACCGGCAACACGGCCCAGCGGAGGAAGCGACTAAGGGGCAACAGCTGCTCAAAGCGGATGAGCAGAGCACGAGCAACAGCGCCAAAGCCACACGCGAGAAGATCCCAAGGACCCCCCTCAACTCGAAAGAGACATCAAAGCCACAGCACAACAAGCCTGAGGGGACGAGGTTTACCACCACCTATCATGTAAATAGCCTTCCAGCTGAAGTGGTAGAGGTTAACACAGTAAAGGAGTTTAAGCATGCGTGGGATAGGCATAAGGCTATCCTAACTATAAGATAAGGCTAGGGACTAATGAAAGTATTTAGAAAATTGGGCAGACTAGATGGGCCGAATGGTTCTTATCTGCCGTCACATTCTATGTTTCTATGTTTCTATGTATCCAGCCAACATCAGCTCTCTACCACAGCCCGGACCGGAGACACCACACCTGAACAAACCGCGCAAGCACAAGGCCCAACACCGGCCGCAGATCAACAAATAGGCGCAGGGGGCTATCACTCCACCTCCCAAACTCAAGCGGTACCTGCTGAAAGTTGGAGCCGGATGAATCCACAATCTGGGAGCCCAGAGACTGTGACCCGCAACCGCTGTGGATACAGTATGGTTCTATGACGACTTTTCTATGGCACTGCTCTTTTCTATGATATACCGCTTCACAAGTGAAACCTCTTCATCCAGCGGGCAGACCATATCGCACCTACACACATACCTACATCACTAAGAGAACCTCACCCATAGGAGCCAAATGCCTCACACCAGACAACAGTTGCCTTACAGCTTTTACCCACACACAAATGCTAAACATTATACCCTATGCATACAGAGCAAGCCTCCCCACGGAGACCCTTTAGTTCAGCTAATCTAAGCAATATACAAAATATTAAAAAATTGTGCAAGTTTTATGCATGCCATGTTTATGTTATGTTTTTCAGATTGTGAAAACCGCGCTTGTGAAGGCTATTGTGGCTATACAAGCACTGCTGTAATGTTATGCACAACAAAAATTCAACAAAAAAAAATAAACAATTGCTTCTGGAAGAAGAAAAAAAAGAACACAGATTGTTTTGTCCAACTTTGTCCTTTCAGGTATTGTTATATTACATTCCCCTTGAATTATGCAAAATGCACTCCATCAAGAGAATTTTAGATAACACATCCCCAGTCATATAAAAGGTTCAATATAACTCTTCACCAGTCATGGGAGATTTAATCAGAGACCGATTTCCAAGAGCTCTGCCGATTTGTGTCATCCAAGCATTGCTCCTGTCGTCCGTGTGCATCTCTGGACCTCCCATTAAATCTGGCTTTTTATTGTCACATGTTTTTTTAAAGGTGGGCGACTCCTGAGATAAAGGCTCCTAAACCCAGCACTGTGTTCATTCTATTCATTATTAACTGAAGAACTGGTATGTGACCAGCCAATGGCAAGCTGTGCCTGAAATGTATCTTTACCTCTTTTTTGTATAAATGTTGGCAAGTGCCCAAGATGTCCCCATTGTCAGTCTATAGAGCCATTTCAGCCCATTCCTCCTCAGAGAAAGGCTTTAATCATAGCATATCCATATTGATTGCCAATGCCAAGCTCAACCAGCTATCCAAATCTCTTCTATTATTTTCGTGCTTTGTGCAACTGAACTCCGAAGTGGCAGAGAGCTTTGTTAACACAAGCTGTATTAGACATGAAAAGGATGAGTCACGATGTGTAATGATTTTTTAGATTCCTAGAGCCTGACTCTTCTCAACCTTGCAAGCCTCTGCCTTGTGATTTCCGCTTCACTCCGATCCATTTATGATGATTCCTATCTTCCCCTCATTTTCTCTTCTAACGCTCATTATCCCAATCTCCTTAACTGTTTCTCACTGTTTTTCCGTTATAACCTTTATTTGGTGGCTCATTGTTACAATCTATCTATCAACAGTCTACTTGTTACCCTGCTCAATCCTTTCCATCTTTTTCCTGCATCATAGCTTCATTCCATCTTATTCTGCATTTAATTCACACTTTATGCTGTATCAAGGATTCATTCATTCATATCTATCCTGCATCAACCATTCCTTAATTTCTTACTACGCGTGTCAATTTTAACAAAAATAAATAAAATAAATATATAATATAAAATATATATTGTAAAATATTCCAGAGGTCTCGATGCTATAGATGCTATGACTGCCCAATTTAATAATACTACTTTCAATAACCTTGGAAAGACGACTGGTTAAGTTGACCTTGAAGGGAATTCAACCTTGGAGTGGGATACTGAACTTGGACTCAGCTATCTCACCAGCATGTCATACCAGCATTTTGCCATGCCAAAATCAAGTCTATATATAGGAAAGTCCCAGAGGCCACCTATTGGTACCTCTTTTTCTGCATAAGAGATCTATCTAAATGAGACCCTCGACCTGAAGGCCCCCAACAAAAATAGTGTAGAAACTAACATTAAAAAAAAGGGTAATCGCTGAATTATAGCACTCAATGAGTGAATTTGATTCCGCTAGTTACTTGCTAAAATCTTTTCACTCTGAGATTAACGGAACCATTTGTCTCTCTGTCAAGAAGATCTCATTAAATTACCTTGCAATAAAAGCAGTGTCAATTTAATTTGCATCACTCGTAAATCAAGTCATTTCCAAAAGCACTCCAGGAATTAAAGCACATTTTAAGGAATCAACAAAAATATACATAGCACCAAATAATACAAATATATATATATATATATATATATATATATTTAAATTGCTGATATTTCACTACTGGCTTATAATAAATATAATTAAAAACCAAAGGGAAAAAAAAAGTTACCTGCGCTCTCTCCTTAATCCCTATGTATATTTAGACAAATGGTGGTCATTTAGTTACTCCAATGGCCATTAGAGGGAATGCCCGCCTGCCAACGTCAAGGCAAACCCCCCTAAGCGGGTCCTACACTGACCCTTTACCTTGCTTCCTTGAGCTTCTGGCAAAAATATCTCCACTGAAACAGAGAGGGGTATTTTTTATATACACCCCCTATATGCTTATTAATCCTTAATAGGGAACACATAGGATGGGCGGCTGCATAGGAAGCAAGGTAAAGGGTCAGCTTAGGGGGATCTGCCTTGATGTTGGCAGGCAGGCATTCCCTCCAATGGCCATTGGAGTAGCTAAATGACCTCTATTTGTCTAAATATACATAGGGATTAAGGAGAGAGCGCAGGTAACTTATTTTTTTTTCTTTGGTTTTTAACTATATATTGGGGCTGATGTGTACTGTAGTCATTGCTGCCGGCCCAGTAGTGATGGGAGTGAGCGCAGGACTTCTCTTTCTGTATTTGTATTTACTTTTTTGTATCACACAGCTTTGTTACAAGGCAGCCGCCCATCCCATGTGTTCCCTATTAAGGGTTAATAAGTATATAGGGGTGTATATAAAAAATACCCCTCTCTGTCTCAGTGGAGATATCTTTGCCAGAAGCTCAAGGAAGCAAGCTGAAGGGTCAGTGTAGGACCCGCTTAGGGTGGTCTGCCTTGACGTTGGCAGGCAGGCATTCCCTCCAAGGGCCATTGGAGCAACTAAATGACCTCCATTTGTCTAAATATGCATAGGGATTAAGGAGAGAGCGCAGGTAACTTTTTTTTTTCCTTTGGTTTTTAACTATATATTGGGGCTGATGTGTACTGTAGTCATTGCTGCCGCCCAGGAGTGATGGGAGTGAGCGCAGGACTTATCTTTTTGTACTTATAATAAATATATCTAACACAATAAATTCTGGCAATGTAAACAAAAACAGAGCTGTCTCGGACCAGGCTAGCTCTCTAAAGCCTTGGGCCCAAAGCTACCTCTTTCTTGTGAGATACTGAATATATTCTAAAAACAGTTCAGTGCTGAAATGTGATTATATGATGTTTTCAAATTTTACATTTAAAGATATTTGTACAGCCTATATCTAATTAAAAGTTACTTATTGCGCCTTGGAGGTGCGGCAGAGAAGAGGTAAGTGACAAGTGCTTTCGTCCTGTAGGTTTAACCCAATAACGTATAACATTGCAGTTTTTTTTTTTTTAGAAACTACAATGTTTACAGTGTAGGGTTAAACTCACCTCCAGCGGCTGTCATACGGAGAGCAGTTAGAAGCACTTGCTGTAGCAACCTAGTTAAAGTCCCATGACTGCAACCTCTATTGGAAAACATTGATTCACTACTTTCCTATGTGGAAATTTGATGTGCGAATGGCTCTTGTTGCGCTGAGCATCCCGTCCCCAATGCTCCTCGATGAGGAGCATTGGAATGGACTGACACTGAAGGAGATAAGCAGTAGTAGCAGGGGAACCTCGACAATGGAAAAGTGTAAGTTAATACCTCAATTACCATGTTTGTATTCCTTTAATTAAACTCCCCAGTACCAAGAGTGCATAAAACTAAGGAAGAAATGTCAAACAAGCTTGTGCTATTACTACATTTCTCTGCAGATGTTCAAGAGCACATGAGTACATCTATTCTAGAGCAGAGGCGGCTCTCTAATTAGGCGATTTAGGCTGCCACCTAAGGCCTTTGTGCTGTGTGGGGCCTCGACTCTACCACATAAGCCCCTCCAATTCTGTCCTCCAACTGTGCCACACTCACCCCAAACCCGGTCACACTCTCCCCCCAAACCCTGCCACACTCACCCTTTCACATTAATCTAATCCTGCCACATTAACCCCCTTAATCTTGTCACACTCACGTCCCCTCATTCTGTTACACTTCCTCCTCCAAACATGTCACATTCATCCCAACTCTGTGATACACCCCCCAACTATGCCACATGCACAGTTGTCACATTAACTTCCTCCAGTCCTGTCACACTTACTTCCCTATGCCCTGTCACACTCCCTCCTCCAACCATGTCACTATTGCCCCCCTATCATTCTCATCCTCACTCATTCTGTTACACTCACCCCCCAACCCTGTCTCATTTACCCCCCTCACCATGTCACACTCACTCTGCCACAGTTACCCCTTTACTAACCTTGTCACAGTCGCAAACTGAAGACATTCATCATACACACATGCACAAAGATCACAGGCAGCCCCCATAAACACAACACACCGCAGGCAGCTACTCCACACATATACGGTCCAAGACACATACTCATAAAGACATATATTCACACACAAGGATACTCTCGGTCAGACACACACTTTCATGCACATACACAGGAAGACAATGCCAGACACACTCAGACATACACACACTGGCAGTAATGTATACACGACTGCAAGGCTATGTAATCATACCACGCAGCCGTGTATAAATGATTAGCATAATTGCTAATTAAATTTGTTTATTGCAAATTAATTTAGTTTGCAAATAATGCAATAACTACAGTCGGAGAGCTCACAACGCAGTGGCACAGGGAGCCGCGACATTGCAAGCCTCTGAACAATGAATACAGAGTCTAGCTCTCTGTATCCAGCTCTGCAAGCTTATCCTTCAATACAACTACAGAACCTTATACACACAATGCAACCCCTATTTTTTTCATTTTGGGTGTTAGTGGGGGCCTCATGTTGGAGTTTCGCCCCAAAAAAGTCTAGAGCCGCCACTGTTCTAGAGGATGGCTAAGCAACCTTCGACACCCTGGATGTTCTGGACCACATCTCCCAGCATTATGGCTGTATGCAGGGCTGGCCATTGGCGTGTGCAAGCTGTATGGCTGCAAAGGGAGCCATGGCCACAGGGGTGCTGGGTGACCGACACAACTTGCAGTCACTCGCAGGCAGGCACTGAGCTCCAGAAATTAAATTAATGCACAGACTTGGTAATTACGATGGAAGGTGCTAATTGATCAAGTGGAGAAGGAAGGAGTGATGAGGAAGAGCTTAGAGACGCACAACGATCTCTAACCGGAGTGAGGGACCCTGAGTGTGGACGGTGCCCTGAAAGCGTGACAGCATCAATAATGCATTGAAGAGGGAGTCCAGAAGCAGGCAGCAGCAGGCCCCTGGATGATTTGATTAACAAAGTGAGTGCTTGGCAATTTTTTTTTATTTTATTAATAGATAGTGTAAAAGGGCTGGCTATGGGTTTTGTAGCAAGGGGTGCATAAATTGTGTTTTGGCCAGCGGTCTTAGGGGGTGGGGGGGAAGCAGATTATGATTGTGCCCCACCAACAACACCTTACAAGTCCCACTCCCCACTTTACAAACCCCATTTCCCACCTTTCAAGCCCCAATCCCCTGCACCACCTTACATGCCAAACCAGCACCTTACAAGCCCTACCCTGACCTTACAAGCCCTACCCCCACCTTACAAACCTCACTCCCCACCAACATAATATTGTTTACGATTAAGGTTGGTTTACTGCAGTTTTATTTAATAATCACACTTCTACTTCAATTACAAGTTTAATACCAGAAAATAAAAGTGTTACTTTTATCAATCTATCTATTCTTTGTTTTGGGCTTAATAAAAAAAGGGAGGTATTGGGCAGTGGCGGATCCAAACGGGGCAATTCCCAAGATTCTCCCCTGCCGGCTAATGCAGGGCTGGCATTGTCCAAGTGCCAGCCCTGCAATGTGCCTTCAAGGACCGGAGGGGAGATCAGAGATCACTGATCTCCCTCCCCGGTCCGCAGGCAATATGCTGGCAGCCGGCAGGGGAGGGAGAGAGGACCCGGGAGCTCTTGCCTGCAGCTCCTCCGGGTCCTCCTCTCGCGAGCACAGAGCGTTGCCGCGGTTACCACAGCAACACTCCAAATCTCGCGAGAGTGAACTCTAGCCCTGGAGCACGTGCTAGAGTTCACTCTCCCCACTGGGCTACCAGGGATTCCCCACCAGACATCGAAATATGTCCCCCCTCCTGCCTCAGTAAAGGTAAGAAGGGAGGGGGAACATAATGAATATTTGTTTAAATTAAATTAAATAAAAAAAACATCTAGGAAGGGTTATAATATGTGTTGGCTTTTTAAAAATTTAATTATGTATGTATGTATGTATGGGGACAGCGTATGCGTTGGTGTGTGGGGGGAGCAATGTGTGTGATAAGAAGGGTAGGGGGCTTTTTTTCATAATCACACACATTGTCCCCCCTGCCCCCCACACACTGTCCCCATACACACACACTGCCCCCCATACACACACAAACTGCCCCCCATACACACACACTTCCCCATACACACACACACTGCCCCCATACACACACACTGCCCCCATACACACACACTGTACCCCATACACACACACTGCCCCCCATACACACACAGTCTACACACATACACTACCCCCATGCACACACTGCCCCCCATACACACACACTGCCCCTCCATACACACACACATTGCCCCCCCATTACACACACTGCCCCCATACCCTTTGTACAGCGCTGTGGAATCTGATGGCGCTTTATAAATAATAAATTACTAATAATAATACACACACACTGCTCCCCATACACACATTGCCCTACACATACAATGCCCCCCCACACTAACACATACACTGCAATCCTCACACACACACACACACTGCAAATGTCACACACACATACTGACCCACACACACACACTGCACCCCTGACATATACTGCCGCCCTCACTCACACACACTGCTCACACACTGTCCCCCTTACACACACACTGCACACCTTACACATTGCACCACTCACACACACCACTGCTTCTATGCCCTACTACTGCCCCATTTCCCAGCAGACCTCAGGTAAATTGTCAAACTGTTCTTAAATGGTTTGACTACTTACTGTGGGAGGGGGTCCCGGCACTATTGACACCATAACCACTACACTGAGCTGTAGTGGTTATTGTGTCTGGATTATTTCTGTAAATAATCTACAAGTGCCCCTCCCGAGATCAGGCTCTGGATCCGCCACTGGTATTGGGTGAGGGTGTCTGGCCAAAGAGGGTTGTGGCCATGGGGGTACTGTCAAAAATCTTCGCACAGGGCATCTATAGGCCTAAGGCCGACCCTGACTGTGTGCTCTTACAACCATAATGCTAGGGACATATAGTCCAAAACATCTGGAGTGCCAAAAGTTGCCTACCCCTGATCTTCGGTATGAAACAGCTAGGATTTCACCCTTGACTGAAATACTGCACAGATAAGGGTTTTTACTTTTCTCTGCCTGCAGAGAACTGACATTTCTTTTAGTAAAAAATTGTTAATCAAGGTTACTTTTGTTATTTAACAAGAACTTTTTATATATTTCCTTTGTTTTTTAAACATTTAGTTTTAAGGACTTTTGAGACTGTAAGAGACTGGTCCTAAAGGACCTTCTGGATCCTTGGATCCTTCATGGGACACTGTGATTAACAATGTTAGAGACCTTATAACCTGTGTGTCCTTTCTATTAGAAGTGAATCTCTGCCCCATGATGCACTTGGTCTGAATTTGGCGCTTGATACAATGGTAGCCATAAATATGTTTGGGAAGGTTAGGAGGTCACCAAGACATTTTGTCCACATGAAATGCCGCGACAGGACTGTAAGCCCATGTAGACATTACTTCACCTCATGTTAATGAGGAAGGAAGTCAGTTAAGCTGTAAATATAATTTGGAAGGGATTGCTTCTTTAAGCCGTGTGTCTTGTTCACCATCTGCTGTGCTGTCTAAGTGCTGATAAAAAAAAGACTATTTCTCCAACACCAACTTGACCTCACCGATCAATTCAGTTTATCCATTGCCTGAGCATTTTTTTTTTTAACTATAAGTTGTAAATTGTGCCTTCCAGAAAATAAAAAACAATGCAGTACGTGAACGTTTTTGTCACAGACCCCTGTGGGTTTTAAAATGCATTTCTTAATTATTTTCAGGTACTTGGTAACATCTGGGTTTCTTTTGCACAAGAATTGCAGCATTTTATTGTTATCTATTCATTGCACTTTTATTTTTGCACTTTAAGACATATGCACTTTAGCAAATAATATTTATTTAAAGATTTTATATATTTTACTATGTACATGTCTTAAAGACACAGTGCACCTTATTTTTTTTTTTTTTTATATTGTACAGAGTGTCATTTTGGGTTTATACACTGTGTGAGGTGCAGCGTCATTTGAATGTGTCTTTGGTCTGTTTATTAGCACCATTGTTACTTGAATTTGTCTGTTTTTATAATCACATTTCATGCTATGTAACCTGGAGCTGTTTGTGGTAACTGTGATTTTAGTAAACCTTTTAGTAATTAAAATGTTTCTAGACCAGTGTATCTCATCTAGGGTAAATCAGTTGGTTACTCACACCCTTTTTAAACAATGTTTTGTTTTTCGTTGTTTTGCTTTTTATAATTTAGATTTAGTAATTAGGTCCCAACAACCCATTTATAAACCTGTAAAATAAGTTTTTAAAACCTACTTGGCATTCGGTGCAGAACTAAGCTCCCCTTGCTAGTTTCCACTCCCTATCTGAAGTCACTGCTTTCCTTTCTGTGATCCAATCAAATGATTCTCAGAGGAATGCATCAGACTGGACTGTTCTTACTGGTCTAGAGCTTATGACTGTACTCTGAGCTGGGGAGGAATGGGTGTGGGTAATGGACATGGGTGTGAGGGAAGTTAAAAAGAAATGGGCGCATTTTAGGAAATGTACATAGTAGGGAGGACTAGAGAACTCAAATGAGGGATGGAGTGAGGGAAGATATGTGCTCCCCTTATTAAGTGCATTCCCAGACCAAGCTCATTTCATCATTTGCCAGCTTGCTGTGCACGCTAACAGAGGTTTTTGTACAGATTTAACACTCAAGACCCAGCGCAGTGATGCGGGCTGCCTAAGTAATTTGTGCAAGAGGTGTAAGTAGTAAGTGCAGATATTTATAGATGTACAGATTCCTTGCTCTATGACCTCTTATAAAATCAGACGTGGCCATGGTGGATGTAGTAGCCCTTTAAGCATCAGTACCAAGTGACAAATCCTGAGGGACCCTGAAGGCTACTACCTACAATATTAGTGGCACTGAGTGAAAGTGGTCTTGCCTAGAGAATGGGGTCTTAGGTAAGAAGACTCTAGTTATGAGCTGTATCAGTGACAGTTACCTATTGAAAAATAAATGTCCTGCAAAGCCAATATGTCTTTTTTTTTTTTTTTACTGACGGCCCCACACAAAGCACTAATAATATGTTTTGATTCTGTCCCCTTCAGACAGACAACATTTGTTATCTTTTCTTTCAAGTGATAATGTAACCACTGGAGACATAGGCAGAGGCCAATTTAAAGCACACAGAATAGAATTAGACATTAGGGGTTCTGAAGACGATGACGGAACTAGAGATGGAGCAATGACCTAATTGGTGAATACAATCTGCATGACTCACTCTCAGGGCTCAAGCTGAATGGCACACTAGTCCTTAATAGATGACTGTGTGGTTGCTTGCCACGAACATTCAGCTGTTTTAAAAGGCAGGTAGAACTACTGAGAGGACAGTAAGCGTGGGATGTAACTGGAAGGAAAGTAATTTGCAGAATCACATGAATTGCTCTGCGCTGTCCTGCAGACACTGGTGGCTGAAGGGTACTGTGATATTGTATAGAACCTTGTTTCAGGTTATAAATGCAAGGCTGTAAAGAGAACTTGGATGATTATGTTGTCAGAAAAAGAAAAAATGGTGGTAATAACTGCACAGTCAATTGAGACTACAAAAAGCTAATGCAGGTTGTCTGTTATAGTCAGTCCCCTCCGTTGGTGAAATTGCCCCATACCACAAGATATCAATCAGGGTTAGAGGACTGTCTGAACATTCCGTCCATGGTAACACAGCAAGGCACAATGAGCTGTGGGAAGTAAAGGCATGCTAAGACGCCCTCTAATGTCAATAGGGGGTACTGCAGAGAAAGCAGGAAAGAGAGATCTGTGCTGTGAAAAGTACAGATCTCTTGCTCCCTTTGTGTGAAGGTAAAATGTGATTGCAGGCAGTGCAGGGCCTAATCATTTTGCAACTATACTTAAAGAATTACTCCAGCCACCATGACCACTTCTGCTTTTAGATGTGGCCATGGCAGAAGGAAACACTGTACAAACAGAGATATCTTCACTTTTTCGCTGAAGGCACAAAATGACATATGTTATAAATTAAATTAAATTTATATCTGCAGTCTTGGCACACTGCAAGCTGGCAAAATACGTTATCAGCTTCTACTCTTGAAGGCAGCGTACCTGCAAGGGGAAGCTTCAATGTACTCCCCCATCCTTTCTTATTTTAGCCTTCCCCCCCCATCCCACTGCATTACTAAATGCTTGTAATTTTTTTTTTTTTTTTTACTATATTCCCTTTCTCCATCCCTCCCTTGTCCATCCCCACCACGCTGAGCCATTGAGAACAGTCCAATCAAATGCTTCTCTTAGAACTGACATTGGATCTTGCAAGGGACGTCGGACGTGGAGTGGATTCCAAAGAGGGATCTTCAACTGATTCTGGATTCCAGGTAAGTTCAAAGCTTTTTTTGTTGTTGCAAGTTTATTACTAATTCACATCAGGACAAACTAAATTTAAAAAAAAAAAAAAAAAAAAGTTTATTAAAAAGGGTTGGAGTAACCCTTCCATATGTTTTCAAATACCTATAACAGGTGAGCTAGATTCTACTCGTCGCCTGGCTTTTCAATGTGAGTATTCTCTCCTTATTGTGCATTGGTGGGGCATCTGTTGGTGTTTTCTAATAACTTCACAAGTATTTTTACAATTGTGTTGGTGTATCACAAATTTTATTGTTTGTATAGTAAAATGTGTGCCCTGTGACTCCTATATTTAATTATTATAAAAGCATGTGTAATAAAATATTATACTATAAAGGCATGTTTTACAAAATACTATGTCCTACAAAACAGAGTTTTCTGTTAGTTAAAACTGGTTACTAATCTGTCAGCAGTGTCAAAGCATATAACCAAAGCACAGTCACACATTAAAAGTGAATTTCAAGTTTAGGGGCACTGTAGCTGAACTTAAAGAGACACTATAGCAACCCAGACCACTTCAGCTCATTGAAGTGGTCTGGGTGCAGTGTCCCTATACCCCTTAGTCATGCAATGTAAAACATTGCAGTTTTGAGAAACTGCAATGATTACATTGCAGGACTAAGACTACCTCTAGTGGCTGTCAATCAGACAGCCACTAGAGGCACTTCCTGGTGGTTAAGCAACTTTTGGCCGCCGAACTGATGCTGGACATCCTCACGCTCTGCAGCTATGCTTTCCTACACAGAGGGCCTAATGCGCTTGTGGCTCGAGGCGTAGGCGGAACGCCGACCCAGCGCCGAGGGAGATCAGCGCTGGAATCGAGTAAGTGTAAAAATATTTTTTTAACCCTTTCTGTGTCAGGGGGGAGTGAGGTAGGGGAGGGCCCGAGGGATCTATTGTGTAAAGAATACAACTTTGTATTCCTTACCTTGTAGAATCCCTTTTAAGCATCGGTGACTATTTTCACCTTAAATGTTCACTTTAGTAAATAATCCTCTAAATAGGGGTTAATCACATTGCAGTTATTAATGTTCTGGTCTTCTAACTTCACTGCGATTATCTTGTATATCGTGAACTGCAAAATGAGTGTTTATAAAGCGCCACAATATATGACAGTTCCTTGCAATTAGACAGTGGGTAAATGTCACAGCAAGTAATTAACAGACAAACTAATTTTAACAACTAGGAGGTATTTCACTGTACAGACAGTTAGCATGGACATAGGGTAAGTGGTAATAGTACAAGATATTTTGTATTTATTTATTATGCATTATATCTCGGAATAAAACACAGATTGCTTTTTTAACTGCTATTTTAACGTCAAATTATGCTTTTAATGGATATCATGTGACTAAGTATTAAATACTAAAACTCTGGGTAATTTCATTCATGCCAGTGTGTTCTACTGCTGTCAACTGATACTCAACTCACATGTATATATCACTGTGAATTCTAGTCATTCTTCTTAAAGGGTTTCTCCAACCTCTTTTTAAAAAACCTATGAATCATGCACGACATTATTCACGGGGGTGCCACCTCCCAAACGCTTGAAAAGTGTTACTTACCTTCATCCAGCGAAGCTCCTGGCGCTGCCCGGAATGCCCGTCTGACGTCACAGGAGCCGCACCATACAGAAGCCTTTCGAAGGTCCTTTTACCTGGCTCAGAGTGCATGCATGGAAAGGGAGGAGGGAGAGAGAGAAAGAAAGAGAAGGGAGGATGGAGAAAGATAAAATATTGCATGGGATGGGGAGGAGGGATTTATAAACAATTTGACTACATACTCTGGGAGGGCATCAGGGAATTCCTGGAGTCATAACCATTGCATGGGGCTGTTGTGGTTATTGGTCCTGGGGTGTTTCTTAAACACTTTCCAAAAAATACTTTAAAATATTTTTATAAACATTTTAAATAACTGACATAACTTCAGTCTATTCTACCATGTGAGACACATAAAAGGCAAATATATAGAAATACACAGACAAATATATATAATTCTTGTTCTATCTGTGAAATGGACTGGAATGCCTGTGACTAATTCCAGTGTAATATACAGCAGATCCTCATGCCAGCCAACAACCTTGCCAAATTCCACTACTGTCAAGATTAATATTTGCGGCTATCTTATGAAGAAGAGGACTTTAAATATGAGCTATGATCTCAGGTTTTCTTTAGCTATTTAAATGTGATTTCATACCAGATATATGTAGATACATGGTCGTATCAAATTATAGAACCTAAGATTTTTTTTAATATTTTTTAATTTTTTCGCTTCACTTAAATTTAATAAATGTTACATTTTAGAATCTGGATTTTGTTTAGCGGACATATCCACCCTCGATCTGACTCCCCACACCTCCTAAACCCTCTGGCACTTTCCTGTCAATTGCGCATTACAAACCGACAGTCAATCATGCTGCGACATCTTGCAAAATTCCAAAATGTGTACTAGTATACAATATATTATCCTTTCTGTTTATACCAATAATAACCATTATTTGGTTTTTAAATATTTTGAGTTTGATTTGTAATCATATTAGTGTTTGGTTAAAGGAACACTCCAAGCACCATAACCACTATACAACATTTTCGGTTCTACAACACTCAGAAAGGCGCTGTTCAGTGGAAACGTTCCCACGAACAAAGGGATCAAGCTCCATAGTAAGACTATTGACTCTGTTTGGTAGTTTTGTCCGGTTTTAAAACTACCGAACTGGACCGACCACAAGCCCTGATTCTCTGGAACTGTTTTGGGCATGGGACCATGCTGGCAGTCAGTCAAATTATGATTTCCAGGAAATTCCTGAACCCCTGAACCGATCAGGGCTATCAGGGGATGTAATTTTTGTGGGGATTTTGTGTTTTTTTTTAAGGTATTTATGGGGTTTTGTAAAAATGTATGTTTTCTGTGCCTGGAGATAATTGAGTTTAATACAGTGGCTGACTCAATTATCTCCCAGGCATAGGGGAGGGATTAACCTATTTTGTATGGGAGTGTCCTGGACCTGAGAGCCAATGTAATCGTGTATATGTTTTTTACTGTAGTCTACTCTCAGTTTCAGGGGGGAGTGCCCCTTGCATGGGGTCCTGCATATAAGGCCAGTTGTGGCTGCCATTAAAGAGATTAGTTTTACCCTTCATGAAGTCTAGGCTCATTTTTGGGGTATTTGAAAGCTATATTCACTCTGGGGATTGCTATAATCACTACACTCCCTTGGATCACAACACTTGCTCTTGTAAGAGCAGCCTGCTTCGCTCTCTGGACTAGGAGAGGTCTACCCACTGGAAGCTGGATCCTGGTCTTGGGTCCAGGGTGGGTGGAGGACAGCAAGACCCCAACCAAGCTGCAGCGGTTTGTGGGGTTTACGGTGGTTATGGTGTTCCAGTGCAGTGCTTATGGTGCTCCCAAGTACTACGAGGCAGCGATTGACAGAGGTACCCGGTCGGGGTAACAGGCGGTCCGTCACACCAATCACTGCTTAGCATTTAGCAAACTTATTGTACATCTAGAAAAAGCTACATATTCTAGTCCAGGCATAGGCAACCTTCGGCACTCCAGATGTTTTGGACTACACCTCCCATGATGCTTTACCAGCATTATGGGTTTAAGAGCATTATGGGGGATGTAGTCCACAACATCTGGAATGCCGAAGGTTGCCTTTCCTTGTTCTAGTCTATAGATAAAGTAACTCCACCAGGACATTATAAAAGGCTAGCTCAGTGCAAGTACAAAGTACACCACTAATCATCTGAGAAAGTTGTGTTTGCATTCACCTGACTTGCCAAATACACAGGTATTTATTGATAGTAATATATATTTAGGCTTTCATGTTTAAATGTATTTAAATATAGGATAAATGTTAGTGCTAAAATAAGCACTAATGATAGCAAAAGCCTTTTTAGCGATTACTAACTTGGAACAAGCATGGAAATGAGCCCAGTGGAAGGGAGACAAAAGGTATTACTTAAAATGTGATATATACTATATAAAATAACGACGATCTTGTCCTTACAGAGCCTTATTTAACACAGCATACTTGTTCATACACTAACTTAGCATTAAGAGAGTTATTCTAAACCAAAAAAATGCAGGAGTGACTAAGAATTGTTAGGGAAAAGATTATAATGATGTCATTAAAAGTCTTAGTTATAGTACAATCAGTGGTGTACTTAACGCGAGGCTGACAAGGCATTTGCCTTGGGTGACACTTTCAGGGGGGCGGGATAAAAAAGCCCTGGCAAATGCCTTGACAGTCTCTTGTCCTGGGGGGCCTAGGAGCTGGCTGGCCACCACAGGGCCCGCCCGATGCTGGCATGCACTGATGTTGCGGACAGCAAGGGAGCACTCTTCCCTGAGCTCTTCCCTGGTCAGCTCCCTCACGCATATCGCAGTGATGCCGGACCCGGAATAGGACATCACTCTGGCTCCTGCATCACTAAGAGGCGCGCGAGGGAGCCAAGCAGGAGGATCAGATAAATTCATATCGAAGTACGATATTAAACATGATCTGCACTTAATTATTTTACTATTTGGCTGTATTATAGTTGTTCTGTTACAGCTGGTGGGAGACATAAAACAAGTGATATTTTTCACAGGAAGTTTGGCTCAAATTTTTTTTACCCTGTATTTGCATTTATCACACGAGCTACACAGACAATGAAAGATTATATGTAAACACTGTGTGGCACTGTTGCGATATATATAATAAAATATAATAAATATAATAAAATGTACATCTGTCAGTAAATTGAAAAAAAAATGTCCCATAAAATTAGTATTTTTTTGAACATGCGACTTTCCATTCTGACATTCAACTTGTGCCTGCAAACATTTCATAGGAACCTGTCAGATCTGATCAGCCTTGTTTACTTTGCATTAAAACAAAAAAACCTAAAGCATTAATGGGCACCAGAAAAAGAGAACCCGGGGGCGAATTGGGAATGGTGGCAAATAAGTATTCTGTGTCTTCTACAGAAAATACTGTGATTTACTCTCAGACCAATTTCAGACATTAAGAACACAGAACAAGATACCTTAAAAGATAGCCTGTTCACTATAAAAAAAAAAAAAAATTCATTTTTTTAGCGACACATGCACCATAGGATAAAACAGAACCCTCCCACATATGGCACATAATGGCATTAAATATGCGGGGTCCATCAGAATGACTAAACGCCAGGTTGCATTGCTGTTTTGTTTGATGCCCCTTTCCTTAAAGGGGGCCAAGACACCTAAAGAGTGATTTTATCACTATAGCGTCAGGAATACATGTTTGTGTTCCTGAAAATATAGTGTTCGTTTAATTCATGTTCTTGCTATTATGCCTACCAAACTGTATTATTATCTCCACTGCAAAAATAAAGAAAGTCAAAAAGTAAAACGTTAGGTATCGCTAATCTTCATTTTGGGCAGGGCCTTCTATTTTTCTACAGAAGCAGAGATGCCATTTTTGTTACTTAAAGGGACACTATAGTCACCCAGACCACTTCAGCTCAATGAAGTGGTCTTGGTGCCAGGTCACTCAGGTTTTAACTCTTCAGATGTAAACATAGAAGTTTCAGAGAATGGGAGGGGGACATGGGAGGGGACCAGGGCCGGACTGGCCCACCGGGATACCGGGATATTTCCCGGTGGGCCGCGGCACTTGGGGGCTGAGCTGCCACATAGGTGCCACCATGTCTACCATGCTCCCCCACAATCCCCAGCACAGGAACCGCGAGGGAGCATGGTAGACATGCTCCTCCTCCTACAGCCATATGCATCATCAGTGACAGCAGTGCCGCCGGACCGGCGAAGCTGCCACCCGGCCCGGCAGCTCCAGCGTGGAACGCAGCCGGCCCCCCTGACTCCTCTAGGTAAAGGGGGGGGGGGAATAAAACAGAGAGGGGAATAGAGAGATGGTGGAGGGAGGAGGGAAAGACACAGGGAAAGGGGGGAGGAAGAGAGATGTGGAGGAAGGAGAGACACAGGGAAAGGGGGGAGGAAGAGAGATGTGGAGGAGGGAGAGACACAGGGAAAGGGGGGAGGAAGAGTGATGTGGAGGAGGGAGAGA
>OW240922.1:91155555-91172651 GCA_933207985.1 Pelobates cultripes
GAAGAGAGATGTGGAAGAGGGAGAGACATAGGGAAAGGGGGGAGGAAGAGAGATGTGGAGGAGGGAGAGACATAGGGAAAGGGGGGAGGAAGAGAGATGTGGAGGAGGGAGAGACATAGGGAAAGGGGGAGGAAGAGAGATGTGGAGAAGGGAGAGACATAGGGAAAGGGGGGAGGGAAGAGAGAGATGTGGAGGAGGGAGAGACATAGGGGAAGGGGGAGGAAGAGATTTGGAGTGAGGAGAGACAGGGAAAGGGGGGAGGGAAGAGAGATGGAGGGAGGAAGACATGTGGTGCTGGAGGGAGGAAGAGAGATGGGGAGGAGGGAGAGAAGAAAGGGAGGAGGAAGAGAGATGGGAGGAGGGAGAGACACAGGGAAAGGGGGGAGGAAGAGAGATGGGGAGGAGGGAGAGACAGGGAAAGAGGGGAGGAAGAGATGGGAGGAGGGAGAGACATAGGGAAAGGGGGGAGGAAAAGAGATGGGAAGGAGGCAGAGACACAGGGAAAGGGGGGAGGAAGAGAGATAGGGAAAGGGGGAGGAAGAGAGAGACAAAGAGGGAGAAATGAGAGAGACACACAAGGGGAGGGGGAGAAACAGGCAGAGGGGGAAGAGAGAGACTGGGAAGGAGAGGGGAGACATTGACACAGAGGAGCAGTGAGGGGGAGAAAGAAACATACAGAGTGACTGGGGGAGACAAAAAGGCACACAGAGGGGCTGGAGATAAAGAGACACACATAGGGGCAGTATATATCACTGGTGGATGGGGGGGGGCAACGGGGCAATTCCCCCCCACGAGGTTTTCCCCTGCTGGCCGATCTCCCTCCCCGTTCCGCAGGCACTGTGAAGGCAGCCGGCTGGGGAGGAAGAGAGGACCCGGGGCAACGCTCCAGCTCTCACGAGGGTGAACTCTAGCCCTGGAGCTACGGGCTAGAGTTCACTCTCACCACTTCCTGGTGGTCGCAGTAGTGAGAGTGAACTCTAGCCCCATACACACACTGCCCCCCCACACACACACCATACACATTCACACACTGAACCCACACACCATACACATTCACACACTGCCCCCCCACCCACACACCGAACCTTTCACACACATTGCACCCCTCACACATTGCACCACTGCTCCTATACCCTACTATAGCCCCATATCCCAGCAGACTCCAGGTAAGTTGTCAAACTGTTCTTAAATGGTTTGACTACTTACTCTGGGAGGGGGTCCCGACACTCCTGGCACCATAACCACTACACAAAGTAGTAGTGGTTATTGTGCATGGAATTTTTCTTTAAATAATCTACAAGTGCCCCTCCCGGGCTCAGGCTCTGGATCCGCCACTAGTATATGACATGTATATTAATGTGTGTATTAGTTTTATATATATATATATATATATATATATATATATAATTATGCCTATTATATTTACACATATTAATGTACATTTATATATGCATAATACACAGAGAAATGTCATTAATATGTACCAAATGTAATGAGCAGATATTGGCCCAGTCTTGTTGCTAGGTGCATACTCCAGCACAATAACATATTTAAAGTGAAGAGCACACCCACAGGACTTCAAAATAAACATTTTTTACAGTTGTGCCCTACATACATTCACCATTTCAGTTCCATTAACAAACTTTCCTTAATATGTCAAGGTAGTTGGACTGAAACATTGATTACATGCAAAGGCACGTCTGCTTAAAATAAATCGGCACTTTTGTTTATTTTGAAGCCTATGAGTGCGCTTTTTATGTTGAAGTACCTTTTAATTTTAAGTTATCTGTTCTAACTCTGTATCTGCACACTATGCTGGCGCGACTCATTATGGGGCTGGTAAATATTTTTTTTCCAGGGCTGCTTTTAATTCCCAGTCCGGCCCTGGAGGGGACCCTGAAGGTGGGTGACACTATAGGGATCCTTTAAAGATACAAAACATATTTAAATACACTGAAAATGGCTCTTATAACGAATCAGATTGTATTTATGGGAATATAGTCTTCCGAAAATACAATCGAAATGTAAAAGTGGTGTCTGGATGTGGCATAAAGCCTTCTTTCTAATACCCCATTGACAAATGAAGCCAAAAACTCTCAACCTTAGACTCTACAAATGTATAGTCTGGGAGATGATGTAGAGAATTCTTGGTAGAAAAAAGTATTTCTCTTTACATTGAACAAGTGGGGAAAGGTAAACAGTGTCTTCATGGACAACTTCGTTTCAGCTCTAGAACTAATAACTCGAGCGTAGAATAGGCACTCCAGGCACTGAAACATATTCGATGCAATGTGTCGATGGGTTTTCTATATCGGTTGAGGTTTTCAGTGATTCCTCCATATTTAAAGAAACAATTGTTGTTTTTGCTCCATTAGCTCACTCTGTCTGTTCAGTTCTCTCAACCTGCAGTGTTTTACTGCTATCCTATTCTATGTTGTCTTGGTGTATGTGGTTTGTGTGAGTTAAAGTTTAACTATTAACTTTTTCCTGTATTTGTACAATTCCAACGCAACTCTCAGAAACCCTGGCTGTTCCCATTTACTGAGCATCATGTCTAACGGTGTCACTTTCTGGTTTGGTGGATATACAATATATGTACAAACTTCAAATGTGAATATTTTTTATTTTTTTTAAATTATTATTATCTTTAATTTATCGTTTTTGTATTTATATTTAACACACATGCATTATCTATTTAGAGTATTAAAGATGACTCCAGGCTGAAGAAGACCATCCATTTAAATACGAATATGAAAGGCACCAATTAGCAGAAATCCAAATAGTTCAAAAAGTAACTCACGTCTGAGTTTACTGTAAATGTTGAGCATCTACAGGGATCAGGAAACGTCTGAAATGTCTCACCCAATCCTGGTTCTCCTGCTATTTTTATAGCAAGTGTTTTGTATATTGCATAAACCTCATGGAACATGCATTCATCAGAGGAGAATCTCTGTTACCTATGCAAAGAACATCACAGATTATCTTAGTTGTATATTGATAATTGCTGTCACAGAATTTTTACTGTTGCACTACAGACGATAACCGAGGATGAAATATGGGCATATTACAATATTTCTAGCACAGCCTAAAGATAAGCCATATTTGGGCAGGGCACATGTATCATACAGTTACAAAACATATAACGTAGATTTCAATTACTGTTTGAGATATCCGTCTGAATATTTATATTTCAGGAAATCATACCCATAAATTAGTTTATGCAATAAATTCCAACTTGGCGGTTTCCCATGTCAACTGTTACTGCTATGAACACTGAAATGCAACGAAATCTCAATTAGCATTCAGTCCACATGGGCAAAATCATAAATATTCCTAAATTCTCAGCACTGACATTATATTGAGCTTTGTCTGAATCTTTACTGTAAACGCTTTCATTAGAGTCTTTCGTTGCTTCAGTTTAGGGATTCGGTTTGCAAAATGAAGTCATTCTACAGACTGACATAGCTGTATAAACAATTTGTCATTCACATGCCCTACTATATATTTTAACAAAAGGTTACGGCACCAACTCATCAACGCAACTTCTGCTTTTTTCCCAATTTTTTATTTTATTTTAATCTAGCCTTGTCTAAATGTTGACGTTACAGAAAGTATTGACCCTTTCAGTGCCTTAATAGGATTATGGCAGTGAGTTGTTTGGCAATGCAAAGATCGTTGGTACACAAAGGATTAAGGAAAAAAATATTTCACCCCAATTGTTCTTGGCACACCATGACCTGTAGGCGTTTTGCGACTGTCACTTCATTAACGCCTCTAGTGACAAAAAAAAAGGGAGAATACAGATGGAAAGTGAATATCTATATAAGTAGAATATATACATGTATATTTATATCTATGTGTGTGTGTATATATATATATATATATATATATTTTTTTTTTCTCTCTCTCTCTCTCTCTCTTACTTTTGTTCTCTTATCATTCATAAAATGCTAATTAGTCCACACCTGTTGGTCCCGATTTACAGTTATGAAATAATTGTAAAACATGCTTACACCCAGGAGTTAGAATGGAATGGTACAAGGATTAGATACAGTATCATATACAGTGATCAAGGATTCTATTAGAAACAATTGCTTTTGTCCTTCTTGATGTACACTGCATGCCCAGCACACACCTGGGAGGGGGCTACCTGGGCAGGGCACCTGTAGGAAAGTCAGAGTGGAAGTCTGCCAGTCCACCACCATGCAATGGGCACCACACCTGTATCCTATGGAGGCTGGGGATGGTGTCATTACAATGCTTTGATGACCTACCTTTGATGTGATGCTGTTGCTGAAACCTTGGCAGTCTGGTCTGGCCCCCTCTGGGTAAAGCAGGGATGGTAGAGGATAAATTGTTCCCCATGGCATCAGATGCAGACCCACAGCTCAGAGTGAGGATGGCAATGCTGGGAGGCAGACAGGTAGCAGTTCCCTTTAAATCTCCTGCTTTCTGCTCTGTTCTTATTACACTCCTTCAGCCCCCACTATCTCCCCCTGCTTCCTCCTATGGATACTGTTGCTTCTGTTGCAGCTGCTTCATCACCACTGTGACCTGTTTTGGATGCTTGTTTGTTACCCCCTAGGCTGCTACTTAGACCCCCCTCTTGGAAGGGGCTTGAGAGTGTGTTCCATGCCTGCACCCTTGTGCTGTCAGTGTGCAGAGGCAGAGCTGTCTGTGGATATGAGCTGTCTCGGGCTACCTGGCATTGTCTCTCTCAGATCCTCAGGCTCAATTTAGCCAATCCAGTCACTGCCCGCCTACCTCACATCAACCCCCACCATTACCCACACACCTTCAACTTACTGCCCTCTCTCCCAAAAACTATCATCACTGGTCCTCCCCCTGTCAGAAACGCATGTTCTACTTGATCCAGCACTGATCTGCATGTTAATGAAGCAGGAACGACATAAATCACTTTGTTACAGGTTCCCTTCAGTGCTTTGACGAGTCTTATCCTTCCCCCCTGAATAAACTATAGATTATTATTGGCATTAGTCATTGTCTTACTGTATGATATTACCCCCAAAGTGCCCCTTGCACTATATATTTGCACTGGTAACACATGTATCAGCTGGTTGTGTTGCTCTATCTGAATAAAAGCAAAACTGGAATGTTCAGAAAGCTAACCTGTACATTTAGTACATTGGAATCTTGGGTATCGTGTGTGTGGAGGGGAGGGGGGATGGGGGTTGCGGGTTTGGGGAGGAGGGTGTAGTAACATATGGACTGGGGTATCTATGACATTCATAAGGTTACATGGCAACAGAGAATTAATGAAATGTAAAATCGCCAATGTGAGGATCACCAACTCTCAAATATAACATGTATCAGGACAGGCATACCTGGAACAAATAATACAGCTTCCCTTTGCAAACCTTTTTTATAGAATGGACAAGAGAGAAAATAATAATAATAATTAAAGCCACCCAGTATAACTAACTGTAACCTTACCTACACAGTGCACTTAACGTGTGGGAGCCTGGAGTGTCCCTTTAATAATATAAATCCACCCAGTATAACTAACTGTATCCTTACCTACACAATGCACCTAACGTGTGTGGGAGCCTGGATTGTCCCTTTAATAATAGAAACTCACCCAGTACAACTAACTGCAACCAAGCCTACACAGTGCACGTAACGTGTGTGGGATCCTGGAGTGTCCCTTTAATTATAGAAACCCACCCAGTATAACTAACTGTAACCTTACCTGCACAATGCACCTAACGTGTGTGGGATCCAGGAGTGTCCCTTTAATAATATAAACCCACCCAGTGTAACTAACTGTAATCAAACCTACACAGTGCACCTAATGTGTGTGGGAGCCTGGAGTGTCCCTTTAATAATATAAACCCACCCAGTGTAACTAACTGTAATCAAACCTACACAGTGCACCTAACGTGTGTGGGAGCCTGGAGTGTCCCTTTAATAATATAAACCCACCCAGTGTAACTAACTGTAATCAAACCTACACAGTGCACCTAACGTGTGTGGGAGCCTGGAGTGTCCCTTTAATAATATAAACCCACCCAGTGTAACTAACTGTAATCAAACCTACACAGTGCACCTAACGTGTGTAGGATCCAGGAGTGTCCCTTTAATAATATAAACCCACCCAGTGTAACTAACTGTAACCTTACCTACACAGTGCACCTAACGTGTGTGGGAGCCCGGAGTGTCCCTTTAATAATATAAACTCACCCAGTACAACTAACTGCAACCAAGCCTACACAGTGCACCTAACGTGTGTGGCAGCCTGGAGTGTCCCTTTAATAATATAAACCCACCCAGTGTAACTAACTGTAATCAAACCTACAGAGTGCACCTAACGTGTGTGGGAGTCTGGAGTGTCCCTTTAATAATATAAACCCACCCAGTGTAACTAACTGTAATCAAACCTACACAGTGCACCTAACATGATATACTTATTAGAATTAAGGTGCTAAACTCTACTTTTGCAGGTTTATACATTAGCGTGATTTACTCACGTATCTCATTAAAAAAAAATTTAAATCTCACTGTGGAAGTTAGAAAAAAAATCTATATCTCCAAGCATTGCCCCCACGTTAAATTCGGAGTGAAACTCACACGTGCTACAGTGACAGTTTCCAGGCCAATTTCGATAGAGATTTGCCTGGGAATGTGCTGTGAACGGTAGGGCAGTTTCAGGCTCATCCATAAGACAAAGACTTATAAATGTCAATGTTTCCTGAAAATCTATTTATTAGCTAACCCTCCAGGAAATGGGGAGCTCATTTTTGATCATGTTACAGTTGTATGAAAACAAAATACACAACAAGTGGCAATGTCTTTTTTACAGTTTTTTAAAACTTTTTTTTTTTAAACAATTTTATTTATGCCACACCCTCCCTAACATATTTTCGTGTGAAGAGAGTTAAGTGGGGCATTGCATATTTTTTGGGGGTCAAGTAAGGCATGCTGGGTGGTTAGGTGCTAGGAGTTTGGGGATCGCTAGCCATCAGAGTGTGGGCAGTTGGTTATTGCTAATTTGGGCAAATAGATCAACCAAATCCTGGTCCTTTATTGAAAAGGACCAGGATTTGTGTTGTTAACAGAGTCAGAAGGATTGGATATTGTCTGACCGATGGGTATTTGAACTACATGGACCCTATAGGTGATTATAGCAGCACTGACACCATCTGGGGACTTTGCCAAATTCGCAAAGTTTATTTAGTTTGTTAGCAACCTGCTCTCTGCATTGGCACAATAAATGTTAATTAAGCGTGTTGTATACATATCAAGACAGGCTACACTAGATAGCCAAACTGATGGCCCGTGACTCGTAAAACCTTACAAAAATTGGCTTATTTTGTCAGATTTTGTAAAGGGAAAACTGAAACAGTAGAGGTTAGACCATAGGGACATGTGCATTCCCTCCCTCCCCACCCTCCACCCCCAATGCCAATCAAATCTGTTGTTATGATAATGACTACTGATAAATGTGTGTTTGAGAAAGAAATAAAGGATGTTTGCCATGATTATATCATCAGTTTGCATTTTCTTCATTATAGATCACTGGAGATGTAGCTGGTATTGAACATGGAATGTCATCTCATGATGGTAAGTGGGTAGAGCCCAACAAGTCAGGGGGGGCAGTGTTCCACCATATTTAAATTTCACCAGCCGCCATCGAATTGAAACCCTATGTGGGAAATTCTTCAGTTGACATAGTCTATATTCAAAAGCAGGTATATCCTATGCAATAAAAAAAAACATTAAAAAAATATACTAAACATAACACATTTATTTAGAAAAGACATAAAAATCTGCAGTGATGTGCAAATTATTTTAAATCAGACTTAGAAGCCAAGAGAGATGTTCCACGATTAAAGCGTACATAAATAATATTTTTAGCCGATGAATACACACATTGTTCACTGTCAAATAAAAAAGTAGAATGACCATTAATGCCATGTTTAACACATTCATGTCTGATCACAGTTTTATTGCTTGCGGCTTCTATAATCCTTTCCAATAAATTTATTAAATTCTCTAATCCAGCAGTAATAACCGCAGTCGGGTATTGATCGAAAGCATACCTTCATATGTTTTAACATCATATAATGATACAACGTAGCATCTTTAGAGACCAGTGGTTCTTTAACAGTCACTTCAATCATGGTATATGGGGTGCGATATTTGAACACAGAACTGATTCCTATATATAGAGTCTGTGGTGGCAATTATATTCTGTAGAAACGGGATTATCTAATGGCAATCATTTCAGATTCCTGCAGTGAAGTAAGCAATTGGTTTTCAATGATTGCTGGGGCTCAGTGACTAATCCATGTTTCATTATTTACACAAAATGGGCTATATTATCCTTATGGCTGCTTAACCCACAGTTTTCAAAATTTCAGAGTTAAATTATTATATATGTGTGTTTTTATCTGTTATAGGCAGTGCTTAATCCTGTATTATTATAGGAATGTGAAAAGGATTTTGATCTCTTTAGATTTTTCTGTATGTCTCAAATTATAGTGATGTAAAATTGACATAATATAATCCGAACAACAGACAACGTATGATGAGACACAGGCATGTTAACCTAAAATTTGCAATCCATTGGCCATTTCCTCCAAAATTCTACTTTGGTGAACAAAAAAAAGTATTAACTAGACCCACACCAATTTTTACTGTGTTTACAAGTTTTTTTCAAAGGTATATCATTCTCTCAATCCTAAAACCTCAGACAAAAGACTAAAGAAAAGTCACAACCACAAGCTGCGAGTGAAGTATTGTGAGAGGAATCAGGAATCAGATTATAGACATGGGAGATCTTGAAATTTTGGCATCATCAAGATTTATGATAAACTATCGTTTAGTGGCGACTGCAGGGGATTGGAGTCTGTAGCTGTCATTTGATTTGCCAAGACACATTCTAATCACAGCTGGGATTGTATTTCATTGTAACTAGATGAAATAAAAGATTGTGCTCTAATGACAGAGTGCTTCTCATGCTTAAAGTGACACTGTCACAGAATTTGCAAAGACACCTCCCCTACCCACGGTGACATTGCTGATGGGGGTCCGGTTGTCGAGGACTGTTATTGTTTGTTTTTATCATCTATGACTGGTTTATGTGCCGAAAGGTAACACGGAATTTACTCACAATAGAACTGTTTACTAAAGGTAATACTATTCTAATTCTAATGCGAGAATTCAAAGTAAATGTCAAATTTAAGAATAGCTGTTTTTCTACATTAAATTTGAAATTCACTTTGAATTCTCACTAGTGAATAACCCTGTAAAATCTTTAACCAAGTTACTGTGGAAAATGTTGCCAGTTCTATTGACAGACAGGTTTAGACTGATAGATTGATAGCAGCGCAGGATAGATAGATAGATAGATAGATGGATGGATGGATGGATTGGACACTCAAAATGGTTACAAATGTTAACCCTATGCTGTCCTGAGCTGCTATCTCACAATACTAAGCCGATTATTTGAAATTCAGTCCTGGGAACGTTAAATATGACATCATACCATGAGCCCTCATTCATTACGAGGCATGGCCAACAAGGGAAATAGAGAAGGCAATCAAAATACAAATAAAGAAACAATGGCAGCTTCACCTCCAGCAAATTGCTCATGATTTATTGGAGACAAACAAATATAAAAGCAGAGAGATCCCCAGACAAATACTGCGGATCTGCCGTGACACACATTTGGGGATGTCTTTGCTGTTGTATCTGCTTGTCCTCAATCGATCTTGAGTAATACTTTGGAGTCGAGTTGATGCAACTATTTATTCCTTTGGATTTTTTTTATTTATCGGATCGTTCACTTCCTTTTACACAAATAGACACCTATTTTAAGGATGTGCTGCAAATATATATATAGACTGGATATACCAGTGACCTCGTTGAGCTCCATACTTTATATAAAATATATTTGATGACCAGGGTAAAGACGTGGACCCTTTGGATTCAGTGGTTTATTGGCTGTGGGTCCTGAGATTCTGTTTGTACTCCATTAATGAGACTCACAGTTCACCACTAGCCTCTCTTTTATTTAGAGAAATCCCTGAATTCAGTCACAGAGCATCCCCGAGGAACACACCATAGAAACATTGTTAGCCCCATAATTCTTAAAAGTGCTTAGATTGCTTAAAGAAGTAATGCACGCCTTTCCAATAAGGCAGATCATTCTGTCTAATGCACACTCTATAACTGTACAAATTTATAAGCGACAATATAGGAGTCGCTATACATATATTTTCTTTAATAGGCTCCATGTACAGCTAAAATTATTAATGTTGAAACTTGGAGATTCACTATGGCCTTGATTATATATTGTTGGACAAGTCTTTTCGAATGATTTCATATTTTTGTACAAACTTTCACAAGTATTTAATATTTTGAAAAATATTTATATTTTGTTATATATTATATATAATGTTTTAAAATAATTTAATATTTAGAAAAAAAAAGATTTTTTAAAAGTTTATCAAAAATATATTAAATCACTTGAAAAGCTTATCCAACAATATTAAATTGAGGCCTATGCTAGTACAGGTTCAGCTGAATAAAGCAGAGGCAGGGAAATCCAGTACTTTTCTGGTTAGAACTCTAGTCATTTGGTAGAAATGAGAAAAGAACCCAGGTACTCGAGATTCTTCCTATAGCAGACTTTAAAAGGAACCTAAAAGCACATGTGAAGATGCTTACGTCACGTCAGGTGACCTTTGTCAAGTCTTGCATGACCGAAACTTTGTTATGTGTGCTTTTACATTCCTTAAAAGTCTGCTATTGGAAGAACCTTTTAATTTCTTCTATGTGAGACTGTGATACATTTTCTTATCTGCTATGGGTGGAATTGTGTAGTAATTACCATATGTCCAAAGAATTGGACATCCAGTAGAATTTAATGATGTCACCTGTAGTTAAATATGTATCTGAAACTACCAACAATGACCCCTACAGAGTGCTTTAACATTGTAATACACTGGTATGATTATTAAATCCACCAATTGCTTGTTTACACTATGTGGGAATGTCTGATGCAGTTATTGCTTAGGGATTATCAGGCCTAGGTTAGAACCGAGAGAGAATTCTGTTCTCTGCAATGCTAATTGGTAAAAAAACAAAACAAAAAAAAAGCCCTGCATGGTCTTAGAACAAAAACAAGAGCAGAGAACATAAAACAATAGATTCCTACAACTGAAAGGAGAAGTAATATAATTTATAATAGATCAAGATATGTGTATTAAATGCAGCATTATAGAGTTTAACATATCTGTAGTTCTCAATTCTCATGATTATTAGTTATACCTGGTTTTCCACTTAAGACACGTGTGTGTGTATGTGTGTGTGTGTGTGTGTGTGCGTGCGTGCGTGTGTGTGTGTGTGTGTGTCTCTTTCTCCAGTGATTAACTATTTACCTTGTGGATTTTGTGGTTTTTTATTAATGAGTCACATCCGCACAAGAGGATAAGTTACTGGGTGTATTAACAAACAGTGAATTAAGTTTTATTGAAACCCAAATTACAAATTGAAAAATTGAGAATTTTTTCATTTAGCATATAATAATAAACTCATAAACAAAGCGAATAAAAGTATATGATTCAATTGTTATTTACAGACATTGAGATATATTTAATTATAGGGTTCATAATGACCATCACTGCTGGTCTCCTCCTATAACCTCACTTGTAAGTTGGTGGACCTTGTGGTTTAAACCTTGTAGGTGCCCCTAACAACCCAAAATGTATTTCTGGCTTGCCAAGTTTAGCTCCTGGGTCAAATTGTTACTAAAGGCAGTGTGAACTCGACTCAAACTGAGAAACTTGGATAGAATCTGGATCAACTTGCGTTTTAGACCAACCTGTGGGTTCTAAAACTAATACTTTCATCAATAAAGTCCAGTGTGTTATTATATTTATTTATTTTTCAGCATCAAATCTCAAATGAAAACTCACATGAATAAATTAGCTCAACATATCCAAACAGTATAAATGAAAAGTGGCACAGAATGGGAATAATTGGGTCTGAACATCACACGGGATAAATGAAAATTCAAGTTGAAAGAAAACTAATTAATGTTGTTATGGTGACAGAGAAGGAACGTAATGGGACTTAATAAGTCAATGAAGAAAGTAACTGTAGCAGGTGGGAATGGTGTCCTCTTATGTTTCATTTAATGAGTGTGGTTTATTAATGAAAACAACCCTTGGAGTTATCTACCTGATGAGAGTATTATCACACTGCCACGGAAGGAGGAATTTACCATTTAAACATTAAACAGCATATCATTTTTTTTCTTCGGTAACGGCAATGTAAAACTAGACTCCTTCTGGGCACTCCAGCTAAGAAACCGTTAAGAAAGGAAAACGTGTAAAAAGAAAATTAAAAAGTACACGTGGTAATTCGCATAATAAAAATAATTCTTAATGCATAATCCTTTTTTGAATCTGTATAAGTATTACAGCAGGTGCAGATGAAAGGTGCAGATGATTAGACGCATGCTCTTTTATCTAGTTTCATAAGGAAATCCTTGCTTTGGTTAAAAATTATTTGATTCATTTTTAGATGTCAATATGGTCTAGCGTGTTATGCAGTATTGGCAAAGTTCTTATAGGTGACACTTTACTTAATACAAGTGGATCTATCAAGAAGCATGAGTCTGATAAATGTATATGTAAGTAGAATATCTGTACTTTTGGCAAGGGTGTTGCTAGGGTCAAAAAAACATCCAGAACTTGAGCCAAAATATAATAGGGTGACCACTTCCTTAAGTTCCCACTATTGGCCCTCCCCAGTTTGAACACTTAACAGGACTCTTGGCACACTTACAATTACTTACAAACTTTCCCAAAAATACATACAAACAGGTTGACACAGATGTACAGGCTCACACAGACATGCCCAAGCACACACAGGATTTGGGTTAATTGACGGCTCCATGGCTGGGCTCTAGTCCAGGCAAGCCCCCTCATGCCCTTGACTTTTAGGAATCAATTAGGAACAATACTGAGAAACGTGATCATAATCAAAGATGGTGGGCGGGGCCTGAGATCAATGGCGGCTGGACGTTCTTGCTGTGAAGTCCCAGCTTAATCTCTCTGCTTTACTTAAATATTGCTCACCAGCCAGACCAAAAGACACAATCAGTGACTTACCTGCTCTAGGTGCCAGCCAAGGAGGTCTGGATCGCATCAATTGTTGGCATTCTGCAGCATTTCTTCAGGCTTATTTTGCAGCCCTGTCCCCCTCTGGGCTCGTGGGGGATATCCCGGTCCCACTGACTTCCAGCACACAACTGCCTTGATTCCTGTAGCCATACCTGCAACTATCCCGGTGCAATTCCATAAGATGGTGTCAATGAGCCCCTCGTGTGGCCTCCAACAAGAACTGCCCAGGCTCGCTATTCCTGACCTAATGGCACGAACCCTGAGGTGGCTCGATGCAATCTTTGACCCTTTTTGAGCCTCTTTAGCACAACGGCAAGCAGCTTTACCACCTGAACCTAAGGAAGGGGACTGTAAGAGCAGGAGCCGGGGCGGTGACTGGGCCCTTGTTGGGCACTTACCTCGATCAAACGCTGATATCCTCCACTACTAGCCTGCCTGGGTCGAGGGCCACCAGTGGCATGACCCCATGGCATCAACCATGTGGATGAAAGACCACCTGCTACCAGCGTAGACACACCATCAAGGCCTTCTGTTCTTCCCACATGGGAACGGATGTGGTCTCCAAGAGTAACCAAGTCCATCGTACGAAAATGCCAGTCTTGAAGCAGTATTGTCTATATTTTTTGTTGCCCAGTGGTACATATATATTACTTAACTTGTCGTATGCTCACATGACTCTTGTTTATTACCTGGACGTGTTCCCTGGTAAGAGTATAGACTCCAAGAGCTACACAATTGTCTAGTTTGACTTCCATATCTTGTATTTTTAAAAAAACAAAAAATTAAGCTGTTTTATGGTGGGGTTTTAAATGACAGTGTATGTACAATATGCATATGTTTTATGTTCCTTGTTTGAAACTCCCCATTCTTTATTCTGTACTGTATAACCTATTGCCTCAATAAAACAGAGATTGAAAAAAATAAAAAAAACAAAGATGGAGCACATAGATCCACTGACATTCACAAATCATTTTAAATGAAGATATTTCAATTATTTTTCACGGGGCATTTTTTTTTCTTTAATTTTTTTTTTTGTCATGCAATCATACATTCCCAAATATTGACAAATAATCAGGAATTTAGTCAAGAACAAATAGCAGTTGAGGTGAGTAGAGGTTCACGTCTAGATATGTGTTGCCAAAACCGGTCACATACCATGTCAAATACAGAGTAGAATGTGTCTTCCCATGTCCTCAAAAAAGAGCCTCCATTGACAATGGTGATGCAACTGGAGAAGAGGAATCTTTGGGTTTACCTTGAGTAGCAAGAATCTCAAAGATCAGACCTCTTTGGGTCAGTAGATAGGCGTCTGCCTCTTCTGCTCCCTGAACATGGCAGCTGGACTAGGCCGCAATCCCTCGAGCTTCACTCTCTGTTCAGCGTAGTGCTATCCAAATAAAATCTACCCCTGAATAGGTGACAGATGCTCCCACAGTGCATAAGCTCCAGCAAGAGTGCAAAATCAGTGGAATTGCTATTCAAATTTAGCCTAAAGGGTGATAAATTAGAAGAGCTGCAGTCAAATATGTCCTTCCAGTATGGCAGGCAAAGCCCGTCCCTATGGGGCATTTTTATCATGATAAAGTGTGTAATGTTGGTGGGTAATGTTGGTGCCAAATTAATTATGTATAAATTTAAAGAGTTCCTCTTGAAGTAGTTTAAGCAGACTAACCTATGATAACCTTTATCATAGCATGTAGTGGTTATGGTGCTTAGACTGCAGCTTTAATAAGGATAAGGAAAACTTTTACGAACCCAAAGGAATGCAACTCCCACTCCTCCTCTTTTTACCTTTTTTTTGGAGGGGGGGAGGGGGGATTGGAAATATGAATTAGATTCCTTCTGATGGTGAATTAAAACAAATAATGGACTTTTTTTATTTTATTTTTTTGTGTGTGTTAATTTATAAATATCACTTTCAAAATCATTGAAATCAAATGATAAATATATTTTTAAATGTCAATGAAAAAAAATGTTTTTGTGGCCTACATGATATTGTCTTCTGAAGGAAGCATGCTTTCCTGAAATGATTTAACACCATTGTTCAAAGTGTCATTTGCCCTTTCTTTGTTAAACATCGTGGTAATAGGAGAAGTACCTATATGACGGCTCGTAGTTTTTAATTACCACAATTTCACTTTGTGACGTGTAATTCAGAAAAGGTGCTGAGTTAATAGTTTGTGATAAAAGATAAGAGGCTGGGAGAAGGCTGCTTTCCCGTGGGAAAAAAAAGTCCGTACTCAAAATAAATATTGGTAACCTCTGGAACTTCCAGTGACTTGCAACATACTAACTGATGTTAAGAATTGACTTGAGCCAATCGGATTCTAACGTTCAAACATCCTTGTTTCTGGTATTGTTCCAGAACTGCTATGTCCAAATGAAATCTTAGTTTCCTATTTTGAGAGGTAGATACCTTCAGCTCAACAGTTGTTGTTAACTAAAGTTGATATGAGGGACATCGTTTGAATATAACTTATTAATAGTTAGAAGCCAAAAGGTAGCATTATTCACTGAGATGTCCACCTTTTACTTATGCCACCTGCGAGGTTTGGAATTTTTGATGAATTCAAGATATGCCAAGTATCTCCCTTCTCTGTGAATTCCATTGTGTGAGTTGAGTTTCACTTCACAGCAACAATGACTCAACTCAGTAGCTCAGTTCTTGAAAATCTCACCCGACTTGATTTGCCTTCATGTTTCCCCTAATTGAGCATTTTGAATAAGTTCTTGCTTGCATCATAGATGCTAAGGTCCAAAGTCCTGGGAAGGCTTTCTTCTATAACTGATTTTTTATCTTATTTTATTAGAATACACAGTGTTACAAATTATCCTGTGACAAAATAAGAAACAGAACTTTTACATGTCTAGTTCTTCTACCCTCCTTTCCTGATGACATAGCGGATATGATGGCTCCAGATCCCTTAATTCTAGATCAGTGGTTTCCAAACGGTGTGCCAGGGCGCCGTGACGGGCACACGGTGGCGCCGTGAAATGTTTCCTCGGTGCTATGATTTTAACACCGTGAAACATTTCTGCTGAACAGGGGCCCAGTCGGTTGCCGCAGTCCTTTAAGACTGCGACCAGGCCCCTGTAATTGTTGGTCAGCCAGCTGGGAGGAAGTAACAGCTTGTCACTTCCTCCCAGCTACATGCAGGGAGAAAGCGAAGGAGGGAGAGGAGGCAGCAGCAGTAGCATGAGGAGCTGCTCCAGATCCCTCACTCACACCAGCAAGCAGGACCAGGAACCCAAGTCATAATCCTGGACACATAAGGTAAGCTAACAGGAGGGTAGCTGGAGATATTAAAAAACTCTTGTGTGTGTAAATGTGTGTGTGTGTGTAGGTTTATGTCATGATGTGTGTGTCAGGGTGTGCATCTGGGTGTGTGTGTGTGCAGACATCTGTGTGTCAGTATGTGCATCTGTGTATGTGCATCTGTGTGTCACGGTGTGTGTTTTTATGTCAGTTCGCGTATCTGTGTCATGGTGTGTGCATGTGTCAGTGTTTGTGTGTGTCAGAGTGCGTGTGTCTGTGTGTCAGAGTGTTTGTGTGTGTTTATGTTGGTGTATGTGTGTGTATATATCGGTGTATGCGTGTGTTAAGGTGTGTATGTGTATGTGTCGGTGTGTATCTGTGTGTGTGTGTATGTGTCTATATATATTTGTGTTTATGTGTCAGTGTATTTATATTTATGTGTGTTAATGTGCATGTATATCTGTGAAAGCATGTATGTATGTATGTGGTAGTGTATGTGCATACATCCAAGCAGTCAAACACCAGCACAACATACAAACACACCCCTGCAATCTAACACAAACCACAGACAAACACACCCCTGTATTAAAATACTAAAAGTATATACAAACACCAACACTGTACATTACATTATAGTGTCAGTAAATGCTGCAGCTCTGTTTGGATATACAGCCTAGAAATTCTGA
>OW240922.1:91172751-91191494 GCA_933207985.1 Pelobates cultripes
ATCAAAAATTGTACTAATTAGTGAGTTACCTAATGTTTTAAAATTAAGCACAACATTCTAATATAATTTTAGGATTTTATGTGGCACTTACCCTTACTGTATTTGTTCTTTTAGGGTGTTGGCTTTTTAATGGTCCTGACGCTTATTATACTTGCTGTCATTAGTCGTATTCTGAGTTCCCTTTTCAACGTCACCCGCTCCATTCACACCCAATATTGGAGCATATTTGCAAACATGGAGGATCAATATTTTGAAGAGACCTGTCTAGCACACAACCGATGGATGGCTGAGAAATGCATTCATGGTTACTTTGAAGAGTGTGAAAATTATGACGTCAAATGTAGCCATGATGATGAAGAAAAGATCATATCCCCCTGGCAGATGATGGATTATGTAGATCATTGGTACTTGTGTCGACCACCAATTGTTCACACATATGATCCGTTGTCACAATCTTAATCTATATACAAAACAGTTGACCACTTTAGCTGGGAAGTGTTTAACAACCTTTTAAAAAAGGAGGATATCTAAGTTGGCAGGTTACAAAGAATGGTTACATTTTGAGGCATTAATGGCTTAGAACTTGGTATAGCAGATGTCATCATGATTCCCCACATTGCTCAAAAAAGGAAGACTGTGAACCAATAGAAATCAGTAGATCCAACAATGGTCATCTTTGATGTACAGTATTCTAAATCCCAGTTCCTCTCCAACACTTAAAACAGACATTTTAACCCCTTAAGGACCAAACTTCTGGAATAAAAGGGAATCATGGCATGTCACACATGTCATGTGTGCTTAAGGGGTTAAATAAAAAATGTCTTAACAGTGATACATAGTTTAAAGGAACACTACAGGTCAGAATAAAAAACATGGATTCCTGGCACAAAAGTGCTGGAATTCAACATTAAGCTGCTGGCCTTCCTCTCTCCAGAGATTAAAGATGATTTTATGCACCTTTTCTCTTATGCCGCACCCTTCTTGCCGCAGCTGGCCTTACCTAGTCCCACGTGCCTGAGATCTTCAAAATTGATTATCTAATGTTTTCCCATAGCAAAGCATTAGGATGCTATTGCACATGCACGGCAAAACGACTCACTGCGACTATTAGCAGGTTAGGGTTAGGGTAGGGTTAGGCTAGGGTAGATTTAGGTTAGCATAGGGTTAGGGTACGGTAGGGTTAGGTTAAGGTAGGGTTGGGATAGGGTTTCGGAAGTGCCGAACCGAAGTGCTGAAGTCCCGAATTGCCGAAGTGCAACATTTTTTTTCTTACCCGAATTTCCGAACCGACTGAAGCAAATTTTTGGATCATGCACATCTCTAACGGAAACCAGTGGAACATTTGCACTGACTGCTTCACCTATAGAACATTGTCCACAATTACATTTTTACATAACCGCCATATATTCCATTAAAACGTGTAAACTCCTGTTTGCAGCTAGGGACCTGATATATAAAACGTATCAGGCATTCTTTTTTTCCCCATGTATTGGTTAAGGACTGATGTAATGATGAGATATAATGTTATATAATATGTAATTAGATATTATATTATAAAAATGCATTTTTGTGTAAAAAAAATTTCATTTATTTTTTGTTTGTTAAAGCTGTATTTAAATAAACTTTTATGATGTAATGAGAAAATAGTAATGCCTTTAAAGTGTTTGTCTCAACTCCATAGTCACTATAGCTCACTGAAGTGGTTTTGTTGTCAGCATGCCCCGGGGGCCAACTCTGATTATGTATCAAACCATTTTCAAATGGCTTGGCACCTGACTGTTCATTTTGTTTACTGAGGCCATTGCACTTATAGATTAGCAATATCACTTTGCCCGGGTTTGGACCAGATTCATTGGAAAAATGCGTTGGTTAACATGCTCAGCCAATGAATGCTGTCCAAACTTGGGCAGCGAGAATTGGCCTGTGAGCACTGGTAGGATCCTCAGTTTGTGAGAATAGGTCAAAGACAGTTTGACACTTAACCAGGTGGCTCCATATCCACATATAGCACACCGTAATGGTGGTGCTACCTTGCATGCCCCTTCTTTTATGATTTGTACAGATATTCTGATTGCCAATAATTATCATTTTCCAGCACTGTGGATATGTTCCAAAATAAATACATCAAATGAAATCATTGTAGAAAGTATAAAACAAATTTCACCAAGGATTTTTATTTCATTTATATTTCACTAAAGAAATCCCACTTGTACGCTCTTTGAGTTAATTGATCAACTGTAATAATGCTGATACCATAAATAAATATATATATCAATATTACATTTTGTAAAGCCTGTGTTCACAAGCACAACAATAATTTTTGAAGAGGAATATTATGTAGTCATACAAGCAAACCACAATATTTGACTAGCTAGCTCATTTACTTCCGCAGGCTTGGACGAGTCTATGTGGTTTGCATCTCAGTGGATGAGTAAATACTGCAGATGCTCACCTTCTGAAACAGCTTGAGCTAGGAGAGAAGTAGAAAAGGATTTTTCTTTGAAAATTGCAAGACAAAATCCATCAATCAGAAGAACACTTTACGTAACAGCAGTAAGAAAATAGAAATAAGCACATCTTTACCATCGATTTACAGCAAATCCATAATTGATCTCTGTTCGATACATTAAAAAATTGGATTTAGATCTAATGTAATTTGGTGAATGACCTGGAAAGATTTAATAGACATAAAGATCATCGATTAAAGTCAAGACACATCTTAGTAGAAAGTGTCCAACGCGTTTCAGAGAATTACTTTGTATAAGCTCCAAATCCGGTAACCATGGAGAAGTTTAAGATGGTTTTTCAATATTTTCAGTCCAATTCAGAGTCAATAATGAATGGAATTTGTGGACTTCTAGCTTTAGCCAGTGTTAAGATGTATAAATCAATGGAATTTAACTGTCCGTGCTTACCAAACTATAATATGGCTTACGGCATGGGAATAATGTTTGTACCACCGGTGGCTCTTTTCCTTGTTGGTCTTATGGTTAACAGACAGTCGGTGATCATGATTGAAGAATGGAAAAGGCCAACAGGCTACCGGAGAAAAGACTTTGCCATAGTGAAGTAAGTATTTAATATATGTTTGTTTATTTGTAATTGTAATAACTAAGATAAAAAGCTAAAACATCTATCTACTAAAATGTTATTCACAGTGAGTTTAGGTGAACTCAAAATAGGGCTGAAAAGCATTAGCTAAGAGTGCAATTCCGCTTTACATTTTGCAACTTAGTTGTATTTATCTTAGTTATTTCTCTGCAGTTCACTATTTGGTAAATTAACCCACAATAACTTTGTTTATAGATTTTATCTTTACGTTCACAGCTGTAATAATGTTGCCCAGTACCCTAGGCAGGCTAGATTGGGGCCTTCTACAGGCCTTAGCGCTGTTCTGTGACTGGTGTGTGTGTGTGTGTGTGTGTGTGTGTGTATGTGTGTGGTGGCTGCGTGTGGGAATGATTGAGTGTTCTGTGTGTTAGAGACTGTGTGTAGTGGCTGAGTGTTGTGTGTGTGAAGGAGGCTGTTGGTGTGGGGGAGAAGCTGAGTGTATGTCATCTGAGTGTTGTGTATGTGGTGGCTGAATTTTGTTTGTGGAGGAGCCTGCATTTTGTATGGGTGGAGAACAGTCTGAGTGTGGCTGTGTGTTGTGTACTTAGAGTCCAAGTGTGTTGGGAAAGGGAAGTTTTTCTTTTGACCCCCTCCTGCTTACCTTTAGGAGCAAGTGGTCATCCAGTGGAGGCCATTTTTTGCAGGATCCCCGGTGGTCAGGTGGGGGAACGTGATTCGCACTTCTACCTGGTGTCACTTTAAGAGTTACATTGTGGTCTTAGCATCGTGGTTTTAGTCAATGACTCAATGTGCTGCTTGCGGCACTCTGGGTAATTGAGAAGTTTTGGGGGACTGCAAGGCATCTCTTGAAGTGATCTTCATCTGATAGAGATGCAGAGCACAAAACTCCCTCAACGTAGGAGCACAGGGCCAAGCAAGGAGATCTCACAACCAGAGCCGGAGCTCGAGACCAAGACCACGGCCTGTACTGCATTATGGTCAATCTGGCTCTATTTTTACTGTATGTCTAGCGTATGAGAACACAAAACACTGCAACACAATATAAGGACACCATGAGATGCCTTTATGGAGTAGAAACATTAATAGAAAATTTTGGGGGAGTTTAAAAAATCTTTTTTAAAAAGTGTTTTAAAAATAGTCCTCACTACTTCCGCCAAAATTTAAACCGTGTAGGAGAAAACCACAAAATTGGGTGCATTTTGAAACAAAAAAAATATATTTATATTAATAAATGATATATATGATATTATATGATATTCAAAAAGCAACACAAGAAAAAATAACAGAAAATGTGAAAAAGTAACTTTTTCCTAATATGAAATAGCTCAAGGCCTAACCTTTCTATTTTTATTTCAATAATGCAGTCTTGCACGCTGCAAAGCAAAGGTTTATGGGAGTTGTGGTTTAGCAGTTGATTTTCACTGTTGGTTGGCAGCTGAACTACAACTCCCAGAAATCACTGCTGTCAAAGAACGTTAAGCGTCAGGGCAGAGCTCAATGCAGAAGATGAAAAGCCTAGGAATTCACAGGAAATACAAGAATTGGTTTATATTTGATCCTTTTTAATTGTTTCATTCACATATCGTCATAAATTTGGCTACTCATGTCCATGTTTGTCCCGAATGACGTACAGGTTATTATTATATAAAGTGCATTACAAATTTCTCCACTTTCTTGTTATGTGCAACTATGCCTGATGCCCCTATCAGACTTATGGCAAAATAGACCTTTGTGTCTTATAATGCGCAGCTTCCATTTTCTTCCAGGGTGACTTCAGGGCCGCCATCAGGGCATGACAACCGCAACGGTTGTCATGGGCCCGGCGGTCCTGGGGGGCCCGGACTGCTCAGGTCGTCCGGGCCCCACATTCAGTGGGTACATACCGGGTCGCAGGGGGCCCTGCGACCCAGTATGTACCCACAGGGCCAGCCTCTTCTCCTGGGGGGCCCAGCAGCCGGTAACCTCAGGGCCCCCCAGAGGCTGGCCCTGCTGACACCGGGCGGCGGGCGCGCGAGGGAGCACTCTCTGTGGGCTTCCTCTTCAGCTCCCTCGCGCACCGTACTGATGCCGGAGCCGGAAGATGAATGAAATTTGAGGGAGGAGGTGGGAAGGAATGAAATGGGAGGGGGTGGGGGGAGGAATGGAATGAAATAAAATGGGGGGGGGAAATGAAATGAAATGGAAGGGGGGAAAGAAATGGAGGGGGAAAGGAATGAAATGGGAGGGGGAGGAATGGAATCGAAATAAAATGGAGGGGGGAAATGAATGAAATGGAAGGGGGAGAAATGGGAGGGGGAAAGGAATGAAATGGAGGGGAGGAATGGAATGAAATAAAATGGGAGGGGGGGAAATGAATGAAATGGAGGGGGGGAAGAAATGGAGGGGGGGATGAATGAAATGGAAGGGGAGGGGAAGAAATGGGGAAGGAATGAAATGAAATAAAATGGGAGGGGGGATGAAATGGAGGGGGGGTGGAATGAAATGGGAGGGGGAAATGAATGGGGGAAGGAATGAAATGAGGGGGAATGAAGGGGAGGGGGGGAAGAAATGAAATGGGAGGGGAAATGAATGGAAGGGGAGGGGGGGGAAGGAATGAAATGGGAGGGGGAAGGAATGAAATGGGAGGGGAGGGGGGAAAGGAATGAAATGGGAGGGGGAAATGAAATGAAACTCTGAGGGGGGATAGGGAATTAAATTTGAGGGAGGGGGGAGAGGAAGGAAATTTGAGGCAGGGAGAGGAAGGAAATTTGAGGGACGGGGGGAGAGGAAGAAAATTTGAGGGACGGGGGAGAGGAGGGAAATTTGAGGGACGGGGGGAGAGGAAGGAAATTTGAGGGATGGGGGAGAGGAAAGAAATTGGAGGGGAGAAGGAAGGAAATTGGAGAGGGGGAGAAGGAAATGAGAGGGAGGGGGAGAAGAAGGAAATTGAAGGGGGGAAAAGAAGGAAATTGGAGGGGGGGAAGAAGTAAATTGGAGAGGGAGGGGGAGAAGAAGGAAATTGGAGAGGGAGGGGGAGAAGAAGGAAATTGGAGGGAGAGGGGGGGAGAAGGAAATTGACGGGGGGAGGGGGAGAGATTGACATCCATCACACACAATGCACCCCTTGCACACAGAAAAACACACAATGCATTACACACAGACACACGTACACAAGCAATGCATCCCTTACACACAGCAACACACAATGCACCCCTTACACACACTCAATGCATCCCTTACAGACGCACACACTGCATCTCATACATACACAAACTCATCTTGCAGCCCTTACACATACAAACACAGATTCACACAATGCATTCCTTTCACACATCAGGACATCCCCCACAGACACACTCCACTACCTGTGAACAAACTCATTGGTGGAACATGAAGGTGGACCCTGGGACGCAGACCTTGAGCTGTGTAAAGGGCCCTCAAAAAAATGGAGCTGCTTCCTGTTCTCCCAGAACATTGATTTTTGTGACCACAGTTACAAACCGCCTCCAGAGAGCCTGTTGTACACCAGACGGCAAATAGAGCCCATCATCATCCTCATCTGGTTGTAAGTAGGCAATCTAGTATATTATTCGTGGCACTAATCTCTAATTTACTTCACATTAAAGGGACACTATAGTCCCGAGAACCACTGCAGCTTAATGTAGTGGTTCTGGTGTCTAGCCTGTCCCTGCAGGCCTTTTAATGTAAACACGGCGGCACTGCAGCACTGGTGTTAGTTAACATGGCAGATCATATGGGTGGGGCATTGTGATGTCCCATGGGGGGGCGGCAAACTTTACTTTTGCCTAGGGTGGCAAAAATCCTTGCACCGGCCCTGCAGACACTGCATCCCTGTGGGCGGATTCGGGGGGGGCAGCACTTTGGGCGGACTCAGGTGCAGGCACCGGGGGGCCCAGACCTTGAGCTGTGTCAGGGGCCCCAACATTTCTGATGGCAGCCCTGGGTGACTTCATTCATGATTCATGCTGACTCTCTCATTAACAGTCAGCACTAAATATGCAGCCATGTTTGTAAAATAAAAAGCAAAAAAACAAGGGTTGCCATGTTTTTATATGAATTCATATCAGAATCTTAAAGGGACACTATGGGCACCCAGACCACTTTAGCTCATTGAAGTGGTCTGGGTGCAGTTTCCCTGTCCCCTTAACCCTGCAAAGCTAATTATTGCAGTTTCTAAAAAAACTGCAATAATAACATTATAACACTAAGACTGCCTCTAGTAGCTGTCAATCAGACAGTCATTAGAGGCACTTCCTGCTTACTCTGTGACTTTTAGTCACCTAACTGACATTGGACGTACTCACACTCTGCATGAGGACATTTAGCGTTACTAAAATCCCCACAGAAAAGCATTGCAGCAATGTCTTTCTATGGAGAGGGCCTAGTGCACTCGCAAATCTCACTGCACATATGCATTAGCACCCCCCCGCCCCCCAGTTGACAGTTGATATAGGCGGAGCGTCGACCCAGGGCCGATCACGCTCGGGTTAGTACAGCAAGTATTTGTTAACCCTTACAGTGCTGGGGGGGAGAGAGGGGGACCAGAGGAAAGTATAGTGCTAAGAATAGTATCGAAGACAGGTGTTACTATCTGTGTTTTTTTAGTAAATACTCCCTTCTTTTATGCTTACAGGTACATGTGCACCAATGTCATTCAGAGGGCAATGGTTGCTCCTGTGGTCTGGATCCTTACTGCACTTTTAGACGGAAAATGCTTTGTCTGTGCCTTCAGTGGATCCGTTGACCCAGACAAATTCCCCGGCTTTGAAAATAGCACATCACTGGAACTGCAACTTCTTCTCAACAAAGTGCCGTGTAAAGACGACGCATTGATAAGAAACAATACTTCACGAAAGGCAGTCTCTACATACCTGAAATGCTGGTCACAGGTAAAGGCAGAGTCCTGCCGAAAGAACTTTATGTAACATTTTCTAAGAAACTATTTATATTCTATATTGTAATAATCATATACTGGAACTCCTATAATCAGCAGAACTTACAATTCTTTCAAACATAGAGGCGATACATCACATCTTCTATGATCTCTTATTTCACCCCCCAAAAAAATTGAGACCCCATCCCAACTCAAAAGGAAAAAAAGAGTTCAAAATGAACCCTGCATAAAAATATTAAATGTGTCATCACATAGCTTTTTAAAATGTCTATACCAGGTGTTGATCTTTTTCTAAATCTATTCAGCAGTTTTTGTTTGTTTTTTTTATAAAACAAATAAATAAATATGTTAAAGAACGCTATTGTGCAAACAAATGCCAAATAGTGAAGAGTGTGTAGCGCTTAAATAAATAAACAAACACTTACTCCTGGAGTTCTCAGGAGATATATAAGAAATAGGTGGGACAATCCTAAAAATTAAATACAGAAAATATAGTGCAATATGATCTGTATAGTAGTGAGAGGAATATCTTGTTACTGGATTCGCTCACATAGTCTAGAGCCTCTTAAGGACCGTCTCTGATCACATCCACTTTTGTGTCCTTAAGGTGACACACATCCTAGACGTCCATATTAGGCGAAAACCTCAAAGATGGAGACAAAAAGATGGAGAAAACAGGGAAGCAATGCTAACCCTGGTGCAGAAATCTTAAGTGCTGGTGAAAAGTCCAAGACGCGTTTTGCCTGTTTGACCTCACAACATAGGAAATATTACGTACAGCCGTGTCCCAATACTCCCACCGATACGAGCGCCGTGATTGGATGTATCACGGGCACCATCTACCAATCATCCCCCTTCGTGGGGGATTTAAATCAGAATGAGCAGCACTTCTAATTACCAATTGATAAAGCCGAATTACACAGGCGAAACGCGTCTTGGACTTTTCACCAGCACTTAAGATTTATGCACCAGGGTTAGCATTGCTTCCCTGTTTTCTCCATCTTTTTGTCTCCATCTTTGAGGTTTTCGCCTAATATGGACGTCTAGGATGTGTGTCACCTTAAGGACACAAAAGTGGATGCGATCAGAGCCGGTCCTTAAGAGGCTCTAGACTATGTGAGCGAATCCAGTAACAAGATATTCCTCTCACTACTATACAGATCATATTGCACTATATTTTCTGTATTTTATTTTTAGGATTTTCCCACCTATTGCTTATATATCTCCTGAGAACTCCAGGAGTAAGTGTTTGTTTATTTATTTAAGCGCTACACACTCTTCACTATTTGGCATTTGTTTGCACAATAGCGTTCTTTAACACATTGGATTTTTAGTAGGTTGGAGAGTTCCTACTTTTGTGTGGAAGCTGCTATCACTTTTATTGTATTGTATTTTATTCTATTATAAGCGCCTTTTATCACAGAACATCCACCTTATTCTACTATACCAAATAAATATATAAAATATCCTAACTTTGAGCGAAAAGGGGGTGAAGTATTGTTAGAGATTTCCGTTTCTATTTCCCCCACAGTTAAAAGCCAGAAACTACTCTTTAAGTCAGAAAATATGATTGGCTGCTGGCTTGATATGTTTTTGGCAACCTAGCATTTTTTAGCAGTAATGTATGCAGTTTTTAAATTGTGATGCAATCGGAAGATTACACGTCTACACTGAACTTCCAGTAGTAATTTAAATTAACCGTATTGCATTGATCAATGAAACAACATTAATATGTTAGCATTTTTGTTTTAAATTGATTTACAGAAAAACACTAACCACCAAAACAACTTTAGCTGAATGAAATATTTTTTGTTTCTGATTAAAGATGAATTAACAGAGCAGGAAACAAACCTCTAAAACAAACCTCCTGTGCTGATTGAAAATGTAACTTTTTTAATGTAGGCTGTGTGAGTCACACCCAAGGGAGGTGTGACTAGAGCTGCATAAACAAAGTGATTTAACAGATAATTAAACAGAGAGACTGAATGGACGCGATTTATACACTAAAGCTTCTTCATTAACCTATAGTTGTTTTGGTGCTTAGAGTGTCCCTTTAACCATTTATTTGTAGGTATCACAAAGCACTTGAAGACCTGGTGAGCGCATAGGCCTCCAGGAAATTAATTTGAAAGAGTCCAATTACATAATGAAAATCTCATTATTGACTGCAGATACCAATCCATAAACTTTCAGGACTTGTTTGTTGTTTTTTAATATGAATCTATTTTTATGTTCTTTCGGATACAGGCATTTGGATGGGGCATCCTGTTGCTACTCATTGTTTTGGCTTTTCTTGCACGTTCCCTTAAGCCCTGCTTTGACCAGACAGCTTTCCTCCAGACACGGTACTGGAGTAATTATATTGATATTGAACAGAAGATCTTTGATGAGACGTGCTGTGCGCATGCAAGGGACTTCGCCCACAAATGCATCCTCTATTTCTTTGAGAGCATGCACAATGAAATGAAAGTCAGACACTTCACCCTGAATAAGAAGTCAGACGATGAAGAGGACCACTTGCATGGAATCACCGACCACGAACAAGTGAATAATCTCTTAAAATCATGGTACCAAAGCAAACCTCCGCTTTGCATTAATCACCCCACCCTACGACAGCATGCCAAAGCCAAAAACACGACCTATAATGAAGACGATGACAATGAGAAACAAACCGATGTTTAGTGATATAGTAAAATAGCAAACTACCATGAAAAACCGGTATTTCTGTTCTTTTCTGTCCTACACAACTAAAGATATGAGAACTTTGACAATAACATTTTAAAATTTTAAAACCATTTTACATCAAATGTAAATGTCAGCTAGAGAGTCAGAGTGGACATATTTTAAACCTTGTTACGCCATGTCTCAGGTTTCTCTTTTTCTTCCTGACTAAAAATATATGTTCTTCTCTCTATAAATAAGAGACCTGGTGGATTCTTGAACCACTTTTCCTGCTCCTCTTCTTAAAGGTTTATACTCTTTGATTCCCCATAATGTAAGTCTCCAAGCCACCTCTTATTATTTGTAATTTTATTCTGGTTTTCCATGCAAGGTACAAAATACTTTGTTGTGCTGTGTTGATTTTCTTTCATTGATTTTTAATTTATTTTCATAATTATATTTTGTTTAATGAAGATTTCGATCTCGAGAAGGATCGGGCAGCGATTGGGAGTGTAATTTGTGCCTTCATATGCAATCCTCTGTATGGAGTGGAGGGAGATGCTCACCCTCTTTGGAGATGATAATCCTTTTAAAGATCAGTTTCTATTGTATCACAGATATATTGACGATCAGTTAATGAACTGGTAAGAGACAGGAGAGGATTTAACCATTTTAATGACAACAAATAAAAACCTCAATGTAATATTTTTGGAAAAGCATTTCCAGTGATTTAAAATTATGAAAACATTTTAATATTTTGATATTTTTGGGTATATTGATATATTTTTTATATGTGATATATTTTTTGATTACCTAAATGAACACTGTAGCATTAGAAATACAAGCCTATCCATGGTTCTATAAAGTTCCCTATATGTGCCATAAAAATAAATAAGATAAAAGTTTTATTTACCCTTTTCCAGAGCAGAGGCTGTCTTGGTGCTTCTCACCTCACTTCATGGTCTCCTCTAGTGGTGGTCCAATCAAATGCTCTTTATAGAGGAGAAGTGGGGACCTGATTCACATACACGGCAAGTGCTGCGCATGCATCCAATATTTTCCATAGAAAATCATTGTATTAAACATGTAATTTCCCTTTCATGGGAATGCTGTGTTACAAAGTAACAATTATGTTTTTAAGAATACTTAAAATGAAAGTTCTATATCACTGGTTTCTAGTTGAAGACTTTTCGATATTTTAAGTAATGTCTATTCTACAAGAAATAAAAATGCATTAAAGGTAATATAGAAAACACACTGGTATATAAAGTCCACCAGTTGCACTTTTGTTGAGTAACCAACTATTCAGTTACCTTTTTTACATGCCTTCATGTCTTAAGATTTGACACATGATGAAGGGGGACAGCCAAGATATTGCAGATGTAGTGGCTATTTATTGTAGTTTTATTTTGACGTTAAATAATCTTAGGCCAGAAAATATAATTTAAGCAAGGCAGCCCTTGTGGATATGTGATGCATTAGAATGTTACAGGAACACTTCACTGCCAAAATACAAACAAATAAAAAATATCTGTTTAGTACATAAATTCCCAATGAAATTATGTCAGCATTTATCTTGTCTGCAGTCTTTGCAAGCCCTCCCCTTCTAACCCCGCCCAGACTTTCTGTGACTGTCCAATCACAGACCTCTCAATGCAGCTCAATGAGAAGCCTTTGCGAGACAGGGGCTCTGAGCAATTTCTGCTTCTTAAAATTAGTTCCACTAAGTTAAACAACAGATTTATTTAACCAATCCTTGTTAGCAGGAGTAGTCCCAGAAGATTGGAAGTTAGCGAATGTTGTGCCCATTCACAAGAAAGGTAGTAGGGAGGAGTCGGGCAACTATAGGCCAGTAAGCCTTACTTCAGTAGTGGGGAAAGTAATGGAAACCATGTTAAAGGATAGGATTGTTGAACATCTAAAAACACATGGATTTCAAGTTTAGAGACAACATGGGTTTACTTTAGGGAGATCATGCCAAACTAATCTTATTGATTTTTTTTATTTTGTAACTAAAATAATAGATCAGGGTGGTGCAGTATATATTGCTTACCTTGATTTCAGTAAGGCTTTTGACACTGTTGCACATAGAAAGCTTATCAATAAATTGCAATCTTTAAGTTTGGATTCCAATATTGTTGAATGGGTAAGGCAGTGGCTGAGTGACAGGCAACAGAGGGTTGTAGTCAATGGAGTATATTCGAAGCTTGGGCTTGTCACCAGTGGGGTACCTCAGGGATCTGAACTTGGACCCATTCTCTTTAATATTTTTATTAGTGATATTGCAGAAGGTCTTGATGGTAAGGTATGTCTTTTTGCTAATGAAACTAAGATATGTAACAGGGTTGATGTTCCAGGAGGGATAAGCCAAATGGCAAATGATTTAGGTAAACTAGAAAAATGGTCAGAGTTGTGGCAACTGACATTTAATGTGGATAAGTGCAAGATAATGCATCTTGGACGTAAAAACCCAAGGGCAGAGTACAGAATATTTGATAGAGTCCTAACCTCAACATCTGAGGAAAGGGATTTAGGGGTGATTATTTCTGATGACTTAAAGGTAGGCAGACAATGTAATAGAGCAGCAGGAAATGCTAGCAGAATGCTTGGTTGTATAGGGAGAGGTATTAGCAGTAGAAAGAGGGAAGTGCTCATGCCATTGTACAGAACACTGGTGAGACCTCACTTGGAGTATTGTACACAGTACTGGAGACCGTATCTTCAGAAGGATATTGATACCTTAGAGAGGGTTCAGAGAAGGGCTACTAAACTGGTTCATGGATTGCAGGATAAAACTTACCAGGAAAGGTTAAAGGATCTTAACATGTATAGCTTGGAGGAAAGACGAGACAGGGGGGATATGATAGAAACATTTAAATATATAAAGGGAATCAACACAGTAAAGGAGGAGACTATATTTAAAAGAAGAAAAACTACCACAACAAGAGGACATAGTCTTAAATTAGAGGGACAAAGGTTTAAAAATAATATCAGGAAGTATTACTTTACTGAGAGGGTAGTGGATGCATGGAATAGCCTTCCAGCTGAAGTGGTAGAGGTTAACACAGTGAAGGAGTTTAAGCATGCGTGGGATAGGCATAAGGCTATCCTAACTATAAGATAAGGCCAGGGATTAATGAAAGTATTTAGAAAATTGGGCAGACTGGATGGGCCGAATGGTTCTTATCTGCCGTCACATTCTATGTTTCTATGAATGAAGCCTTGTACTGGAACAGACGTGAAGCGGCTGATTTGATACGGTACTGATTTGAAGACTACAGTTCATTAACCGTTTTACCATTTCACGTAAGCCGATGTCCGAATTTCATTCTGATTAAGTTGTAATGGTGCCTGGAGAGTCCATTTAATAAAGCGTTTTACAAAAATCACCTGCTTTTATAGGATACTATTACTTTGACTGTTCTTTTGATGTTGCAAGAAGATTAAATCAGTTGAAAAACTATGTAATTGTTATTTGTCACAAGTTATGCAAAGGCTGAAATTATATGTGGGTGAAAATCCAGAAAATTTCAACATTCCTGTAAGGTACGTGTTTATATATTTTTTTCGCCTTAAATCTGCAAGCTAGGTTTCTGTGTCCACATTCCTTCGATCTATTTATATATTGACAACCAAAACTACTGTAATTTCATAACACTGACATAGCTATTATCTGGCAATCCTGCTTGTAGAATATTTTTTACAGCAAGTTCAGATAGTGACATTTATGATACTCCAGGCTCCCAAACATGTGAGTCGCTCTGTGTAGGTTAGGTTACAATAAGTTATGCTGGGTGGATTTATATTATAAAAGGGACACTCCAGGCTCCCACACATGTGAGTTGCTCTGTGTAGGTTAGGTTACAATAAGTTATGCTGGGTGGATTTATATTATAAAAGGGACACTCCAGGCTCCCACACATGTGAGTCGCTCTGTGTAGGTTAGGTAACAATAAATTATGCTGGGTGGATTTATATTATAAAAGGGACATTCCTGGCTCCCACACAATATGTGTGTGCAATATGTGTGCACAAAGTGATTAGAATTAAATGCCTAAACTTAAACATAAGCATGTATTTTATTATTATTATTTTGCTTGTTTTTAATACACTATCTACATAATGTATTGATGACAAAATGTCTCTGGGTGAATCATACCAACTGCACAAAGAGGTTCGGGGAGACAGAGCCTGTAGAGTTGTTCTCAGATCCAGTGATATATAAAATGAACAAAGAAACTTAATATAGTGTAGTATATTAAAAATCTTGGTGGAGGATAGATAACAGAAATGCACGGAACAATCCCCGTCTGTGGATATAATGGTAGATCCAGGTACTTCTTGTTTTGTTCTCAGGCTGTGAATTGTTGTACCACTGGTCGGCAGTCAGATGTCCTCAGTATACAGGGAAGATAAAAACAGACTATAGTGCTCTCTGTATGTAATGAGCTGATTAAAAAAAAAAAAAGGAATAAAATATACTCACAAAACGACCTCATGACCCTGCGGCCACCATCAGAGCTCTCCCTGCGGCCGCAAGCTCACCCATCTGTCTGCCCGGCCCCAGGTGCCGACGCCTCACCGGGAAATTTCCGGTATCCCAGTGGGCCTGTCCGGCCCTGTATGCAGAGTGTGCTGAATGTCAGTACTGCACACCAGTGCTGCATGTTTTGTAGCATTGCCCCAGGAATCACCTCTAGTGGCTGTCTGAGTGACTGCCACTGCAGGTGTCCCTAAGGAGCAATGTAAACGCTGCCTTTTCTATAAAAAGACAGTGTTTACATGAAAATGCCTGCATGGACTTGCTACACTCACCACAACAACTACAATAAGTTCTAGTTCAGTTCTGGCGATGGTACTGTCCCTTTAACTTTCATTAAGCTGGTCTCTTGTTAGTGCTGAGCATTGTTCAATCAAATTCCTCTCTCTCTCTCTCTCTCTCTCTATATATATATATATATTTACTGAGCATGATAGTAGTTATAGTCCAGCAGGAGCAGAAGTTGAAAACCAGAATCAATTTATGCTATTTATTCTCATGGTGTTAGAGAGATAAATTGTCTGACAGCAGGAGTCAAAACCCATGTGGGGTTTAGTCAACTCTGAATAGTACTTAAAGGGACACTGTAGGCACCCAGACCACTTCAGCAAATTGAAGTAGTCTGGGTGTTGTGACCCTTTTGCACTTAGTGCTGCAATGTTAAACAGACAGCCACTGGGGGCTAACGGACTTTTGGTCCATTATCTAACGCTGGACGTCCTCACGGAATCTCCAGCGTCAGATTTTCCCCATAGCAAAGCATTGAATAATGCTTTCCGATGGAAAGGTCTAATGGAGAGGTCTAATACCCCTTCAGCCCCACAAGATGGAGGCCCGTAGGGAGTAGGGGACCTATTAACCTTATAATGCCAGGAAAACATCTTTGTTTTCCTGGCCCTATAGGATCCCTTTAATTTAAAGGAAAATGGCAAAAGTAGACAAAAAAAGCTAATCTGGAAAAATTGTAGACTAGCTAGACTATTTTTACACTACAATTTTGCCATTCAGTTTTCAATTGACTACAGTTCTATACTTATCGAATAGACATGCTTGTGCGTCATTCTAGCTTTTTGATTGACAGCCCAGGGTGGTGGCCCATAACTCTGCAAAATAAAAGTATTTATCTCTGAAATTAAGTAGTTTAAAAAAAAAAGAAGGAATGCTTCATAGCCACTTCAATAAGATGAAGTAGTTATGGTGCATAGAGTGGCCCTTTATCTTAATCAGATTGCTGATTAAGCATCTTAATGTATTCACTAGTGATGTACCGAACGGTTCGCCGGCGAACGGTTCCTGGCGAACATAGCATGTTCGCGTTCGCCACGGCGTGCGAACATATGCGCGGTTCGACCCGCCCCCTATTCGTCATCATTGAGTAAACTTTGACCCTGTACCTCACAGTCAGCAGACACATTCCAGCCAATTAGCAGCACACCCTCCCTAGCAGACCCTCCCACCTACTGGACAGCATCCATTTTAGATTCATTCTCAAGCTGCATGCTTAGTAAGAGGAGGGAAAGTGTAGCTGCTGTTCATAAGATAGGGAAAAGCATAGCTAGGTTAGGGATAAGGGTATGCTTTTTTTGGATTTTTTTTTTCTATGTAATGTAAATGCACTTAGTTGTCTGCCACTGCTGCCAGCTTCTGTGTCAGGCTCACAGTGCCCATTTCCCCAGTCAGTGCCACCAATTACATCTGGTGTCACAATAGCTTGGATTTAAAAACAAAAAACTTTTTTCACTGTTATAGATTGAATAGCAGTCAGTTGTCTGCCACTGCTGCCAGCTTCTGTGTCAGGCTCACAGTGCATACTGTGCCCATTTCCCCAGTCAGTGCCACCAAATACATCTGGTGTCACAATAACTTGGATTTAAAAACAAAAAACTTTTTTCACTGTTATAGATTGAATAGCAGTCAGTTGTCTGCCACTGCTGCCAGCTTCTGTGTCAGGCTCACAGTGGATACTGTGCCCATTCCCCCAGTCAGTGCCACCACTTATATCTGGTGTCACAATAGCTTGGATTTAAAAACAAAAAACTTTTTTCACTGTTATAGATTGAATAGCAGTTAGTTATCTTCAAGCAGGTGTGTTACGCTAACAGTGGATACGGTGACGAGTGCCACCACTTATATCTGGTGTCACAATAGCTTGGATTTAAAAACAAAAAACTTTTTTCACTGTTATAGATTGAATAGCAGTCAGTGTCATAAAGCGGGTGTGTTACGCTAACAGTGGATACGCTGACAAGTGCCACTAATTAGATCTGGTGTCACAATAGTTTGGATTTAAAAAAAAAATAATCTTTTTTCACTGTTATAGGTGGAATAGCAGTCAGTGTCCTTAAAGCGGGTGTGTTACGCTAACAGTGGATACGCTGACAAGTGCCACTAATTAGATCTGGTGTCACAATAGTTTGGATTTAAAAACAAAAAACTTTTTTTACTGTTATAGATTGAATAGCAGTCAGTGTCCTTAAAGCGGGTGTGTTAAGCTAACAGGGGATACGGTGACCAGTGCCACCACTTATATCTGGTGTCACAATAGCTTGGATTTAAAAACAAAAAACTTTTTTCACTGTTATAGATTGAATAGCAGTCAGTGTCCTTAAAGCAGGTGTGTTACGCTAACAGTGATACGCTGACAAGTGCCACTAATTAGATCTGGTGTCACAATAGTTTGGATTTAAAAACAAAAAACTTTTTTTACTGTATTAGATTGAATAGCAGTCAGTATCCTTAGAGCGGGTGTGTTACGCTAACAGTGGATACGCTGACAAGTGCCACTAATTAGATCTGGTGTCACAATAGTTTGGATTTAAAAAAAAAATAATCTTTTTTCACTGTTATAGATTGAATAGCAGTCAGTGTCCTTAAAGCGGGTGTGTTAAGCTAACAGTGGATACGGTGCCCAGTGCCACCACTCATATCTGGTGTCACAACAGCTTGCATTTAAAAACAAAAAACTTTTTTCACTGTTATAGATTGAATAGCAGTCAGTGTCCTTAAAGAGGGTGTGTTAAGCTAACAGTGGATACGGTGACCAGTGCCACCACTCACTGGTGTCATAATAGCTTGGATTTAAAAACAAAAAACTTTTTTCACTGTTATAGATTGAATAGCAGTCAGTGTCCTTAAAGCGGGTGTGTTACGCTAACAGTGGATACGCTGACCAGTGCCACTAATTAGATCTGGTGTCACAATAGCTTGGATTTAAAAAAAAAATAATCTTTTTTTCACTGTTATAGATTGAATAGCAGTCAGTGTCCTTAAAGCAGGTGTGTTACGCTAACAGTGGATACGCTGACAAGTGCCACTAATTAGATCTGGTGTCACAATAGTTTGGATTTAAAAACAAAAAACTCTTTTTACTGTATTAGATTGAATAGCAGTCAGTATCCTTAAAGCGGGTGTGTTACGCTAACAGTGGATACGCTGACAAGTGCCACTAATTAGATCTGGTGTCACAATAGTTTGGATTTAAAAAAAAAATAATCTTTTTCACTGTTATAGATTGAATAGCAGTCAGTGTCCTTAAAGCGGGTGTGTTACGCTAACAGTGGATACGCTGACAAGTGC
>OW240922.1:91191594-91392064 GCA_933207985.1 Pelobates cultripes
TCCAAGCTATAACTTGACTTACGGAATGGGGGTGCTCTGTGTTCCGCCGATTGTGCTATTTCTACTGGGGTTTGTCATGAACAATAATGTGTCTATGTTGGCAGAAGAATGGAAGAGGCCCACCGGGATGAGGCAAAAGGACTCCGCAGTCCTTCGTTACATGTTTTGTTCAATGACGCAGCGAGCATTGATTGCCCCAGCGGTTTGGGTATCAGTAACTTTATTGCACGGAGAGTGTTTTATATGTGCATTTAGCACTTCAGTGCCCGTTGAAAAACTCGGTAACATGACGGGAGTCACCCTATCTGAAAAGGAAATTAAAAGAATATTGGCCAGGATTCCTTGCAAAGATATTTATGATGGGCATCACATTATCGGCCAAGAAGTGGCTTCTCGGTACCTGCGCTGTATCTCTCAGGTAAGAATGCCTCGTTACATTTTGACTTGTATATGTAGAAAGCAGTGTGGATTGGGGGACAGAATAAAAAGGAATAAAAGGGAAATATGACATGTCACACATGTCATGTGTCCTTAAGGGGTTAATAATAGAATTTGAGAAGGGACTATTGGTTATCAAATCCTCATCAAGGATATGATGCATTAGTTAACGTATTTTCATTGGGAGTAAATTAAAGCTTTGGGTCATTTTGTATATTAGGGTTTTTAGTTCTGTAAACTTGCACATCTCACTGTTAAGTTAATAAACCCCACTGTATAATGTAGGTAAGGACAATACAACTTAAGAGAGGGTGACAAGGAAAAATAGGACAACTCTACATGGTCTAAGATGTATTGCAGATTGAGTGTTATACAACTTTTATTACTGTGTAGTTTATTAAGATAAAAAACAAAACATTTAAGTGTCTTTGTTATCTTCTTCACATAATATAATGCTTGAAACACTGACATTTCAACAAGTAGGTGTAAAGTCAGCTAAATGATTGAAATCAATAGCATTCTTTTTTATCTGTGTTATTTCAAGATAAATAACTTTTTTGAAGTCAGTTTTTTTCTACAAAATTGTGCACTCCCTACAGTTTAAAGAATGGGGTAAGCTTGTTTAACTAGACTTTGAGAAATCTGGATCTGCTTCTTAGTTCTTTAAAATAATTCTAAATATATATTTTTTATATAATATACTGGACAAAACTAACCTAATAAAAATTGACAAAAAATATTGCAATGCATCTCACAGCCTCCCCAATGATAACCTTTTTAATACTCTATGGCTTGATGCATACTCTTTAGGAAATTGGGCATTGGAATCTGCCCATCCTCAGATTTTTGGGGAGGACTCCCAAACACATGCCTTGTCTGTTTGAATACTTTGATAACTCGCAATAATATTTTAATTGCATATTGCTTTCTTCTATTTTAATGGCATATCAGCCCATAACATCATCTTATATGTGATTGTTACTCAAATAAAAATAAAGAATGAATGTACTTTTAAAGAGACATTATAGTCACCAGAACCACTACAGCTTAATGTAGTGGTTCTGGTGTCTATAACGTGTCCCTGCAGACTTAGCACTGTTAACACTGACTTTTCAGAAAAAAAGCAGTGTTTACATTGCTGGCTAGTTACACTTCTAGCTGCAGCCACTAGATGTACTTCCTGTGTTAGTGTCAGTGGCGTACACATGACCCATGGGGCCCTGGTGCAAAAATTGATCCGTGGGCCCCCCCCTCACGCGCGCGCGCGGGCCGGGCCGCAACACATGGCGGTGGGCACCTGGTCGCAGGGGTTACAGGGCTGCGACCCCTGCGACCGCGGTATGTACGCCAGTGCATGCAGATGCACACACACTTAAAGGACCACTACAGACACCCAGATCACATCAGCTCAATGAAATTGCCTGGGTGTCAGGTCCCTCTAGTTTTAACCCTGCAGCTGAAAACATAGCAGTTTCAGAGAAACTGCTATGTTTCACTGAGGGTTAATCCAGCCTCTAGTGGCTGTCTCACTGACAGCCGCTAGAGGAGCACACTGAATGTCCATAGGAAAGCATTGAGCAATGCTTTCCTATGGGCGGTTTGAATGCGTGCGCGGTCGCATTCGGAGCTGAGAGGCTGAGGGATCCCCAGCGCCAGGGGAGTCCGGCGCTGGAGAAAGGTAAGTGCTGAAGACACACATTCTCACTTACAGACGCTTACACACTAGCTAACAGACACACATTTGCTGACAGAGACACAGTCAGCGACAGACATACATACACACTCACTTACAAAACATACACTCTCATTGACAAACACAAACTCACTAACAGACATCAAACAGACTCACTAACACACACTCAGTAAGACACACACAGTAACACACTCACTGACACTCACTAGCAGACACACACTAACACTCACTCTAACACACACACACTAACTAGCAGACACACACTCACACTAACACTCACTCTAACACTCACACACACTAACACTCACACACACTAACACTCACTCACACACACTCACTCTCACTAACACTAACACTCACACTAACACTCACTCTCACTCTAACACTCACTCTCACTCTAACACTCACTCTCACACTCACTCTCACACTCACACTAACACTCTCACACTAACACTCTCACACTAGCACACTCACTCTAACACTCACTCTAACTCTCACACTAACTCTCACACTAACACTCACTCTAACACTCACTCTAACACTCACTCTCATGCTAACACTCACTCATGTATTTTTTTTTTTAAATTTAATTCCCCCAGCCTCCTTACCTTTTGGAGTGCTGGGGGGATTCCCTGGGGTCCAGTGGCCCTGCTGACACCCGGAAGGCGGGTGGCCGGTCGGGAAGCCCGGCGCGTGAGGGAGCACTCACTGAGTGCTCCCTCGCGCGCCGGGCTTCCCGACCGGCCACCCGCCTTCCGGGTGTCAGCAGGGCCAGCCTCGGGGGGCCCTGGGGTGGTCGGCTCCTGGGCCCCCCAGGGGAAGAGGCTGGCCCTGTGGGTACATACCAGGTCGCAGGGGCGGCCGGGCCCCCTGGTGGGCCGGGCCCGGTCGCAGCCGCGACCCCTGCGACCCTGGTATGTACGCCACTGTTTAGTGTTGCACAGTGTGCAGCACTGACGTTCACCATCTCCAAGCTCTGCATAAAGGTGCTGAATGTTCCTCACAGAGATGCATTGATTCAATGAATCTCCATGAGGAGATATTGATTGGTGCTTTTGCTGTGCATGCGCAATAGCCTCCCAAAGCTGCCCTATGGGAAGCATTGGATTGGCTGAGATCACCAGATGATCTCAGTCAAAGAGGCGGAGCCAGGGACCTAATGCTGCATTGCACATGTTTGTATTCTTAACACTATAGTGTTCCTTTAACTACTTAGTTAATCTCTATGATAATATGTTCTGAATTAATATTAGTTAAATAGATCATGACATTAATCCAGAAACATATATGTTCTTTTATGGAGATAAATAAAACTAGCACATCTGTAATTACTACAACAATTAAATATTACCCCTAGTTAGAAATGATGCACCCACGTGAAACCTGAAATGACTCAGCCAGGCCTTTGGTGGGTGTAGGCACTGATTGCAGAGGAGTGGTGAAGATTTAAGAAAAAACCGCTGCAACACATTGGATGTGGATTAAAAAATATACTAAAGGGAAACTCTAAGCAACATCACCACTACAACTCTGAGTAGTTCTTATGTTGTCCGCTGTAAGACCAGTGGCATAAATACCACAGTTGCAAAGGTTGCAGTGGCCACCGGGCCCGTCACTCGAGGGGGGAAGGCACCAATGCAACCCCTGCCACTGTGGGCCAACTGCACACCTTTAGGGCTGGTGCCCACGAGGCTGACCAGCAGGAGGTGAGCGATGTGTTGTGTTGATCCCCTTCTGCCTGTTTATAGCATGGCCAAGCGCTATAAAAGGAAGTGCTCACTGAAAGAGCACTTCCTGTCAGACCACTTGGGGGGAGGCAGGGTGCCCGTGGTTTCTAGTTACGCCTCTGTGTAAGACCATACCCCAGGCCTCACCATTGTAAGAGGTTTGAGAAAAAACAGGACTCTCTCCGTGGTAGCCAGAAAAGACAGCCCATTCCTTTCCCTGCTGTTAAAAAAACAGAAATTTCACGTTTGTATTATCAATGTTACAGCGAAACCCGACATGAAAGGCCCTGACCAAATTGTAGTAGGCAATAGGAAGTTAAAACTTAAAGGGACACTCCAGGCACCCAGACCACTTCTGCCCATTGGAGTGGTCTGGGTGCCAACCATTGGCGGATCCAGGGGGGGGGCAACGGGGCAATTGCCCCCCCCGAGAAATCCGCCGGTCTCCCTCCCCTCCCAGCCGTGCAATGTGCCTGCGGACCGGGGAGGAAGATCAGAGATCTCCCTCCCCGGTCCGCAGCCACTGTGCTGACAGCCGGCGGCGGAGGGAGGGAGTGAGAGAGGACCCGGAGCTCAGTCTGCAGCTCCTCCGGGTCCTCCTCTCTCGAGATTTGGAGCGTTGCCGCGGTTACCACGGCAACGCTCCAAATCTCGCGAGAGTGAACTCTAGCCCGGGAGCGCGGGCTAGAGTTCACTCTCACCACTGGGACCACCAGGGAATCACCACTGGGACCACCAGGGATCGAAATATGTCCCCCCTCCTCCCCAGTAAAGGTAAGAAGGGAGGGGGGACATAGGATATTTATTTTATTAAATAAAATGAAAAAAAAATATTATTTAAAAGCCTCCTTCCCCCCCATTACACACACTGCCCCCCCATACCACACACTGCCCCCCCCATACCACACACTGCCCCCCCCATATCACACACTGCCCCCCCATACCACACACTGCCCCATACACACACTGCGCCCCCATTACACACACTGCCCCCATTACAAACACTGCCCCCATACCACACACCTCTGCCCCCCATACACACACACTGTCCACAAACACTGTCCCCATACACACACTGGCCCCACAAACACTGTCCCCATACACACACACTGCCCCATACACTTCCCCACAAACATTGTCCCCATACACACACTTCCCCACAAACACTGTCCCCCATACACACACTGTCCCCCATACACACACTGTCCCCATACACACACTGACCCCCATACACACACTGCCCCACAAACACTATCCCCATACACACACTGTCCCAATACACGCACTGCCCCATACACACACACTGCCCCACAAACACTGTCCCCATACACACACTGTCCCCATACACACACACTGTCCCCATACACACACTGCCCCACAAACACTGTCCCCATAAACATTGCCCCCCATACACACACTGCCCCACAACACTGTCCCCATACACACACTGCCCACAAACACTGCCCCCATACACACACTGCCCCACAAACATTGTCCCCACACACACTGCCCCCCCATACACACACTGCCCCACAAACACTGTCCCCCATACACACACTGTCCCCATACACACACTACCCCACAAACACTATCCCCATACACACACTGCCCCCCATACACACACTGCCCCACAAACACTGTCCCAATACACACACTGACCCCATACGCACACACTGCCCCACAAACACTGTCCCCATACACACACTGCCCCACAAACACTGTCCCTGACATACACTGCCGCACTCACACACTTCACCCTTAACACACACCACTGCTCCTATACCCTATATCCCAGCAGACCCCAGGTAAGTTGTCAAACTGTTCTTAAACAGTATGACTACTTACTCTGGGGTGGAATCCTGGCACTACTGACACCATAACTACTACACTGAGCTGTAGTAGTTATTGTGCCTGGATTATTTATTTAAATAATCTACAAGTGCCCCTCCCGAGATCAGGCTCTGGATCCGCCACTGGTGCCAACTCCCACCACCCTTAACCCTGGAAGTGTAATTATTGCAGTTTTTATAACGTCGGTGGGGGAGAAGAATAGGCGGAGCCTGACCCAGAGCCGAGGGACATCGGTGCTGAATTCAGGTAAGTCACTGAAGGGGTTTTAATCCCTTCAGCAACATGGGATGGGGGGTGGGAGGGAGAGGGGCACTGTAGGGTTCTGCATATTTGTTTTCCTGGCACTGGAGAGTCATTTTAACTTTTAGTAAGCATAAAATAGACATAAATCACAAAAAACACTCAATATAAGTGAAAAAAATTATATACAAATTGTAAGTAAACAAAGTAAATAAGAGTAAATAAATAGTAAATATAAATGCTAAATATAATGAATCAAATCTAGCTTGTAGTACTGTGCAATGTAAGAGGACTAATAATCAGCCAGAAGTACTAGGAGCTATGATTAACCTAAGACAGACAAAAAGAGGTGTCAGATAATCACAAGTACAGAGTAATATGTCTAATTGTAACAATCAGTACTATTAAAGGACCACTAGAGTGCCAGGAAAACATACTCGTTTTCCTGGCACTATAGTGCCCCCACCCTCAGGGTCCCACTCCCGCTGGGCTGGATGACGAGGAAGGGGTTAAACACTTACCTTTCTCCAGTGCTGGGTTCCCTCGGTGCTGGAGACTCTCCTCCTCCTTTCCCCGTCATCGGCTGAATGCGCATGTGCGGCAAGAGCCGCGCGCGCATTCAAACCACCCATAGGAAAGCATTACTCAATGCTTTCCTATGGACGTTAGCATCTTCTCACTGTGAGTTTCTCTGAAACTGCTATGTTTACAGCAGGCAGGGTTAAACCTGGATGGACCTGGCACCTAGACCACTTTATTGAGCTGAAGTGGTCTGGGTGCCTATAGTGGTCCTTTAATTGTACTTTTTTGTTACAATTTATTGTTTGCTTACTTACTATTTGTATATAATTTTTTTCATTTATGTTGAGTGTTTTTTGGTGATTTACGTATTTTTTCATACTTATTAAAGGTTCAGTTTTAACTTCCTGTAGTCTGCTACAATTTGGTCAGCGTTTTTCATGTCGTCTTTTTTTTTTTGTATTTCATATAGCCAGAGTTATGCCCTCCTTTGCCCTTTGACCTTTACCTCATGGCTCCCATCCTTTTCTTATTGTATTATCAATCAATCAATCAGTCAATTTATCAGCCAGGTTAGGTGGCAGTGACGGTCTTAGTGTGCTAGTCTAACACAACCCCAGTGCTCTCAGCTTATGATATCACCACATTATGGCAGCATTAAGGGAATAAACTCACAACCCAAATCTAACTTTGAGTTATTGTATGGTTGTGCAAGAGAAATCCTTTTTGTATCTGTTTGAAAACACTATCCATGCACAAAGGAAAAATAAAAAGCAATATTGTAGGCACAATAGGCATTATGCCTCTTAAAGTGAAACTAACACAATACCTTGACACCTGACACATATTTTTTCACTTAAGTGTGTGAATACCTGTCGGAATAATTCACCAAAAATGTATCATCAGAAAGGTGGGTAGCTAATTTGGGGAAATATAATTAAAGTGCACTGTATTTCCAACTCAGCTATTAGGCATTAAGTTTGACATTCACCAGTGCATTCCTGACAATGTCTGCGGGTTACACAATGCGCCACAGGCTCCGTTTCCTCAAACATGCTGTCTCGCAACATTTCATTGCAAATGTATTTTTTTCACCTGAAACCAGCAACAGCAGCTTATTACAAGACATAAAAATACATTCCCACGACCTAAAAATGTAGGCCAATAACATGTAATAAAAATACTTATTGTACTTCTGAATGATACAACCTTTCATTTCAGAATAATGTGAAAAACAAAATGATGGCATCTGGCAAATCACAATTACTTGACTTTATTTATATTTTTAAATTATATATACAGTAGTGTTGCACCCCTAGTGCCCTCCTGCCCATAATTAAACAAACACTATAATGTCAGGAATACAAACATGTATTTCTGACACTATAGGTCAAATAGCTATTTAGGCCTTAGGCAGCACTTACCACAAGTTACTCACTTTATTCCAGTGCCATGCAGGTCTGTTGCGACTGGCTCCGTTCACACTCTGCCCCCTTGGCTGAGATCATCTCACTTGACGATCTCAGCCAATAGGAAAGCACTGGGAGGCTATCATTGTTGCGCGACTGTGCTAATCAGCATCTCCTCATAGAGATACATTGACTCAATGCAGCTCTACGGGGAACGTTCAGCACCTTCATGCAGAGCACAGAGGCACTGAACGTGACCTAGGAAGCACCTCTAGTGGACGTCTGAGTGACTGTCACTAGAGGTGTTACAGGCACCAATGTAAACACTGTCTCTTCTCTGAAAAGGCAGTGTTTACAGTAAAATGCCTGCAAGGACAGACTAAAGACCACAAGAACAATTACATTAAGCTGTAGTTGTTCTGGGGACTATAGTGTCCGTTTAATGATAATTGTTATTTATTTTAAAAAGGAAATTAAGCTATTTTAGCTATTTATTTAAAAAAAAAAGCCACTTAGGACATAAACAGTCATACTTTTAAAACCACCCTTATTTTCAAAATTTTTTTAAATATTTATAAGTTTACAGTTTGGTAAACAAAGGTTAGCAACAAAGCTGGGCAGATAGAATAAACCTAGGACAATGGAATACAGAGAACTGAGCTGGTGTTTGCTCACACTACCTCACTGAGCACAAGATGCCCTTGTTCTTCCCTGCAGCTCCCAGCCTCACTGCTCTGCCAAGCTCTGCCAAGCACCACACACGGGCTGCCCATCTGCAGAGGCAGACACAGGGTCTCATGTGCAAGGTAGCAAAGCCAAGAGTTTCATGCTGAGCATAGATTTTATGTCTCATGCCTCTTGCATGTTAAATTACCACATAATTACTTAATTTGTAACTTTGTAACCAAGAGGGTCAGTGGAAAGGCTTATTGGAAGATTTGGAATTGGAAGCGAATAAATAAATAAAAACTAATAAATAATACAAATTGCAATATTAGGAAACAGAGCTTTCATTAGACTAGACATTTCATGAGACAACATCCAGGTCAGCCCATCCCCAATAACACCTCTGGGCAATCATACTTTCTGCAGTGCCACACGTAACGAGCCTACAGCTCAAAATAGCTGTACAATGCTAATCTTGGTGGGTGGGTGAGTGGGTTGAACAGCCCCGAGAGAGGAATGCATTAGCTGTCACAAAGTGACAGTCACACCTTCACCAAGTCGCCACCACACCACATTAGGCCGACACTGTTTTCAGTATTGAAACTGCTTTACAGATCTATTATGCTATAACATAATTTTTCTTTGTTTTTCCACTACACTAAAATGACCCTCTAATTTACAAAATTAGGAGAAGATCAGTAAATGAAACAGAAGACCAGGTTGAGTGTTTTCTAACTTGGGTGGCACAATCAAAGATTAATACAAAATCTCTACAGGAGCCCGACATGTAAATCCAGCCCTGAGCCTCACCACACAGTATGAAAGGCTTAGAGAAGATATCCATGAAAATTAAAGGGACACTCCAGGCACCCAGAACAGTTCTGCCCATTGGAGTGGTCTGGGTGCCAACTCCCATCACCCTTAACACTGCAAGTGTAATTATTGCAGCTTTTATAAACTGCAATAATTACCTTGCAGGGTTAAGTCCTCCTCTTATGGCTGTCTATATTCTTAGAACACGAAAAGTGTTTTAAACGACGATGGACGTCCTCGCTCTGTTCATGAGGACCTCCAGTGTTGCTGAAATCCCCATAGGAAAGCACTGAATAATGATTTCCTATAGGGAGGTCTAATGAGTGTGCACGGCCTTTGCGGCACATGCACATTAGGTCTCCCCCGCTGGCTGGCGTCAGTGGGGGAAGACCGTGGGCGGAGCCTGACCCAGCGTCGAGGGACATCAGCGCTGGATTCAGGTAAGTCACTGAAGGGGTTTTAATCCCTTCAGCAACATGGGATGGGGGGGTGGGAGGTAGAGGGGCACTGCAGGGTATATGTTTTCCTGGCACTGGAGAGTCCCTTTAACCCCTTAAGAACCAAACTCCTGGAATAAAAGGGAATCATGACATGTCACACATGTCATGTGTCCTTAAGGGGTTAAGTGGGAATGCTAAAAAAAATATTATTCGTATTCAGTGATAAAAAGTGATTTAAGGATAAAAATCTGGAGATAGTTCACTAAATTGATCTTCCTCTGAATAGCCAGTCTGAATACATTAACAAACTCTGTAAAAGCAAAAGTGAGAAAAAACCTGAGCGGGTCTAACTTTTACCCATTCTCAAAGTTTTCATATTCTCTGTTTTTGTTGCTTTAACAAACTCTTCCTGGAAATGTATTTAGCTGTTTTGTGAGCATAGCATTAATATGGTAAAATAAACAGTTATGAGTGATTCCATGAATCTCCTAAAACTAAGAGTTGGTCTAGCAGAATGGCTTCCTCTATTCACAAACATCAGTGGTAATATCACACGGATTAATGAGCAATAGCCCACATCCCACATCAATGAACAAGGGAAGGGTCAGATGGACAGTTGTGCAGTTTAGGCATAGTTCCAGAGTCAATTCAAAAGCTGTTAAAAATGCACTTCCGGGCTATCGTATGACATTCAGGATGAATTTCGCAGATTCTGGATGGGTTCCAAAGTGGGGCTAATTCAGGTCAATTAAAAATAGTCTTGCAATACTTGAAAAATGAATACATTTATTGAAATCTGCTATTATATGTTTGTCTTTAGATGATCACACTTTCTTCATCCCAAATTTGCTAGAGAATAGACGGACAAATTAAATGTCAACACACTTGACAAAATTACTTTTTGCTCTGAAAAAAACTAATAACACCATTTACTCTCTCCTCCTAGGCAGTTGGCTGGACCTTTGTCCTCTTGATGACCTTCTTTGCATTCCTTGTTCGTGCCATTCGACCTTGTTTTACCCAAGCTGCCTTCTTGAAAAGCAAATATTGGTCTCATTACATTGATATAGAGCGTAAGCTATTTGACGAGACCTGTACAGAACATGCAAAAAGCTTTGCAAAGCTGTGCATCCAGCAGTTTTTTGAGACAATGAACAAGGATATAAGCATGGGCCATTCTCACATCTTGGAGAAGACCAGTATGGAGCAAGAAGAGAATGATAAACTTTTGGGAATCACTAACCAAGGCACTATGAACAAACTTCTGAAAAACTGGCATAAGTGTAAGCCCCCACTTAATTTGAATAATTACGAGAACCAAAATGGAAATGGTTGCATCAAAGAAAATCACCAATGTAATGGACTAAATGTTCCTAAGAAAGAATTTATAACATATTATAGCAAGGTATGACAACTGATAAACGATGGAAGGCAGACAAAGTCCTTCAATTTATGGAATAGGAAGCCGTTGATCTTTCTATAGGCTCTAGGTGCAGATCAATGGAACATGAAATTAAACGGGACTAAAAAAGTCAAGTGATGGAGAATCGGTGCAAGTTTCTGCCCATTGTGAGCTTTTGAGTCACATGTTGACCAACTGCTTCTAGATCGATCAGTGGTATTGCGCGAGAAACAGTCAACAGGATATGCCTTGATATGGCAATGAGGGTCTACCATTTATCTTGAAAAAAACACTTTGTGTCATGGTTGAATCCCACATCCAATACTTGTGTACAATAATTTTATCTTCATAGAAAACTCTTACCTTAGTGATGTTGTAAGATATACATTTGCCAGTAGTTGACTGGCTTGACCGTAATTGTCAACTTAACCAGTAATCTTAATTAACCAAAAGATTGTCAAAGACTCCATAAGAGGTGAGAATTAAGAAGTTTAGTTAAAGAACGCAGAACATTCTCAATAAATAGTGATCAGACATTTTTAACATACACAAGCTTACATCGATATCTAAAGCAATGGATTGATCCAACCAAAATACAAATACTGCCTAAAGATCTAGCTGGTTTTTTTTTTCAGAATTGCTGTGAGTTTTTTATTTTTCAGTAAATAGAAATAATGATCCGTTAACATTTTTACAGACAATGGGCACCAAAATAAAAGGGAACTGTTGTAATCAGAACATATTTCAGAACTTTATCTTAGATAAATACTATTACAATTATTACTTTATTTAAATGACAGTATTAAAGAGACAATCTTACAAAGTCTGTGTGGTTTGTACAACCTTTAAATGTTAACGTTGTATTTGTTCATTGCTCAATACTTTTTTTTTTTCTTCGCTGAAAGAGATGGTTGTTTTGTTGTAACTTGTGACTGTTTTTGTTACATAACTGTGTTTTTCTCAATAAAGTGTTAGTTTTAGTTTTTATAGCAAACAAACATTGCACATTTTATTTTTCGTGCTACCGTACTAAATCAGATCCCAATTTAAGGATTCAGAGGGAGTTGGTGGTAATTAAGGAAAGAGAAAATGTTTGAGCAGTCTGTCCTTCCAATGTTTTGCTAACTAGAAGTGAAAAGTTGGACTTCAAAAACTTTTGTAGTTCTGTGGAGTCTGATTTGAGAATCAGTGTCCACATAAACACTTTATATAGTGCATTCAGTCCTCAACAGTCTGACCATTAGAAGTTTAATTGCTGTGGAATCCTGTAATCAGTAACAATATACACCACAGTTTTTTGTGTCTTTACCTGCTGTAGTACATTACAGGTTAAGTGAACGTCTCTGCGGGCATATTTTCATGAGAGACGGTAGCTTTTTGCAAATACCCTTATTAACACGTCTCAGCTGTCAAGCACACATTCCTCCCTACTCATTTTGAAGCATTTGATTGGACACATTGATGATGGCCTCATAGGAGGAAGATTGGCATTGCTGTGAGAAAATGCTCATGTAGTTGGAATAAAGGTGAGTTAAACTGGTTTTAATCTTTCAAGTGCTGAAATGGTGATTAGTTATATAAAGTACACTCCAACTAATGAATGTAATCGGGTTTTTTTTTGTTTGTTTGTTTTTTTAACATCTAGCCTAAGAAAAATAATGGGGGTTTAGTTACAGTATATGATCATACATTACGTAAGCCTGCCTCAACGCCAATGTACCCCATTCCTGGCAGGTCCTATCCTAGGAACCTGATTCCTACTCTTATAAGATTATCTCATATATATTTTTTGTAATTAAAAAAAAAAAATACTTTCAGTGCTCAAAATGTCCACCAGCCACTATAAAGTCATCCCTGGTGAGTGTGCCATGAACTCTCCACACATGCAGTGGCAAGTAACCTTTAAGGTCCGGCTAGTAGTATAGTACTTGGAATGTTAGACCCTGTTTATATATTATATTTTATCTGGAGTGATCCTCCAAAAGTGATTCCCACTCAAGCTAAATAAAGTTTTAGATGGGCGGCGTGTAATTTAAAAGGAAATCGGAGGGGGCAAACACTTGGGGATGGGACTCGTGGTCACTTAAGCCTGTAGATTTAGCATGAAACCTAAACGATTATATTGCAACCACAAATAACTAGCCTGTCAGACTCAGTTCTTTATAGGTACCAGCACCTTTTTTTTTAAAAAATTTTTAAATTGAATTTATTTTATTTATTTTTTCTTGAATTTGTAATATTTTTGAGAATGTCACATGGGGACGATCTAACTTATTTATTTATTTTTGAAGATGATTAGATAATTGTATCTGTAATGCAGTTAGATCATTAGACATCTGGTTTTTCAATATTACATTCAGTTTGATTAAATGACCTCGTACCACTGCTTTGCATCAGCTCCAGTTGCTAATTATTGATGTATCTTCAGGATTACGTTCTTGTGTGAAGTAAGTAATCACTTTTTCAATATATTCTAAATTTTTGGATTTGTTTAAAAGCCAGTCATTAATTCTCCATGGGGGTCCAGCTGTATGATTGTATGAATTTTTAAGTTCCATCTGGATTATACAATGGTCTGACCATACATTGTCTTTTATTTCACAATGTTGTACTCTCTGTGTCAGAGAGAGATTCCCCCATATCATGTCTATTCTTGAGTATGATAAGTGGACTCTCAGATGGGTGAAATCTCTCTCTGAGGGGTGTAGCAGTCTCCAGATAACATAAAGGTCAAAATTATTTAGACATCTGGTTAGCTTTCTTGAATGTTTAATTAAATTTACATTCATTTTTTTTAAAATCCAAACTTGTGTCTAATATACAATTAAAGTCCCCTGCAATAATACAGCTCCCCCTTTTCACTTTTTCTACTTCTTGTAATATTTTTTTAAGGAGAGACATTGGGTAGATATATATTAACCAAAGTAAAAATTTAGTTATTGAGTTTTCATACTATAATCATATATCGTGCTAATACAGGGGTCAGCAACCTACGGCACATGTGCCATGCATGGCACTTGGGGTGCCTTTGTATGGCACTCAAGGCTACCAGAGCCAAACAAGTATGGCCTATCAGGAGACCTTAGTGCAAACCGAGTGAGGATTGCAGGTGGTGAAGGCCAACCCTTAATTTACGCATTGCAGCAATGGTGAACGAAACCCGCACTGGAGTAGAGCAACCCGCAGCAGCTATTGCAGCTCCTGCCCTTGACCTGTACCTGGCCAGCCTGTTCCCTATTGGGTCCCAGGCAAGTCACCCACACTGCTAGATAAACACAGAGCTGCAGGATAAACCTCCCACTTATACCAATAATAGAAACAGTCCACACACAAACACAGTCCCCACAAACACAACACTATGGACTATCCACATACACGCACAAACAGACGTATACACATATCATCCACACATAATTCCACAAGCAGCCAACATTCATAGGCATCATACACAACCATACACAATGCCACAAACTGCTCATGAACGTATTCTATACAATAACAGCTCACATGGGCACAAATACAACGCTACAAAGTAACTGCAGCACCGACAAATAACACAAGCAGAATACGGCAACATACACACCTCAATTGAAAAAAATAGTCCCGGCATGCCAAGGGACTTCAAAAGCTCCATTTGGCACAGTACTGCTAAAAGATTGTCTACCCCTGTCCTAATACATCAATACATCAAAGCAATTTATGGAGCCAATGTTATAGCCCATATATATAGACTTCAAGGGGAATTAAATGCAAAGCAAGGATGGTATGAAATAGAAAGATCTAACTCTGAAATGTAAACAATAAATTTATTTTTTATGGCTTGGGACCCAAAAACTATGTTGATGGTTAAGCAAATAACATAATTAACTAAAACCCTAGTTCAAACATTAAACTCTTGGTTTAAAATTAAAAAAAATTATACAATTTACAAATTCCGCCCTACTTATCATTACATTTCTTGGAATATATAATAGATTATTTAAATTTAGGAAAGTGGATAAGGTGCGGTATTACTTCCATAAACCAACTTTTAAAGGAAGTAAAAATAAAGAAATGTTCAGATTTAGTCGAAGCTTTTAATTTACCGTCAGCTGAAGCGTAAATTTTTTTTAAGAGTCAAAAACTTTTTATAAAAACATGTGATTAATCACAATACCAATCTAATAAAAAATTTAGAACACCTTTTTCAAATAAAAAACTAAGAAATAATGGTTACAGGAGCCTCGGCTTTTATGACGCTTGATCAATAAATTAGCCTTATCAGTATGGGAGAAAGAGTTACATATAAAAATAAGTCAAGAAGATTGGTGCTCAAATTTATCAGAAATATATCCAGCAATAAAATGTCTCAACATATTAGAAATTCAATATAAATTAGTAAATAGGTGGTATTGGGTCCCCACAAAACTATTTAAAATATCAGCGACCAACACATCTATATGTTGGAGATACCATACCGAAGAAGGGAATTATGTTCATATATGCTGGAGATGCCATCAATTAAAAACCTTTGGGACAAATTATTTGATTGGTTAGACACTACGCTAAAATTTATGTTGAATAGATCCCCACAGGTAGCTTTGTTACATTTGGACTGGCCAAACCTGAATTTGTCAGAAAAATATCTTGTATTTCACAGCCTATTAGCTGTAAAAATAATATTTGCGAGAAATTGGAAATTCCAACTAAACCCTTCATGGAATAACGTACTACATCAACTAAAATGCCAACTAAAAATGGAAAGAGCAATAAGTGGGATATATTCAATTTCATTAAAAAACAAAAAATATGTGAAAGTTGGTTAAATTAATTGACGAATACTTAACTATATATGTAGACCTAATTAAGCGCATGTAGCATGTATAAGAAAATATGTTCATCACTCACCCATATCCTAAATAATGAGTATTAGGAGGATTTTTTGTTGTTTTGTATGTGGGTTTTTGTTTTGTGTTATTTTTTTTAAATGGTACATGCTGTTTAATCTGACTACGATTAAAATAGAATAAGGACTCACTATGTAAATTGTAAGGAATTAGGATTATCAAACAAGTGTAATATTTCTAATATTTAAAAAATGTTATAAAAGACATGCATGTAAATGTTTTTTTTTTTTTTTTCCCCGTTCTTTCCCTTTGTCATATGTAAATGTAAAAAAAAAATCTAATAAAAATAAATTGTAATTAAAAAAATATATGATTTAAGAAAAAAGTGGTACAGACATAAAAGAACCTAAAAAAATGTAAAATATCAAAATATGTGTTTAAACAATACGGAGTAGGGTTTTAGGTCTAATACCCATAGAATTTCTCTTTTTCATAGTGTATAAACGTATTACCCCCTCTACATTCTCCATGAAGGCATGATTTTATCTGTAAATTTTCTAGATACTGTATGGTTTAGGAAGCCTCTACTGATATTCCTATACTGTTCGGCTATGCTATATTTTAGGTTTCCTTGTAAGTCGTACTTACGTATTGTAAGCCACATGGACATTTCAGTAGATAGGTCACATTTTCAGGGTGGCATGTAATAAATTTGTTAGTCATATATTTGTTTTGGGGTTTATTTGCTTTAAACTCATATGTTTGAGTGCTCGACTTATCTGATGATTTACATGCAATGCTGATCTACATTTAAAAAAAACACAACCTTTTTCTTTAAAAATTATTTTTGAGTTAGTTTTTTTTTTTTTTACTGCTTACATGCCTGAAGTAGAGCTCTCGATAACTCCAGTAATCTGTAAGAGAATTTCTTTCTTCATTTTTACCATGTTGCGACTATACTGCTCCATTTTTCTCTTCTTTTGTTTTGTTCCACTGTGAGGCGCTACTCCCACCTTCTCAAACAAGTATCCTGTATTTGGCTGGAACAGAGAGATTGAGCTGGCTCTCATACTTTATCACTACAGTCCAAGCGTTAAACCATTATATATACATTTTCTTGGCAGTGTTTACTATAGTGCACAAAGCAGAGGAGGTAAGTAAAAATCCTATTTACCTCTGCTACACTTCCAAAGTGTGAGAAAATGTGTGATGCTTTGGTAATGCTCATGCATGCTTAGGCATTTACTCAGTAATGCCATGTCCAGCATGTGTGCCATGTCCAGCATGATCCATAAAATCTAGTAAGATTTTTAAAATAATATTAACTCACCAAGCACAAATTTGTAATAAGCTATGTGGTTGTGAACATATGTCTCTTTACGACAGCTAGGAGACATGCATGTATAATTAAAATTTAGTGGTGTCCCCTGGAAGAGAACACACATCCCTTGTTTCCTTAAGCCATCTCCGCTGTTGACGTGGCATGTCTGTCTGTCTGTCTGTCTATCTATCCTCATCATTGCAAACACTCATACGATACCATACGAAAGTCAGAAAGAGTTCTTCATGTACTCTGAATTATAATTTAGCCCGTAGTCTCTGAGTACTACACTGTGAGCGTCTTTAAATTATCGCAAATGTTCATCATAGAACTGTGAGAGCCTGCAGAATATGCATGTGTAGATGTCTGCTGGGAGAGGACTGCAGGAGTGTGTCGGCAGCCTGGAATTACGTAGGGCCTCTGTCAGTTGCCAGGTGTGTGAGATTGTGCATGCGCTGTTGGTTCAATCTCAATGCTCTCTAGACCTTGTCTGTGCCAGACCAGGATTTGTATGTGTGGAGTCCATTGAGGTGTTTGCAAGTGGCTGCAGGTTGAATGAGAATTTAACCATAAACACTATTTACAATGGATGGGCCTAGTATCCTCCATTATTTCACATGGACCAAATGAGAAGTAGCATCAACAAAGAGAGCTGTGGGTTTTGCGCACAAAAAAACCAAAACATTACTTGCCATTTGACATAAGCCCTCCCCTTATGTATTAGCTTATGAAGAGCCTAATTTGCACTCACATTACTGTGTAACTGTTTTTACTGTGATTTTGCTGGACTCTGATTGGATAGCCATCCAGGTTCCGTTTCCCCCTTGGCAACTTGGTAAGGGGGAGCATGACTGCTGCCCACGACTAGTGGGCTGGATGAAAAAATTATACAAAAGTTGCAAATGGTCAGTTTTGTAAAAGGCCAGGGGAAGAGATTCACCAGTCAGCAGAGACAAGGGACAGGAGCACACTGACTTTCTCACCCTCCTACCTTGTTGAGCTCTGGTTGCCTTGTGTCTGGCTTTGTTTACTTTCTGTTTTGTCACAGCTTGGCGGTATTCTGGACAGCTCAAAGGAAAAGGTTAAGACGAAGAGTCGCTTTGTGGAGACGACAGCCCACACGGGAGCTGATGGCAAGTGCCGGCTGTGTAGGCTCATGGACAACGGGTTGGGGGAACTGTCTGTTGGGCAACCGCTCAACAGCTGACAGAGTTGGATAATGTTAAAGTTAAAAATTAAAAAAGCTGTGGCCCCTGCCCTTATTCACTAAGATGATGTGCGGTGTGTTATTGGGATCTTTGGTGGGGACATGGAGGATGAGTCAGCAGTCATGGATTTTACTGTAGATACTGCCAATGTATCGATGTGCTTTCATATTTGGTTTTCAGTACATCTCGCAATGGCAGCTGGTGAATTTTTAGATGCCGTGGCACTAGTCCCAACCATGGAATTTAACTCCACCTTCTTCTGTAAAGTCCCACCCCCAACCACTTGGACTATGCCCACTTAATCTAGAATCCACTTGTTCACACATGTAATAGATAAATATTATGGAAAAAAAGTTGGAATCAGATATTGGCCTATAGTGCCACCTAGTGGCCAATTATTAAATATATATAATTTATTATTAAAAACAAACACACACAAAAAGTCTTTCTATACTTTTGGGCCTTAATTCAAGAACTCCAGGGCTAAAAGTATAGAAAATGAGACAGACTATAAAAAGCACAGGAATTTCAGGCAGTGACATCGGCAGTTCGGCATATTACACAATAATTAGATACTGTAAATTGAAAATCTTTGCATTTTACCAACTTCTGCAATTTATTTTGTTGCCGCTGTCAAATCTGGAGAGTGACTCCTGCCTGAGCTGTCGTGGACTATACTTGGCCATCACAGATCTGTAACGAAAGCAGGCAAGGTTCACTTTAAGCACTTGTTTTACTAATGAAAGGGTTACAGTCAGATAGACCCATTAGTGATATTTGTCGGTCTGTGCCATGATAGCAAACTGTTCTTTAACAATCCTTTCTAAAATGCAATGACATGCTCAATTAATGTGAGCTGTACATGCAGGGCCGTCTTTAACGCGGGGCAAACGGGGCAGTTGCCCCGGGCCCAGTTGCTCCTGAGGGGCCCCAGAGCAGCTGCCTCGTGGGCCCCGCGATTTGAGCAGCTCCCCTTGACCCGGCGGGGCGGCTGCACAGAGCCACACCAGCCGCACGCTAAAGAGGGCCCCCGGGTGGCCCATGCACTAAGGGCCACCCGGTGGGCATGTGGCAGAAGGGGCCCGGTCGGGCGCTGTGACACTTAAACAGCGCGACCGGGCCCCTTCCTGTTCGGCAGCCGGCTGGGAGGAAGTGAGTGCCGCGCGTCACTTCCTCCCACCGGTGATCACAACCGCGCGGGAGGAGGAAGGCAGGGAGGAGGGGAGTTCCAGAGGAGAACTCCCATCTGCCTCAGCCTGCCACTGGACCAGGGAAACCACCCTCCAGAAAAAGGTAGGAAACTGGAGGGTGGCTAAATGTCTGTCTGTGTGTGTCTATGTCTGTCTGTGTGCATGTCAGTATGTCTGTGTGTGTGTGTGTCAGTATGTCTCTGTGTGTCTATGTCTGTCTGTGTGTGTGTGTATGTCAGTATGTCTGTGTGTCATTAAGTCTGTGTGTGTGTCTATGTCTGTCTGTGTGTGTGTGTGTGTGTATGTCTGTGTATGTGTATGACTGTGTGTGTGTGTGTCAGTATGTCTGTGTGTATGTCTGTGTGTGTGTTTGTCAGTATGCCTGTGTGTGTGTTTGTCAGTATGTCTGTGTGTGTGTCAGTATGTCTGTGTGTGTCAGTATGTCTGCCTGTGTGTGTGTTTGTCAGTATGTCTGTGTGTGTGTTTGTCGGTATGCCTGTGTGTGTGTTTGTCAGTATGTCTGTGTGTGTGTCAGTATGTCTGTGTGTGTCAGTATGTCTGCCTGTGTGTGTGTGTCAGAATGCCTGTTTGTGTGTGTCAATAGGTCTGTCAGTGTATGCGTCTGTGTGTGTCAGTATATTTGTCAGTTTATGTGTCTGTGTATTCATGAATGTGTGTCTGTGTTTGTGTGTCAGTATGTCTGAGTGTGTGTCAATATGTCTGCCAGTATATATTTGTGTGTCAGTGTATGTGTATGTCAGTATGTATCTGAGAATGTTTTAATATGTCTGTCTGTGTGCGTATGTGTCAGTATGTCTGTCAGTGTGATTGCGGGTTGGGTGTAATTAAGGGGTTGGGGGGGGAGGAGCAGGGCCCAGGGGGCCCAAGAAAATGCATTGCCCAGGGTCCTAATCATATTATAGACGGCCCTGTGTACATGTAGATTCAACCTACATAACCTGCATCAGCCCCTTTCTTACGCAAGATGGTACCAAAGAGCTTGTCCATGCTCTAGTAATTTCCCACTTTGATTATTGTAATCCCACCTAATTGGTCTTCCCAAAATCCGTATTGCCCCGCTACAGTATTAAATGAATGCTGCCGCCAGACTCTCTAGTTGGTCCTCTCACACCTCACACCTCTGTCAGTCCTTACATTGGCTTCCTGTATCCTATAAGAGTCAATTCAAAGTGCTAACCCATACCTATAAAGCATTGACCAATTCTAGCCCCTCTTATATCTTATCACAGATCCATAGGTATGCCCATGGGCGTAGGAACCCAAAAAAATCTGGGGGGGGATAGCATTTTTACTCGCCGGGTATATTCTTATTCTGTAAACTATGAGTTGTTTATCCCATTGCACAGCGCTACGGAATTTGCAGTTGCTATATAAATGATTAAATAATAACTTTAAAGGGTCACTACAGGGAAGGGATTTTACTTACCTGGATACAGCGCCGGGATCCTCCTGATGCTGCGCCCCCTATTTCGTCAAAATAACGAAATAGGAGGGTGCGAGCAGGGAGCAATAAAACGCTTCTATTCAGAAGCATCATTGCTCTCTGGTGCGCATGCGCAGCTTTGCCACACATGCGCAGGTACTTCATAGGGCGGCATTCATGTCTCAACTAGGAAGCACCTCTAGTGGCCATCTGAGTGTCCACTGGAGGTATTCCTCATCAGTAATGTAAATACTGCCTTTTTACAAAATGGCTGTGCTTACATTAAAAAGCCTGCAAAGACATGCTATAGACACCAGAACTACTACGTTTTGCTGTTGTGGTTCTGATGACTATAGTGTCCCTTGAATACAGAGAGAAAAAAAGAATCATCACAAATGTAAGAAATAAAATGTCTGTTTCATTATCCTAAAAATTATTTTAAAAAAATAAAAAAATATGCACATTCCTAGCTTAATTTTTAGCACGACATATGACACAAACATTTTGTACTTTGCAGATTACTTTTTATATTTTTTTTATACATTTACAGATTGTGTAATACTGCCCCTGACTTAGGGTGACCACATTTCCTAACTGCCATTCAGTGACACTTTCAGAAATGCATTCCATACATTTCTAGCTTAATTTTTAGCACGACATATGACACAAACATTTTGTACTTTGCAGATTACTTTTTATATTTTTTTTATACATATACAGATTGTGTAATACTGCCCCTGACTTAGGGTGACCACATTTCCTAACTGCCATTCAGTCACTCTTTCTCCCCCTCCCTCCCTTGTCACTCTCTCCCCCTCCCTCCCTTGTCACTCTCTCCCCCTCCCTCCCTTGTCACTCTTTCTTCCCCTCCCTCCCTTGTCACTCTCTCCCCCTCCCTCCCTTGTCACTTTCTTCCCCTCCCTCCCTCCCTCCCTTGTCACTCTTTCTCCCCCTCTCTCCCTCCCTTGTCATTCTCTTTCTCCACCTCCCTCCCTCCCTTGTCACTTCTCCCTCCTCCTTGTCACTTCTCCCTCCCTCAATCCCTCTCCCTTGTCACTCTCCCCCTCCTCCCTTGTCACTTTCTTTCTCCCTCCCTCCCTCCCTGTCACTCTCTCCCTCTCCCTCCCTCCCTCCTCTCTGTCACTCTCCCTCCCTTGTCACTTCTCCCCTCCCCTTGTCACTCTCCTCCCTCCTCCTTGTCACTTTTCTCCCTCTCCTCCCTTGTCACTCTTTCCTCCCTCCCCTACTCAGTTGTAGCGTGGGCTAAGCCCAGTATAGTCTCAAGGGTATATGATACAGGGTTTGCCACGCTTACAGAGGGAAAGTGACAGGGAGGGAGCGCTGAGCCTTTCCTCCTGTCAGCCCTTCTCCTCAGGCTAAGCAGCCGGGCTGCTGCATGCGGGGGCAAGGCGGGGGATTACACCTGCCCCCCCCGCATGATTTGCTGGGGGGGATGCGTCCCCCCCACCCCCCAGGTTCCTTCACCCATGGGTATGCCCTTTCTTGGTCTCTCCGCTCTGCCCGTGACCTTCTCCTGTCCACTGCTCGCACCCGTACGGCCAACTCACACTTTAGGACTTCTCGCGGGAGGCTCCCTCCCTATGGAACAGTTCGCCTACCACCATCAGACTCTCCCCTAGTCTGAAAACCCATATTTTTAGGAAAGCTTATTTCCTCCCAGAGTAACCTTTACCTCACATACCTGTCTCTTGCTCCCTCCTGAAGGGCAGCACTATACTCTCTCTTCCAGCTCTGCTTCACTCCCACCTATTTTGATTGCTATTCCCTGTCCTTTTGTGTTTTATACCCCTCCTCCTATAGACTGTAAGCTCGTTTGAGCAGGGTCCTGTTCAACCTATTGTTCCTATTTATAGTTATATCCCCAGTCTCATAATATTGTAAAGCGCTACGTAACATGTTGGCGCTATATAAATGGCAATAATAATAATAATTATATTTTTTTTACATTCTTTATTTTTGTTTTTAATGAGGTGTAGCGTGTACATGTTATCCAGCATAATTAGCTTGGCATTTTCTATACAGGTATGGGCAAGGTATCACATGAGTTTAGACGTTAATTGACATGAAAGCTGTGGCAGCTCAGTATTGCTTGAACATAACATCAAACAGTTATTTATAGTTAGTTGCTATATTGAGTGTGCCTCGTTTTTGGTTGGTAACTGATATGAACTTATAACTTCACATGCAAAAAAGAAACTATACAGTATTTTTACAGGGAAAAGCATTGTTTTGGCATTTGGTGCGACAGTGTATATTTGTGCTCTGGATGGGGGGGGGAGGGTATAGTGTCTCTTGGAGTTTTAATATGTCGCTTAAGTCATTGTCCATGAGGCTGGTGAGTCCAGGGTTCAACTTCTTCGTGTTGACAGTAGGGTATGTTATCCCTACAGCCATGTGTAGAGTTACAGTCGGGCTTAGTGGATCTAATGTTCTGCTGTGCACCCGCGGGTGCCTTCATCTGCTGATTAACATCCTGAGTTAATTAGTGTTTGTGGATTATCTGTACGTCACATGGGGGGGGGTCGGCGCATCATAGCGCCATCTCTGAGTATGTCTATTGTTGAGTTACCTCAGGTGGTAGCGGTTTGTCGCAGTTGGTTCTAGGTTATGCCCTGCGGGGTGTCTCTGTTGTCTCGTCACCTGGGTGTCCACCTATCTCTCATTAGGTTGTCTGTGTCGGGTCAAAGGTGTTAGGGTGTGAGCAGGCTGGTTGGGGAGAAGGGAGGGACGGGTTTGGCTTGTTCAGCGTTTACATGGTGCCAGGACTCGCTCCCCTCCACCCCCGGGGGGATCCCGCCTTAACCCCTTAACATGAATTCGGTCCACGGGTACCAGGTCAGAGTGTATTTATCTGAGCATCCCTGCAGGGAGGCTGTCATCATTTCCATGTTGTGTATGTCCTCCGAAAGGTGGGTGCATCCGTGCGTTTCCAGTGAGTGGGGATAAGGGAATAATAATAATAATAATTTTATATATATATATATATAAATAAAAATAATACGAAATATACATATTCCATATACATAATTACATAATTACATGTAAATATATTTAAATTCTACATGCATATTTATGAAAAAATTTACATAATTAAGTAATTTTATTGATTGGAATTTGAGGGACCTGCCTGACAACCCAGGCCGAAAGTCCAGAGAATTTAATTTGCTAGCACTATATTTAACCCTGTAACTTTCCAAGACACCCTAAAACCTGTACATGGGGCATACTGTTTTACTCGGTAGGCTTCACTGAACACAAATATTAGTGTTTCAAAACTGTAAAATGTATCACAGCGATGAGATTGTCGTTTTTTGCATTTTTCATACACAAACGGCACTTTCACTGATGATATCATTGTTGTAATATGTTTTACTGTTTTGAAACAATAATATTTGTGTTCAGCAAAGTCTCCCGAGTATAACAGTACCCCCATGTACAGGTTTTATAGTGTTTTTGAAAGTTACAGTGTGAAATATAAGGCCATTTTTTCACTTTGAAATTTGTCAGATTGTTTATATTGCCTTTGAGAGTGTATTGTGGCCCAGGAATGAGAATTACCCCCATGATGGCATACCATTTGCAAAAAGAAGACAACCCAATGTATTGCAAATGGGGTATGTTCAATCTTTTTTAGACGCCACTTAGTCACAAACACTGGCTAAAGTTAGCATTCATAATTTCTTTTTTGCATTTTTAACACACAAACAAATAGAAATGCTAACTTTGGCTAGTGAGAAAAAGACTGGACATACCCCATATTGAATACCCTGGGGTGTCTACTTTTCAAAAACATATGGTTTGATGGGGGTAAATTACATTGGCCGGCTTCAAAAATATCCCAAATAAGACATGAGTGGACATGATAGGACATGCTGTGAAAATTCCAAGTTGGAAAACTGTAATGCGCACCCTCCAAATAAGGTCTTTTAGCCCCCAGAGAACCCAACAAACCTATACATTGGTGATATCACTGTACTCAGGAGATGTTGCTGAACACATATTGGGGTGTTCTTTGGCAGTAACCCTTAAAGTTCTCAGTACATGTATTCTTAAATTTCAATGTGTGTCAAAAAAATCACCAATGTCTTTTTTTTTTTTTGGCATAGATTGGTGGTAAAATGGTTGCATGAAAAGAGCAAAATAACCCAAGTTTAATAACTTAGGTTGTCTTCTTTTAAAAAATATATAAATGTAAAGGATTATTCAGGGATTCCTGACAGATATCAGTGTTAAAATGTAACTTGCGTTCATTTTGAAAAACAAAATGGTTTGGAAATAGCAAAGTGCTACTTGTACTTATAGCCCTATAACTTTTCAAAAAAAAAGCTAAGTACATGTTAACATTGAGTATTTCTAAACTCAGGACAAAATTTAGAAACTATTTATTTTATTTTTTTTATTTATTTTTTTTATATATTTTATTTTTATTGGATTTTTTGAGTGCATGTCTCCATGTTTCCAGAGTATGGTAAGACCCTGTATTATAACATTGTAGTAACACAAAACGTAGTGTTATAAGGAAAAAGAAAGAAAGAAGAAGAAGAAGAAATAAAATATCGCAACATCGCAGCACTGAATACAAGTATAACATTAAAATTTAGAAACTATTTAGCATGGGGATTTTTTGGTGGTTGTAGATGCATAACAGATTTTGGGGGTCAAAGTTAGAAAAAGTGTTTTTTTTATTTTTTCATCATATTTTATTTATTTTTTTTATAGTAAATTATATGATATGATGGAATAAATTGTATCTTAAGAAATACCATTTAATGGCGAGAAACTGTATATAATATGTGTGGGTACAGTAAATGAGTAAGAGGAAAATTATAGCTAAACACAAACAAAAATGAAATGGAAAAAAATGGAAAAGGGGTCTAGTCACTAAGGGGTTAAAGTAAGTTACATCTAATTGAAAATTAAACCATTTTGTTTTCATGCAGACTATGTCGGTCAAAGCCAGGGGAGGTGTGGCTAGGGTAGCATAAACAGAAACAAAAGTGATTTAACTGCTAAATGATAGAGAATTGAGCAGTGATACTGCTATACAGAAAACTGCTTCATTAAGCTAAAGCTGTTTTGGTGACTGTAGTGTCTCTTTAACCCCTTAAGGACACATGAAATGTCTGACATGTCATGATTCCTTTTTATTCCTGAAGTTTGGTCCTTAAGGGGTTAAAGTCTGTTGCTAGGTAGCAGTCACCAGCTCATTTTATTCTCCCTGCTATCCTGTAGAAAAAATACATAATAGCTGTACGCAATTACACTGTACACATAGTTGGTTATTAAAAGAACACATCAAGGGGGGCGGAGCCTGACAGCGCACGAGAGCAGTCGCCATTATCCCGAGCTCCGACATAAGAGAGCAATAAATAGCCCAAAACAGCCACACCGAACCCCAAATAAGCACACGAGCACCAGGAAACAACGGGGCACGACCCACTGAATACGCAGATGCCGTTCTTCCAACCCGCGGCAAGGAAAACCCGCAGCCGCGGCTCCAAGGCCTACCGCGCGGGAAACCTCCAGCTCGAAGCTGACTGGGCTCCATGCATGTGGAGCGACCTCGGCCTACCGGACCCGAACACAAGCATAACGGAGGAGATGGGTCAGAAGTCCCAGAAATAACCCACAAGCACTCACCGAGATATCGGGCAGATGCTGCGAACGCCAGGGCCAAACACAGCCCAGAATCAACAGGTGGCTGGGGGAGAGTCTCCCCGCGAACAAACCCCTGCAGAAACCAGGAAAACGACCCCACCCAGGGCAGAAGACACAGCCCCAGCAACAAAGGGGGAGATACAGGACATGCTCACCAACCTTCAAAGAAACCTCCGACAAATGTGGGAAGCTGACCTGGCAACACTGAAAACAGAGGTACAAACACTAAATGCTCGCACCGAAACGAATGAGACAGACATACTTACCCTCAGACAGGGCCTCAAAGCACTACACGAGCAGATGCATCAAATGCAAGCCCAACAAGTCAACCTCACTAACCAAGTCAGCATAATAGACGACAGGGGCAGAAGAAAAAACATCAAGCTCAGAGGAGTCTCGGAGACTGTACCCTTAGAGGAATTACCACACTTCATTAGAAGGCTGGTGTCCTCCATCATCCCAACGCGACAGGCTAAACACTTTACCTTCGATGGGGTATACAGGATCTCTAAATCCCCACAAGCACCCACCACAGCACCACGGGACATCATCCTCCGTTGCCACTCTCTAACGGACAAATTGGGCCTGCTAGCCGCCCTTAAAGGGAAAACCCTGTACGAATTCGAAGCCAGCACCATATCAGTCTTTCAAGACTTGAGCAGATCTACACTGTTATGGAGAAAGGGAATGCAGCCCATCACGAAACTCCTCCAAACAGCTGGGCTTACATATAGATGGTCAACACCCAGAACGCTCCTGGTCACGAAAGACGGGAATACATACAAGGCGTCAGACCCTGCAGACAGCACTGCCTTAATGACAGCACTGGGCCTCACCCCACAAGGTCTAACCGCCCCAGAAACAACCAGCATTCGCCTACACAGCATCGAAGACTCCCCTAATCTCACGGACGGAGAAGAGGGAAAAGGCCAAGCAACCTGAACCCACAGAACGCACATGTTATTTACGTTAATGTCTCACCTATGTTTACTTAAGTTTACTTATGTTATACGGTTCGATTACACACTACTACAAACACGCTCTTTATGTCGGGCTCACACCACGTAGCGACAGCTCCGCGATCCGACTACATAACTCCCCTCCCCCCCCCTAGTGCCCCAGGGTCAAGGGACACAACCAACCATGGAGCGGTGCACCCCACACTGGGAACCAGGGGACACATAGCCAACGCACGTAGCCACAACAGGCAAACCCCAAGACCTAATTAGACACCCAAGCTCCGAACCACAACCGTTTCCCACATAGAAGATGACTTGTTCGCTAGGCGACATAACATTCTGAATCAACCCTATACACGGGGGATGCGACAGACTCTACCGGCGCAAAACGATAAGGGTACACTAGACCACAATGACGGAACATACTAACTTAACTACCCTACTTCAGTAGACACCCTGAGTCATAGAGATAAGGGACACCAGACGTAAAGAGGGACCTATACGCCCACCCCAACATACGAGGTGACCCAACACATAGAATGACGGGTAGTGAGACAAATGCCCTAAAAACCCCACGGCCAAAACAGTCATCGCACCCCCATACTGTTCATTACGGTGAGGAATGACCGGATCACAATCTCTCGCCTAGCAACTATCAGGACTTTAGTAGGCACCTCGTTACAACCCACCAGACCGCTACACAAAAAACGTGCATTTACTGTTCTAGCGTAACCACTGTACGGATATGTTTGTTACATTAACTCAACCTTATACATTTGTGGCATAAGCAGATATGTCTGTATCACTGTTGATGCACTGAAAAATAAAGAATAAAAAAAAAAAAAAAAGAACACATCAAATGCCATAACACCTTAATCTAAAGGAGGTTGTTATGGTGCCAGGAGACCCCTGGCGCACTCATACCTCAGGGGGTTAAACCCATTGAAATAATAGTGCATCCGGGGGCCTCCTGGCACCATAAGGCACCATTTAGATGAAGTTGTTACTAAACTGCCTTTAACTGCTAAGGCCAATCATAGAGTTTTTACAGACAAATTGTGGTTGAAAATAGCTTACACACCATATGTGTTTGTGTTTTACCAAAGAGTGATAAATCTGCAAGTGATTGGTATCACTGCAAGCAGACATTACTGATGAACAGCCAGGAAAAATTGCAACAAGTTTTTTTATTAGCTGTTTCTAACTACCTTCCTTTAACATTGATGTCTTATAGCAGCTAAACTCAAGAGGCAGCAATTGCTCAGAGCACCTGCCTTGCAAATACTTCGCATTGAGCTGTATTGGGAAGTCTGTGATTGGACAGCCATAGAAAGTCTGGGCGGGGTTAGAAGGGGAGGGCTTGCAAAGGCAGCACACAGAGAACTGCAGGTTCTTCAAACTGTTTTTAGATATATCCCCAATGGAAAAATGCATAATAAAATGTAAGCAATTATTTATTTGGGGTATATTTACCAAACAGTGATTTTTAATGTATTTTGTATTTGGGTAGTTTCATGTCCTTTTAAGGCAACGTTTGATGACCTCAGCTCTGCTCATAACTGATGATTGTGCTGATGTCATTGACAGTTGCTGCTATATATACCTGCTGCCCAGGGCCTACCTTAACAGTTACCACTGTGTAACCATGGAAGAACAATTTGCTAACGAGACGAGGCAGATGTTTCCAACTCTTTCAGGAGAACAAACAACACATGGCAAGGTGAGTGGGGGTTATTTAATCACTAAATCCCTGAACCCCTCTGCCCGTTTGACCTACTAACCAAGTTCAGGTCCTTCCTATTCCCAATGTTTGGCGGTTCCAAATGGACCCCCATGTAAGAATAATATTTCTGGTGACTAATAACTTGTATGCACCAAATAATGTGATATTAAAAAGATATTACCTGTATGGCACAATATAGCGAACACTCATCCTTTTCCCAGAACATGTGTTCTAAACATTACCTAATGAGCCTCGACATCAGTTCCATAAATTTAAATTAATTAAATGAGTTATGGTTGCAAATATGGACTTTTGTAAATAACCTTTGTAGTGTGACGTGTAAAGTTCATAATCATCTTTTTCTCATTCTAGGATTTTTACATAGCCTTCATTTTATTCACTGCGATTTTTTTATTAGTTTTTTTTTTTTGTGGATAGTTCATTGTCTGGTGAATGGTCAAATAAGGAATTACTTTATCTATATATGTATGCATGCAATCGTTGGAAAGTTATTCTCTTTTTTTTTTTTTTAAGGCCTCTTTCACTAGAGAAACGTCAGCACAAATAAATACGACTTCGAGGATCAAACTCCCAGCATGTCCCAATAGGATTCCGATGCTTACCAGAAATCCCTCTGAAAAGGTATACGCTACAATTATGAAGGAAACATTTTACAGACCCAGGCTCTAAATCTGAGATTTTATTTACATTGTTTTTACATGCTTTTATTTTAGTTTACTGTGGATGACATTCTTCAACAAAGTATACATTTTTAAAATGTTCACATTATTATCATAAGTTCTGCAATCTATATTAACTGAATTTATTTTTTAGGTGGATTTCCTTAGAGCCCCCCCAGCAAAGACGTTGGTGAATGTTCCTTTGGGGGTCAAATTCCCAGTGTGTCCTAAACAGCCGATCCAGTTCTGTACCAACAAGCTCTCTGAAAAGGTATATATTTAATACTGATCCATAAAATGGGTTTAATCATGGAATATTCATAGGGTAAATAGAGATAACAGAGGGATATGTTGTTTTACATATTGGTTGGTTTATGCTAATAAGTGTTCTTCAGAATGAGTAAAGAATGTTGTATGTTGTAATGTTTTTGCAGCTAATTAAGCAAGGTCCATCATTTGACCTTGAGGATCCACATTGCCATTTGCTGCCGACAACCTACAACAACTTGCATGACCCATACTTAAAAGACTATTACCAGGGTAAGGAGGTTCAACAATGTCTACGTCAGAAGGGGTTTATCACCGATGATGATATGGTAGGTACCTGGATAAAAAAAAACAAGCAAAAATACCACTACTATTTAGTTTTACACTAACATACTGCATACGTGAATTTAACCGAATAACATTAAACTAAAAATAAAATCTCTTGTTTAGGTCGTTTGCACTTTGAAGGATTATAACGAATACAGGAATTACCTTTCAAGCATCCATAGAAAGAGAATGAGAAAAGTAAGTTGGATTCGGATAGCAAACAATCAACATAGTAGACAAGGTGTAATTTTCAGTGGAATGATATTTAGTAACTATTATTTTTTTTTTTAAATGAATGAGTAATAATTAATAATCTGTTTGTTTTTTTTAGATGTTGGAGAAAAAAAATGCTCTCCGAACCAATGATGCTCCCAAGATATCCGTGAGAAAAATCTCTTAATCAAGGTTCATTTCTACCTGACGATTTTGCCACACGTGGATTCCCTGCAAAACAGCCTGAAATATGTTATCATACGAAGAGGTGGGGTAAAATATGAAGATTTATTTAAAGGAACACTGTAGGCACTATACCGGTTTTGTCTAATGAAATTGGTTGTAGAGCCTGCAATCCACGGCACAAATTCTATGTTCAATGTTAAACCATGAATGGGTGGCAGTGATACTCCGAGAGCCGTCAGGTCACTTTCCTATCACTGCCAACTATTGCTGCTTGGATTAATATGGACGTATGAACCTGAGAGGGCTGGGCAGCAGGCGTCCGGGGGCCTTCATTCAGTGTTCAACAAATTAGAAATCATTCAGCTCCCGGGTACTCCAGGAACCTTACTATTTTATTGCGATTAAGCAGTTATAGTGCCTACAGTGTTACTTTAACAAACAATATAGAAAACATCATACAGACTGCCTTTAATATGATACAATCTGAAGGTGTTTGCTGATGGCACTACCTTTATACAGAAGGCAAATAAGATCAGACTTCATATTTTAACTTATAAATCAGGCATTCTTGTCATCATGATTTTTTCACTTGTGGATTTAATAAAAATGAAATTTGAAAATTAGATGAATTTTGTTTCTTGGTATTTTTGTGCTGCGTCATGTGTATTTGTGCAAGGCAATTCAAAGTAAAATTCTGACGGTAATCCTAAATGTGCTAACTGATTGTGAGAGTAATATCTAAACACAATACTATAAACTCTATCAATCACTAAACAGTAGGGATCAACCAATATTTATTTTTTTAGAGCCGATACCGATAACCTGTGAACTTTCAGGCCGATAACTGATAACTTGCCGATATTCTGTACATTTACCATTTTGAAAAAATAAACTATTTCTAAAGGTAAATGCACAAAATATAAATGCCACATGTAGTGGATGCAGTGTGTTTAGACAGGGGAGCTGTGTGTATTTGTGTAGTGGATGCAGTGTGTATTTGTATAGTGTGTATATAATGAATGCAGGGTGTGTTTGTGTAGTGTTTATAGTAAATGCAGTGAGTGTGTAGTGTGTGTGTATATAGTGAATGCAGAGTGTGTGTGTGTATGTATAGTGTGTGTATAGTGAATGCAGTGTGCGTGAAGTGAATGCAGTGTGTGTAGTGTGTGTATAGTGAATGCAGTGTGTGTGTGTTTGTGTAGTGTGTGTATATAATGAATGCAGTGTGTGTGTGTGTGTTTGTATAGTGTGTGTATATATAGTGAATGGAGAGTGTGTGTTTGTGTAGTGTGTGCATATAATGAATGCAGAGTGTGTGTTTGTGTAGTGTGTGCATATAATGAATGCAGAGTGTGTGTTTGTGTAGTGTGTGCATATAATGAATGCAGAGTGTGTGTTTGTGTAGTGTGTGCATATAATGAATGCAGAGTGTGTGTTTGTGTAGTGTGTGCATATAATGAATGCAGAGTGTGTGTTTGTGTAGTGTGTGCATATAATGAATGCAGAGTGTGTGTTTGTGTAGTGTGTGCATATAATGAATGCAGAGTGTGTGTTTGTGTAGTGTGTGCATATAATGAATGCAGAGTGTGTGTTTGTGTAGTGTGTGCATATAATGAATGCAGAGTGTGTGTTTGTGTAGTGTGTGCATATAATGAATGCAGAGTTTGTGTGTGTTTGTGTAGTGTGTGTATATAATGCAGAGTGTGTGTGTGTGTGTTTCTCTGAAGGGATGTAATGTGTGTAAAATGGGGGGGGGGGCATTTTTTATATTTATTTTTTTATATTTATGTGTTTTAATTTTTTTGTCCCCCCTCCCTGCTTGTTACCTGGCCAGGGAGGGTGGCTATGGAATTCGCTGGTGGTCCAGTGGCATGTACTGAGCAGTGGGGGGCCAGCAAGCTGTTACTTACCTTTCCAGCAGCTCCCTTCAGCTCCCTATGTAAATCTCGCGTCCAGCATGCCGCGATTCGCAGGATTTACACGGGAGCTAAAGGGAGCTGCTGGAAAGGTATGTAACAGCTTGCTGCTGGGCCCCTCCCCCCCCCCACGACTGCCGGGCTTGTAATGGGCCCGGCGGTCCTGTTATGTGTTATGGGCAATATCGGTATCTTTATTGGCCGATACCGATATTGCCGAAAATACCAAATATCAGCCGATAATATCGGTAAAACCGATAATCGGCCGATCCCTACTAAACAGTAAAGTAAAGACAAAGAGGGAACTAGGGGCACATCCACAACATGCATTTCACAGAAATGGTTCTTCCGTAGAGAGCAAAATGTATACATCATACAGAAAGAACAGCACACAAATAAAAATACAGTTTTTAATGGAAGATGAAGGTGAAGGGTCTCTATAAACAATCATTTATAGATCTTGAGTTATAAAGGTGATTATTGATTAAAGTTGTCTCCATTCATGATGACCCTACACTGACTGCTTGATAATAAATATTATTAAATGAACTCTAGACCCCTAAAGCACTTTAGAATGAAGAGTGTGTCCTCTTTTTTTCGTTTTGCAAAAGTGCAGATTTGAATAGAAATTGATACTTTTATAAACCAGACAACATGTCCTGTTACTTCCTGGTTTGGTTAGCTCAGTGGAGCTAAACTCAAGAGGCAGAAATTGCCCAGAGCACCTGCCTTGCAAAGACTTCTCATTGAGCTGCATTGGGAAGTCTGTGATTGGACAGCCACAGAAAGTCTGGGCGGGGTTAGCAGGGGAGGGCTTGAAAAGGTAGCAGACAAGAAACTGCATGCCTTTCAAGCTGTTTTTAGATATACTTCCAAATAACAAATGCATAACTAAATGCATTCAAGTTGTCATTTATCTACTAAACAGTAATTTTTATTTAGTCTTTATTTGGGCAGTGGAGTGTCCCTGCAAAACAAGAAACAACTCCCAGCATCAGTTACATTGTCACTTTGTTTATATTTGGTTTTACTTATCAAGGAAACTGGACCTTCTCCACAAGCGTTTGATATGTATTCTTTATAATTCTGCCTCCATTCTCTTTTACTGTCTTTTTCAGTCCCATACATTGTAAAATGGCCAATGCTGCCTGTTTTTTTGTGTGATTTGCTGTGGCCCTTAAATGCTGGGTGCATTACTAGTAGTGTGTGGCCACAGTTGCACGCATATCTCCATGGCTGGACATCATGGCAAACGTATCCATAAAACTTAAGTTGCTAGAGTTGGCTCTAGGCCTATTGACCGATAGACATAGACATTATGTGTCCCATGAACTATAGGATGGGTTCCCTGTGCCCCACTACCCATAGGATAGATTCCCTGTGCCCCATGAACTATAGGATGGATTCCCTGTTCCCCACTACCCATAGGATATATTCACTATGTCCCATGAACTAGGATGGATTCCCTGTGCAACATGTTTTATACTAGGATGGGTTACCTGTGTCCCATGACCCATAGGATGGATTCCCTGTCTCCCATAGGATAGATTTCCTGTGCCCCATGAACCACAAGATGGATTCCCTGTGCCCTATGAACTATAGGATGGATTACATGTGCCCCATGAACTATAGAATGGATTCCATGTGTCCCATGAACTATAGGATTGATTCCCTGTGCCCCATGAGCCATAGGGTGGATTCTCTGTGCCCCATGAGCCATAGGGTGGATTCCCTGTGCCCCATGAGCCATAGGGTGGATTCCCTGTGCCCCATGAGCCATAGGGTGGATTCCCTGTGCCCCATGAGCCATAGGGTGGATTCCCTGTGCCCCATGAGCCATAGGGTGGATTCCCTATGTCCCAAAGGATGGATTCACTGTGCCCCATAATCTATAGGTGTAACAGTCACCTGGGGACTTTTGTAACAGTTTAACAGGAGTTGGAGCCCAGTTGCAAGAGATGGCACAGGGAGGAGACAAAAATCAGAAGCGCAGTACAGATTAAGGGGAAATCCAAAGGCAGGATCAGACGAGAAGCAGAACTCAGGGCTGGCAGCTGAGTAACAAAGTCGGTAAAGCAGGCAGAGGTCAGAGTCCAGGAAATCAGTCAGCAGAGTATCAAAGATCCAGCAGGAAAAACTGGCAAAATGACCAGATGCCAGGTTTCAGGCAGGGCTGGCTTTTACAGCCTGCAAATTAGATGCAGCTGACCCTAATTGGAAAAGGGTTGCAGGTGGATCAGTACTGCTCAATCCAGGCAAGGGTTAGGAGGCAGAATAATGCAGACAGCTAGGACTGGGATGCTGGGGCTGTGAGTTCAAACCCAGTCAAGCCCCTTAAAGGGGCAGCCAGACCTTGCTGTCTGCAGGGCTCTGGGTGCACCATGACCTCTGGGCACCAATAGACAGGGTTTCAACTACAGGATCCAGTTCATGCTCAGACAGGGAATCCCGGTATGTATAGGCATCCAAATCATCAGGATTTGACAGTGTTGAAATATTTTGCAGGTTGTGATTCTTCAAGAAGGCAAGGAGACGAGAAGGGGATGCAGCTCTGGCCTTAAGAACCTTTAGATCTTGCCTGTGGACCATGGTTCCATTGGAGGCAATTACACAGTCTGGGGACAGGTGATGAGACTTCGATAAAGGTTCCCACACTTTTGTACCATCTGTATAAGAACTCTTGCTTTTTATTTCTATATGATTTTAAACAATTTTTGATAATAAATTCGATCATTTTTAACTGACACGGTTTTTGCAATTTTACTATGAAGACCAACGGCTGGTGTTGGATGCATAACAATGTCAATTATATGATTTGATTTTTTTGTGGAAAAGTTTTACACATTTCTACATTTCTTCATTCAGTGCTATAACATTTGTGTAACACACTAGTATATGTGATTATTAGTGTGTTACTATATGAATATTGTGCTCCCAGTGGCTAATTTTTCCCCTCTGTCTCAATAGAAGGGATTTCTAGCCTTACACATAGTGGAGCAGACAGTTTTTGAAGGACCATCAGGACTGTTTTTGCTGATTCATAGCGTTTTATATAAGAAAGGACTACAATTATTATTAGTCTCTTTTTCAGGTTGATTTAATTTAGTGCTATCGAGACTGGATACATTGTAGCTCACACTATTTTTGGTTACCTCCGTTACTGATTCATTGTATAACAATGTTTAGCTGATCCAATATTTCTGCACATTTGCCAATATTGAGGTTTATGAATTTTAAATCTGAAAGTGGCAGTGACTATCTCCCGGTTACAGCTATCTGAGTTCTTCAATTTGATTTTTTCATTCTGAATTATTCTTTTTGCTATTTTTACTCGTGTGTATGTGTATGTCTGTGAGTGCCTGTGTCTGTCTGAGTGAGTGTGTCTGTCTGTGAGTGTGTGTGTCTGTCACTTGGTGCATGTGTCTATCAGTGTATGTATGTGTGCATCTGTCAGTGAATATGTGTGTGTATATCTGTTAGTGAGTGTGTGTGTGTGCATGTCTGTCAGTGTATGTCTGTTTGTGTGTCTTCTAATGTGTGCGTGTCTGTCAGTGTATGTCTATGAGTGAGTATGTCTGTTAGTGTGTGTGCGTGTCTGCCAGTGTATGTCTTTGAGTGAGTTTGTCTGTTAGTGTGTGTATTTGTGTGACTTTCAGAGAATGTGCATGTCTGTCATTGAGTGCATGTGTTTGTTAGTGTGTGTCCGAGTGCTTGTGTTTTTGTCAGTGTGTCAAATCAGTAAGGATGTGTGTCAAATCAGTGAGTGTGTATGTATGCCAGTCTACGTGTATCTGAGAATGTGTGCCAGTCACTGAGTGGGTGTGTCAGTTTGTGTCTGTCAGTCAAAGTGCATGTTGGTCTTAAACAGGAAGAGGTGTGGCCTAGACAGGAAGGGGTGGGACAAATTTAGATTGGGGTGTGCCCGAGTTTCGTCATGCCTAGGGAAGCACTAATCCAAAATACACCACTAATATAGGATGATATTTTAGGAGCAGATTAAGTCAATATATGTGAGACGGACCATGGAATGTACTCTTGGGTTTAAACCTCTTTCAACTACCATCTCCCCTTTAAGACAAGTTGTATTAAATATTCATGTCAGCATTGTAGACACGGAGAACAGTGTCCTACTATTCTTACACTTGTAAGCTGATTGCCCAGATAGCTGATTAACATATGACAGGTGCATAGTCGTACTCTTGGGCATTAAGAGTAAATCTCCCCATACATACCCAATAATACACAGATACCAATCTGTTGGTTATAATTCTGTCCACAGCTTTTAATGTAATATAATATCAATTTTTAATACGAAAAGTCATTGCAAATAAACCCTATGACACAGTATGTATAACTGCCCCCCCAACATTACAATGACCCCAAAATTAACAACATAACAATATAAATAACATCATGAGACATAATAAAGTGCAAACAACTTGCCCAAATGATCCAATGTAGGGGTATACCGAGATACCCCTACACCCCCAGCTTCTGAGCCACAGGCCAACACGAAACCTAACTTACCAACTTGTCCAAATGATCCAATGTAGGGGTATACTGAGATACCACTACACACCCAGGTTCTGAGCCACAGGCCAGTTCGAAACCTAAGATACCAACTTGTCCAAGTGATCCAATGTAGGGTTATACCTCCCAGGCTGTCGGCTGCCAAAGGACTCCTGTTCCACTTCCTTGCCATGGAACAGGAATCCTTTGGCATTGGAGTGGCTCCTTGATTAGCTATGTTCTGATCTGACACCTTTCCTGTCAGTCTTGAGCCTCCTGGGGTCCTGAACAGCACCTGTGATATCCTGGGGCACTGCTATGATGTTTTTGCCCTTAGGCCTGCACTGTCCACCATAATCAGATCTGCTGTCATCAGTGTTGTCAGCTGGGCTAAGTGACCTACCATCCCGTTCCCAAGTGCGGCCCCTGCGACTCACCTGCCTGACTGGGGGATCTTGGTTCCCTGAAAAGAGTGCAGCCCCTAGGACCCACTCTGTCCGCTTCCACTGTTCCCAACCCCTCACAGGCTTCTGGTACTTGCCTGTCACTCCTGCTGCAAAAGGATTCCTGTTCCAGTTCCTTGCCATGATGATCACTGGATCTGCTATGTTCTGATCTGTCAGTCTAAAGCAAGCATGTCAAACTCACGGCCCACAAGGACCATCTTTGCAGTACGGCGAGCCGCGAGTACATGCTGGTGTTATAGCAGAGTAGGCACCTGCTTTCCTCACATTGCAGGTGCTTACTCTGCTAACACTTACCCGGCCGGGGAGGAAGGGACGGTGGATGCAGTGAGGGAGCTCAGTGTTCCTGCTCCTCACTGCCCCACGTGCGCGCCGTCTGTAGTGAAGCCGTGCGCCGGAATATGACGTCATATTCCGGCACCCGGCATCACTAAACCGCGCGAGGGAGCAGTGAGGAGCAGGAAGGAGATCTCCAAATAGAAGATCCCCACACCAGCTCCCAAAGTTAGGGAGCAATAAATTAAATGGTATGTGTGCAAGAATGTGTTAATGTGTGTGTGTGTGTGTGTGTGTGTGTCTGTCAGTGAGTATGTGTGTGTGTGTGTGTCTGTATCAGTGAGTATGTGTGTGTGTCTGTGTCAGTGAGTATGTCAGTGTGTCTGTGTGTGTCTGTCAGTGAGTATGTGTGTGTGTCTGTCTGTATGTGTGTGTCTGTCAGTGAGGATGTGTGTGTGTCTGTGTCTGTCTGTGCCAGTGAGTATGTGTGTGTCTGTCTGTCAGTGAATATGTGTGTGTCTATGTATGTGTGTGCGTGTCTGTCAGTGAGTATGTGTGTGTGTCTGTCTGTGTCTGTCAGTGAGTGTCTGTGTGTCTGTGTCAATGGGTATGTCTGTCTGTCTGTCAGTGAGTATGTGTGTTTGTGTCTGTCAGTGAGTATCTGTGTGTGTATGTGTGTGCATGTCTGTCTGTCAGTGAGTATGTGTGTATCTGTGTGTGTGTGTGTCTGTCAGTGAGTGTGTGTGTGTCAGTGTGTCTGTCAGTGAGTCAGTGAGTATCTGTCAGTGAGTATGTGTGTGTGTCTGTCTGTCAGTGAGTGTGTGTGTGTGTGTGTGTCTGTGTCAGATCAGATTTGGCACAGGGTGGTAGAGGGGGGTGCTGTGGTTTAGTAGAGGGGGACTGGGATTTAGTAGAGGGGGATGCTGTTTTTTTTTATATACTTTTTACTTTACTTTTTATGTACTTTTTAAAATAAACCTATGTTTCTATGAAAATGTAAGGGTTTTTTTTTTTTTGCGGCCCACATAAACTTAAAGCTTGTTTATGTGGCCCATGCCAGACTTTGAGTTTGGCATGCTTGGTCTAAAGCCTCCTGTCAATCTAAAGCCTCCTGTGGTCCTGAACAGCACCTCCTGTCTGCAACAAAGCCTCTCCATTCTGCTGTCATCAGTGATTTAAACTGCTCCTGAACCCAGTTAAGTTTCTTTCCCTGGACTGCTCACTTAATTCCCTCCAGTGTGGCTGTAAACACAGACCCGTTGATGAACCTGCAAGGGAAAAATAATTCTCCCAGGCCTGAAGCCACCCAGCAGTGCTGGCAACAACAACACAATCTGTGAGAAAGCATTAGAATGCGAACATGTTAAGATGGCTGCCCTATATCTAACAGATAGTTAGTCAATCTAAACACACTAACTCTGAATGCCCGCCTCCTATCTCTGTCACGATCCATCCCAGATAACTAGCCAATCCAAACACACTAACTCTGCATGCCCGCCTCCTAGCTCTCAAACAGCCCATCCCAGATAACTAGCCAATCCAAACACACTAACTCTGAATGCCCGCCTCCTAGCTCTCTAACAGCCGATCCCAGACAACTAGCCAATCCAAACACACTAACTCTGAATGCCCGCCTCCTAGCTCTGTCACAGCCCATCCCAGATAACTAGCCAATCCAAACACACTAACTCTGAATGCCCGCCTCCTAGCTCTGTCACAGCCCATCCCAGATAACTAGCCAATCCAAACACACTAACTCTGAATGCCCGCCTCCTAGCTCTGTCACGGCCCATCCCAGATAGCTAGCCAATCCAAACACACTAACTCTGAATGCCCGCCTCCTAGCTCTGTCACAGCCCATCCCAGATAACTAGCCAATCCAAACACACTAACTCTGAATGCCCGCCTCCTAGCTCTGTCACAGCCCATCCCAGATAGCTAGCCAATCCAAACACACTAACTCTGAATGCCCGCCTCCTAGCTCTGTCAAGGCCCTATTCCACAAAGCTGTGCTGCTCAATGGGCTACACACAGAAAGCTGGGAGATCTAGAGACACAAAATTGGTGGACACAAAAAGTAGGGGACACAGAAAAGGGGCGCACACAGACAAAGAAAGCTGGTGACGAATATAAAACTGAGCAACTCAGAGTTTGAGGATATGTAAAGCAGGGGGACAAAAAACTGGTAACAGAACAGAACGCTAGAGCACACAGAGTGCTTGGGGACACAGAATATTACATAAATCTAGACTTGCAAAACTGGGAGATATTAAAATAGGAGGTCAGACAGAACAACACAAAGCTGGAGGCGGGTTAGAACGAGAGAGAGAAGATACAAAAAATTTAATTTAAATGGGATGTAGAGATTCACAAAACCATGGTAGAAACAGAAAAAAGAAACAATAATCATGGTAGGGGGCAAAAAAATAAAAATAAATCATAATCTCACACACACACTTAATATGATACAACCCTGCTTTCACATAGTATACAAAAACTGTATTACACACAAATACACCACTGCAATCACACACACTGTCACATTCGTACATAAAGGCACCTCACAATTACACACTTGACACTCACAAAAATACCACTTTATACAGACGTACTTTTTCATTTACACCCCAACATTAGCACTTACCAACAATATACATAAATACACAGTCTGGGCCGGGAGGGGTGGGGTGCAAGCCACTATTGGCCTGGATGTGGCTGCCCTCTCTGAAGCAAAGGATTTTCATACCTGCAAAGTGCGATTTCTAGCAACTAATGGCTACTCGACTGGCTCCCAGTAGTTCAGGGGCCGGATATATGCTTGACCCTATGTTTGGGGAATTGATTGAAGACCCAGGGTTGAGGCACTGCGTTCTACCAGCAAGGGGATCTTACTGGTTTACAAGGAGAGCTAATGCGGGTTGGGGGGGTCCTTTTTATGTCTTATTCTGTTTTTTTCAGATCTTTTAAACAATCATATATTGCATTTTAGTTATTTTTGGAACATTCCCACATTAATGACCTGACGGCCTGCTACGGTGATTTCAACTCGTTTGACTCAGTTATAACATATAGTGTAGTTCATTTAGCTATTAATTACGCCTGCTCTAGCTATTACAAAGTATTTGTACTCTCTATATACAATTGTTTAAAATACTAATTCTCCTAATGTGATGGTCTGAGAGCTACTTGTTCTGAGATATTGGGAATATTATTTACTTGTATATTCATTTTGGATAATTCTTCTGCAACGTTGTTGATTTTTTGCAAATGTATCATAGCACAAATTTTTTTTGTATAACAAAAAAGAAAAAGATAAAAATCGGATACTTTTAGTGAATAAATCCCATAGTGACATTGTACTTTTTCTAATATATATAGTGTATGTAAATATAGATCTATCTATCTATCTATCTATTATCATCTACAATTAGTGCATATATAGTGTTAATTAGTGCATAAACACACACACACACACATATATATATATATATATATATATATATATAATATATATAATATATAGATCTACATAGTTTATTATAAATTATAAAATTTCACCCAGAAAAAAAATTAATTAAAGATGCCAAGATGACACCCATAGGCAGGGCTCTCTTTGACTTTCTCATCAAATTTCCTCAAATCCCAGCTTAGTGAATATACCCCACAGATATAGAGAAAATTCTATGACTATAGATATAGTGAATATTCTATGATAATAGATATGGAGAATATTCTATGACTATAGATATAGCGAATATTCTATGACTATAGATATGGAGAATATTCTATGATGATCGATATGGAGAATATTCTGACTATAGCTATGGAGAAAATTCTATGATAATAGATATTGAGAATATTCTATGACTATAGATATAGAGAATATTTTATGACAATAGATATAGAGAATATTCTATGATAATAGATATGGAGAATATTCTATGACTATAGATATGGAGAACATTCTATGACTATAGATATGGAGAATATTCTATGATAATAGATATGGAGAATATTCTATGACTATAGATATGGAGAATATTCTATGATAATAGATATGGAGAATATTCTATGATAATAGATATGGAGAATATTCTATGACTATAGATATGGAGAATATTCTATGATAATAGATATGGAGAATATTCTATGACTATAGATATAGAGAATATTCTATGACAATAGATATGGAGAATATTCTATGATAATAGATATGGAGAATATTCTATGACTATAGCTATGGAGAAAATTCTATGATAATAGATATAGAGAATATTCTATGACAATAGATATGGAGAATATTCTATGATAATAGATATGGAGAATATTCTATGACTATAGATATGGAGAATATTCTATGACTATAGATATAGAGAATATTCTATGACAATAGATATGGAGAATATTCTATGATAATAGATATGGAGAATATTCTGTTACTATATATATGGAGAATATTCTATGACAATAGATATGGAGAATATTCTATGACTATGGAGAATATTCTATGACAATAGATATGGAGAATATTCTATGAATATAAATTATTAAAGGGATGTTATGCCTTGAGATTTGCATCAACATGAAATGGATATTTTCTCACATGCCTGAGAATAAATCAATGTTTTGGAAACTCTTGCTTTTAGTATTGACATAAAATGAGTTTTATATTCCTCCCTCCCCTCCCTTCCTCCATATTATTTCTTAGACCACGCCCACTAAGTATCCCTGGGCTTCAAGCCATGCTGACGTCAGTGTGAGCCCTCTCCCTTGTCTCAGCAGAGGACAGACTCAGTCTCATGCTGCAGGGAAGGAGTGAGTGTGATCTTCAGGGCTGCAGTAAGTCCTGTAATCTTTAAATATAGTGTAAGGGCATTGTATACTGTCTGGCATTTGAGGGGGGGGACTCTTACAAAAGAGTTTTTATTAGAAAATAAAAAGTTCTGTAAAGAAGACTAATTTCTACAACTTTTTAAAAAAGAAAATGCACATTGTTTCCCCCTAGACTTTTAGAGAAATCTGCATGTTTCAAGTTTTCCTTCCAGCTTTCCAAACAGCTGAAAGTAATTTGCTGTTGCAGAAAATAGATTTTTTTATTGCTAAACCTTTATGAGATTGTTAAGAAAAAAAAAATGCTGTACAATTGCAATGTATTGATATTTGACATGCATTAGATAGAAAATACAGTGTGATGCAAGGGGTGTAATGTAGAAGAAGTCACTGACAGTCTATTTCAAAGCTGTCAAGGCATCATGGGAGTTGTAGTTCTTGGAGAGGTAAGTGGTTTGCAGTTTGCCCTCTCCCAGGTGTAATGTATACTAAGTTTACAAGTGGCAATGTATTTTAGGAAATCTCAATCCCAAAGGCCAAGCCACTACTAAGTTCTGTTCTAGTAATAAAATCTGCAAATGAAATAGTCTCCCCCATTTATTTTTAGCTTTCCTCCCCTTTACTCCAATATTTACAACAAATTGCAAGTCTGCTGCTCTGTTTAATTGTATTTAAACACCTTACAAAAACACATAACACCGAAGTAAAATTGTTTATTAAATGCTGGTGTTTTTATTTATTTTGATTTTATCACTTGATACTTTTCATCTTGATTTATCTAATTGTAAATGAGTACATGTAGGGGACTACACTAACTTTTTAGCTTAAATTAATGCAGAATAGACACATGCATCAGTGCCTTCGCTTTCATAGTGTTCCTATGGCCCCGTACTATGTATTACATATAATCACCTATTTCATATGAAGACTGGGATGGATACTGTTAGGGACAGCATTGGTTAATAAATAGCAAAAATGTCGATGCTAATTTTGTATTTTTGGTACTTTAATTGGTGTGTTAATAAACCGTTAATTATACTACTGAAAAAAAATGTATAATTCGTAAAGTAAAAGGACTTTAGTATTTCCACTTGTGAGTCAGTGCACACAATGGGGCTCATACATCGACAAGAATGGTCATGAATTGAAATCAGGCTTACTAAATTTAGGATTGCTAGCTTGACTTTAAAAATTGAATTGCAAGATTTAGAACAACAAAAAGATTTGGAAATTCCCAGTTGGGCTATAATCACAGGAAATATTCACTTTGCTATGGGATTTACGTTTTACTATAATTTTTTGATAAAAATGCAACACTGGATTAGGCCTTATCAACGTTACGAAGGATTTTGTAGCGCTGCTTTCTTTTTGTGAGAGATATTCATTAAAAAAAAAAAAAAAACAGGCTTTTTTTTTTACTTTTTTTTTTTTAAATATAAATTGATGTTTTTAAAGTGGCTTTTGACTGTCAAAAATATCTAGGTTCAGATATATCAAAATTTTATCAGTTTTGCTATTTTTAAAAATGTTTACATTTTTTTTTACCAATTCACCACATTTCTCAAAGCCATAAGTCGTTACCACAATATCATTAAGGCCTGCTATTGGCATATTTCAGATGATATACAATATATCCAGGTGTTGTTTAAATAAACAATCTGGGTTATTCACAGAACTGTGAATTCAATGTTTTAGACCACAATTGGCAAGTTTTGAAAAATCCTCTAAATCAGTGTTTTCATTTGACTTATTTTGGCCTTAATTTTAGAAATTCATGTTTGAATTTGCGACACTTAACACTTTAGTAAACAACTTTGCTAATATCTAAATGATATGCCAACGTAGTCAATATTGGATTGCAAAGGCTTTAAGTCAATCTTTCTTAATTAGTCTTAATCATTCTTAAGCCTGAGCCTTTGAACCATGAGGTGTATAAAAGTTCTCTGTAAAAATAGCTGCCCATTTATTCTGTCTGGTGGGTCTTTAGATGTCATGTCAGTTTGGGAAGTCTGGCTTTATTGCAGAGCAAATGTTGCCCTGTGTCAACTGATTGTTTCTCTTTTTGTTTAATTTAAACAAACTTTGACTTTGATCTATGTAAGTGTGTAATGTCCTCTTTTCCCATAAAATCCTGTCTCCCCCTAACCTGGCTGAATCTGTCACATCTCTCCATCAGTTAAATTCCTTCATCCCATTTACATTAGATTCCATCTGACCAGCTTGCTATTGTAGTGTAATAAACTCTTAAATTACGTTAAAAGAAGTCATTTATCTTTAGGAAACAGAAGTAGAGTATTAAGCCTGGATAGGAGTGTCACTACTTGGAAAATCCAGATGAGATAATGTGTTTCTCTGCAGTGCTTTGTAATGATAACAAGGATTTTTATCAAAGATTTAAAGGAAAGTAAACTTTTTAAAATAACAAAGTGGGTGGAAGAGTGGGTTAGTACTTTAATTATAGATGATTACTGAGCATTAACGTCACATACTTCCATACATCCTAACATATAGTGATATGAATGAAGGAGATGGTGTGGGACCAGCTGTGAGGGTGACACGGTTGGCTCGACTGAATAGAAGAGGGGTACAGCCTGGCATGACTCCCAAATCAGGTCTCCCACCATTGGTTATTACATTGCTGTGGCATGAGCTTCGCAAAGGGAGAGCTCGTCTAATGATGCCCTCGTTAAAGATAAATACTGTGGTGTCTCTAAGAGCGGCAGTACAGGAGTTACAAATCAAGACTGGCCTGCCAAATCCATGACTGTTGGGTGCTATGGGCTTTTACTTTCTAATACATAAGATACCAACTATGAGAGATGCAGACTGACAGCAGTTAGAGGTGTGTGTGCAGCACAATCATTTAGAATGAAATGTTCTATACATTCAGTGTAAGAATGCTACTTCATCCACTCTGTAGTGGGATTTCTATTATATATGAGGACTGGGTATCCCTTCTTTGCACCTGCTCCTTTGTGTTTGCTTTCTGATTTGTTGATTGAATTGCTAAAGTGCTACTGTATTTCTGCTTACCAGCAGTTCCATTATTACGTCAGTAAGGATTGATTTATGGTCAAACGTATTTTCCCATGAACATTCCAAATAGCATTTTATGGAAAAAGATATTAAAGAAGAACGATAGTGTGTGTGTGGGGGGATGGTGTCCTATATTTTAATGTATTATTGATAAGACACTAAAAATGCAAAAATATTTAAATTAAAATAAAATAGATAACGTTTAAAGTTCTCTGCAGATAAACCAGTTTGGTGGGTCTGCCTACAGCTACAAGCAGACTACTTCCTTATCAGGCAGAGATCTCCATTCAGATGTGTTTCGGTCTACTCTATAGGACATGTATTTTTTTCCCAAGTCGAGTTGGGGCTTATGGAATAAATAGTTTACTTAGGATGAGTGGAACTGCTCTACCTGGGCCGCAAGCAGTTTACACATCGCCTCGTTCATAGTTTAATAAACTGGACTACGTGAGTCAATCAGCAGAACTAAGGTCCAAACATATACAATCCGTGGTTTGGTTCTCTCTTCTGGGAAAGGAGGGAGCGCTATCCAAGTTGTGCATGTGCATTGTGAATTCACAACATGGACAAATAACAAACTGTTTAGGCTGCCTCCTGACTGACAGCTCTTAGGGGGCTGTCTTAGAGCTGCAGATTTTTTCCCTTAAATCGATGCATCTCTCCAAATTTTGAGATTTGCTGCAGCTAAGGTTATGCAATATTGCAAAGATGTGACAATGCTCGGTGTGACCTTGTCATAATCGAGAATCCAACAAAACAATCCAGATTTTGGTGCATTGGTTATTGGCAAAGTCATGGCTAGTTTTGGTGTGACGTAGTTAGGTTCCCATTTACTTTTTGATTTTGTGTGTTTCTGTTGAGGAAACAATTGTTCGTGCAAACTTAGAAATGGACTGCTCTTGAATTGTTTGTTTTTATGCTATTTATGAATTTAACTTGAAAATCAGGTCTGACTGTTGTCTTTAGAAATAAGCCATAATCGAACAAAGATCCTGCCTAGCCAAACAACTCATTTCATCTACACATTGCTCTGTAAGTTTTCATTTACAGCACGCACAATGCGTTATATTTACAGACTGATTTCTGAACATATTTATTGTACTTTAAATACACTTTGTGACTATTATTGCTGTGAAACTCTGGTCGAAATTCAGACACTCCAACAATACTGAACTCCTACAGAAGAGCAACATTAAGATAGAAAAAAGGGACAGAGGGATATGAGCCCAAACTAGGGACTGTCTCTACTAATTAGGGACACTGGGGAGGTAAGTGGCAAAAAAAGAGAAAAAAACCTCAGAGATAACTAATACAGCAGATGTATGTACATACGTCTAACTGTGTAATCCCAGACTGTTTATTTTGAAAAGCCATATTGTGTCTTTTGTGGGGGTTTTTCTTTCGAGGTAACTACTCAAATATCTCTCAATCACACAGGTGTGTGCATGTATGTAATACTAGAAGGTTGCATGCCAAGAAGGTTTCTGTTTGGCCTCAGGTGTTAATGTATTCACATAGCAGGGGCTTTAACCCATTATTGTCAAAGCCTCATTTTTTGCTTTTATTAAAAATAATACATTTTAAGATAAAAATAAAATGAAAAAAACACCTCATCTGTTAAATTCACCAGTAATCCAGTGTTAGGGGAATCTCTTCTTTGCATCAAATTTACCTATTTTGAGAATATTAACCCCTTAAGGACACAACTTCTGGAATAAAAGGGAATCATGACGGACTATTTCTGTCATTTGTCCTTAAGGGGTTAATACTGATGGTCTGTGGTCCCATCAGATGCGCTGGTCCCATCAGATGCGCTGCAGAGATGTTATCAGAACTATGGCGCACATATTGCAGTCACAATAGGGAAACATTTAACCCTATTTATAAGATACATTAACAGCGTTCACGTCATCATGCTGTGTGTGATGCTGAACGTGAAGTAAATTTTTAGAAGGTATTCAGTAATAAAGTATTTAACAAGGAACTGTACAATCCAATTACTCTGGTTTCCAAGTACGTCCTGTAGATGTTATTTTTGCCCAACAACCAGTGGATGTTACTGTTGCCCAATTTAATTAGGAAGAGCCTTTAGTTGCTGGCTGATAATCACAAGAAGCGTGGTTTTGAATTAATGTGCACAGTGACATTTGCCAACAAACGTTCTCTGAAAAGGCAATGTTTTACATTGAGAAAAAAAAGGGATAGTATCTGCGCACCAACACCACTTCATTAAGTTGAAGTGGTGTTGGAGTTTTCATTATCCACTGAAGAACAATTTTGATATTATCTACTTTTGTTTTATTTAACTTTTCTTCTTTCTTATTTAGTTCACCTACACATATTATCTACAACTCTTTATAAAACACAGCAACCCCCTAGATACCCATGGCTTAAAGGGACACCAGAAGAACTACAGCTTATTGTATTTGTTTTGGTGAGTATAATCATTCCTTTCAGACTTTTTGCAATAAATACTGTCTTTTCAGAGAAAATGCAGTGTTTACATTAAAGCTTAGTAATAACTCCACTGGCTACTTATCAGATGACTACTATATGTGCTTCCTGGGGCAGTGCTCCACAGTGTGACTGGCATTCAGTGTCTCCATCCTCTGCATGGAGACACTGAACTTTCTTATAGAGATGCATTGATTCACTGCATCTCTATGAGGACTGTATTTGACTTGTGCTGGCTCTGCCCCTGATCTGCCTCCTTGACAGTATCAGCCAATTCTATGGGGAAAGCATTGTGTTTGGCTCAGACCACCACTTCTGATGATGTCAGCAGAGCAGGCAGTTCAGGGGCAGAGGCCGCAGCTGCAGACTGTCCTCCTGCAGCCAGTCCAACCCTTCCGGGCCATGTGATCATGATTACATCGCAATCACGTGACTGGTTTGGCGGTCTGCTGATCTGCATCTGGGTTGTCAGGCAGTCCCCCAAACACTACAATAAAGTGTGAAAAAAAACCGTTATTTACAGTTTTATCACTAAACACACCGTGTATCATCAGTGAAAGTGTCTTTTGCATGTGTGAAAAAAAAAATCCTATTGACCTCTCCTGACACCTCAGCGTTCTATGTGTTCGGGTGGGTGGCCGCCATTCGTATGCACGAATACGTGGGACCTGAGTTGGCGACCATCTTGTTCGCACAAATGCAGGCAACGGTGTTTGGTCATCGAGTGCATGGAACTAAAATCGGGCACTCTAACTTGCGAACACCACTGAACTTTGATGAACACCTGCTTCTTTTATATACATGTCAGAAGAGCGCCGTTAGGATTCTTCGAATGAACTTGGCGAACAATCGTTACCTACGAGCCAGAGGGTGAGTTCGGTTTTGGACTGAAAATGAACGACCGCTACCCCTTTTCTAATGGAACTATTTTGGGCAGAAGCCACGTGTGAGATTGGTCAAAAGTTTACTTCCATGGAAAATCCAAACCACCAAACCGATCTGAGTGCTTTTTGGATATGATTGGCACAAAGATCAGGGCTATCCGGGGATGTGACTCTTGAGTGGTTTCCATGGATTTTGGGGGTACTTTTGGGGTGTTGTAAAATTGTTGTATTTTTCTGTACCCCGAGATAATTGAGTTTGTATAGCTAGGAAGCGTGTTTGGCGGAGCTGCCCAATCCGGGTACCAGGTTGTCCGCCACACCTGGATTGTGTACTTTTGCAAATGCTGTGCCATGATGGGGATAAGATAACTCAAAGGCAAGATAACCAATCTGGCAAATTTCAATGTGTAAAAACTGAAAAGGGGAAAGCCCTATATTTGACCCTGTAAGTTTACAAAACCCATTAAAACCTATAAATGGTGGTACTGTTGTATTTGTGAGACATCGCTAAGCACACCTGTATTTTATTGCAGTAAATAACCTCCCAATACGAAAAACATTATTAAATGCTTTCCTATGGGGATTCTGGCTACGCTAGAGGTCCTCATGCATTGATTATTATTATTATTATTATTATTATTTTATTATTTATATATCACCAACAAATTCCGTAGCACTGTAAAACACTTTTTGTGTTTTAAGAACCCAGAAGTCCCTCTAGGGGCTGTCTGATAGCCACTAGCGGAGGACTTAACCCAGCAAGTAATTATTGCAGTTTATAGGTACTGCACTAATTACTCTTGCAGGGTTAAGGGTGATGGGAGTTGGCACCCAGACCACTCCAATGGGCAGAAGTAGTCTGCTGGCCTGGAGTGTCCCTTTAAGGGGTTAATGTAATGCGTGAGACAGAGAAAGTGACTTGTGGGAACATGTCTTTTGCTGTAATTTGTTGTTCCACCCTAATTAAAAGCAAGAAAAAACACAGGCAGGGTTCAATGTACACAGTTTCAAATCTTAAAAACAAGAAGTGAGAGCAAAGTATTCTTTTACAAAAAAAAACTGATATATAGTACTTTAACTGGGACAATTCCAAGTGAATTTCAAATTTTAGGTCAAAATAGCTGACCTTTGGACTAGTCTCGATAGGTGTTCCTAGGCAATAAAATACATGCAGGAACATACTATACTCATTTGAACAACTATATTAAGCTGTAGTTGTTCTGTTGACTATAGTGTCCCTTTAAGCTTATATTTCAAAAACGCACACTTACACGTTAGTTGAACATAGTTATAAGTAAGCACAATACAATCCTGTTTAGTGACAGTTCTCCTTTTAAGCATGTGCCTTTTAAGACACGGTGACCAATCCTGCACAAGGGTATAAAATAGTATTAATTATAGATTGCAGCAGTGCAATCTGGGAACATGTAAGACCACTGAGAAGCGGCAGGATTTGGCGATCGATTGGACATGAGGGGTGAAGGGGAGGTCGGAGTCAAAGAGAACACTTAGGCAGCGAGCCTTCAAGGTAGAAGATGGTGACACTGTTGACTTGGAGGGAGACAGACACAGGAGTAGCAGCACTTGAGGGAGGAAAGACCAGAAGTTCTGTTTTGGACAGTCATCCAATTGGAAATCGTAGAGAGGCAGTCAGAGACACGAGTCAAGATGGGCAGAGAGAGAGATCAGGAGAGGACAGGTAGATTTGTGTGTCATCTGCATATAAATGATATTGGAAGCCAAAGGAGCTGATAAGTTTACCAAGGGAGGCAGTGTAGATACAGGGCCGTCTTTAATAACGAATGGACCCTGGGCAAGTGTTTGCTTGGGCCCCCTGTGCCCTGCCGCTCTCGCCCCTCACTCCCTGGTATGCAATCACGGCATCCATCCCAACGCAGTGGCGGTACTAAAGTAGAATGAATTTTATTGGGACCCCCAATTGCAAGGTTGGACTAAAGGTAGAACCCCATCTGTCGTGCAACTCCAACAATGCTTTGACAGCTGGGACTCTACCAATTTCCCATGCTTGCAGGGTTGTATTTAGCACTGAGCCATGTTTGTATGTTTGAATGTAAGCATGTGTTTGTATGGAGTATGTTTGTGTGAATGTGTTTGTATGTGGTACTGGAGTTTGAATGCAAGTGTGCATTTATGTGTAGTGTTTGTTTTTGAATGTAGGAGTGTGCTTGTATGTAGTGTTGACGTTTCAATGCAGGAGTGTGTTTTATATGTAGTGTTGAAGTTTGAATGGAGGGGTGTATTTGTATTTAAAGTTGCGGCTCAGATGCACAGGTACACACTCTGACGCACAAGCAGATACACAGATACATACACTGACTACATACAGATAAACAGGCACATACACTGACAGACACACTGACACAGGTACATATATTGACACACACACAGACACATACACTGGTAGACGTACTGACAGACATACTGACACAGGCACATATACAGACATACTGACACACAGACACATATACCGACATACTGACACACACACACAGACACATACACTGATCAACATACTGACACACATACACTGACAGAAATACTGACACCCACACACTGACAGATATACTGACACCCACATACACTGAGAAATACTGACACACACACACAGGCACATACACTGACACACACAGACTGATATACTGACACACACACACACAGACATACTGGCACACAGACAGATATACTGACACATGCATACACATGCACTAACAGACATACTGACGCACTGACAGACATACTGACACACACAGATATACACACACATATATATACTGACAGACAGACAGACATGCTGACACACACACACATACACTAACACACACATACACTAACACACACATACACTAACACACATACACTAACACACACTAACACACAAACACACACACATACACTAACACACACATACACTAACACACACATAACACACATAACACACACACACTACACACACTACACACATACACAACACACTAACACACACATACACTAACACTACACTACACACATACACTAACACACATAACTACACAAACACACACACTAACACACTAACACACACACACACATTTTTTTAAATGTAATCCCCCCAGCCTCCTTACCTTTCGGAGTGCTGGGGGATTCTGGGGTCCAGTGGTGCTGCTGGGCTCCCTTGGTGGCCGTCGGGCAGGAAGGCGGCGCGGAGCACTCACTGCTTCCTCTTCAGCTCCCTCACGCCGCGCCCAGCCCGGCAGTGTGCGGAGGGGAGCTGAAGAGGAAGCAGTGAGTGCTCCCTCGCGCGCCTGCCTTCCTGCCCGACCGGCCACCCGCCCGCCGGGGTCAGCAGGGCCGCCTCCTGGGCGACCCTGGTATGTACGCCACTGCCCTAAGTGCATGGGCCACCCGGTGGGACTCAGAGGATGGGGAAAAAAATAAATTGATGAGGGCAGCAGGGCCCACGGGGCAGGTGCCTCGGGCCCCCCCAAGAGAAACTGGGCCCGGGGCAGCTGCCCCGTTTGCCCCGCGTTAAAGACGGCCCTGTGTAGATAGAGAACAGTAGGGGACCAAGGACAGAACCTCAGGGAACGCTAACAGAGAGGGGTTGAGGAGAAGAGGCAGAGCCAGAGAAAGAAACACTGAAAAAGCGCTGGGAGAGGTAGGAGGAGCTCCAGGAGAGAGCAGTATCCCGTAGACCGAGATTACAGAGAATGAGAAGAAGCTGTTGATGTTCAACAGTGTCAAAGGAAGCAGAAAGGTCAAGGAGAATTAGGATAGAGGAATGGCCGTGAGACTTAGCAGGGATTAAATCGTTGGATACTTTGGTCACAGCTGTTTCAAAAGTGTGATGAGCGCGGAATCCAGACTGAAGCGGGTCAAGCAGAGAGTTGGATTCGAGGAAGTCTGTCAATCTCTCAATAATTTTTGATATAAGTAATTACTCTATTTAATAAATAATTAATGTTTCAAGTGTGGTTATATTTAATTTAATATATGCAAAAAAGTGAGAAGATACTACAACAATATGTCTTGTGGAGATGATATATCCTATCGCAACCAGTGAAACTCCATGCATTTATAAATAAACCCCTACAAAGTCCGACTTACTTAATAGTGATAGTGCTTAACTGCACTTATATATTTGAGAGCCCAGATTGCTATCTGGAATATTTCTTGCAAAAGGTTGAGTACAAAAAATAAAAATTGAAAACATTATAGAAAATAATGAAAAAATAATAGAGAATAATGAAAAAATTAAAGATGAAAAAAATTATGTATATACAGTCACAGTGTGTACACACTATGATGTTTGGGTGGATCTCACCAATATTTCCGTAGAGGCAGGTCCTGTTGCAGGCAAAGTTGTAATATATACAATTTGATGATACAATGAGCTGTTCGCAGTACAAGATATCCTGGTAGTCCTGCTAATTTTCCTTGGATGGATATAATGTCTCTCCAGTGTCGGTAAAGTGCTGGGCGTCTCTCTAATGTCGGGGGGGTGCTGGACTGCGCGCTCGGGACCTTGATAGCCCCTTCGATAGCCCTCAATCTCTCATATACCACTTTCTCAAGGATCTTGGAGGCAAATGGCAGTAGCGATATAGGGAGGTAGTCGGATGGGGAGTTGGGGTCAAGGTTGGACTTTTTTCAGAATTGGTGTTATGGTTGCATGCGTAAAGGGTGAAGCAAATGTGCCAGAGGAAAGGGAGAGATTGAAAATTTTAGTGAGAGGAAGAGCAAGAGAGGATACATAGTGTGGATGAGATATAAAGGAATAGGATTGAGGGAACAGGTGGTGGGGTGGGAGGACCGGAGCGGAGCAGAAGCCTCTTCCATTGTAGTAGGAGCAAATGAGCATAGAACAGCAGAGGGAGTGAGGTTGGGTGATGTATTGGAAGGGGAGGGAGAGAGATTAGAGGTATCTTCCCTGATTGTAGAAATCTTCTCATTGCAGTGAGTTGCAAAGTTTGAGGCGGACAGGGTGGTAGGAGGAGGGGGAGCAACAGGGCGAAGGAGAAAATTAAATGTGTGAAATAGTCATTTGGGTTCGCGGGAGAGTGTGGTTATGAGGTTATTGAAGTGATTTTACTTTTGCAGAGGAAAGAGGTGGGGGCACCCTCAGGGCACTATAGTGCCAGGAAAACGAGTATGTTTTCCTGGCACTATAGTGGTTCTTTAAATGTGAGATTAACTTTGAATTGATAGCAATTCTTTCTTTAGTAATTAACCTTGATAAAGATGTTGTTACAATACTGATGTTACATCAGTGTTACAATACAAAAAACCCTGGCTAAACTAATCAACGGTACAATTTAGAGACTGTTTGCTTCCCGGAAGTATTTGGAGGCCCTAGTTCAGCTTAATTTTCTTATATAGTGTCACAGCCATTGTCAGAATGATCTTATTGTCTAATTTACTGCATTTAAATTTCAAACAGGAAACAAAAGTAACTAAGGAAGCTGCGGGCACCAAATTGGGTATAAATAGAGCGCAGATAGTCTGTGGGTAGCATATTATATGCCAGTTAAATAATGAACATTTTTTTTGTTTCCCTTTTTGCATTCTATAGAGTGAAGATTTACCGTATCTCAAGCAACCACGCCATAAAACCAAAGAGATACAATGGCGTCCTTCATAGCCGAGAATTTTAAATTCCTTGCTCTGTTCTTTAAAAGCAAAGATGTTATGATATTTAATGGACTTGTTGCCCTCGGAACGGTGGGGAGTCAGGAATTATTCTCAGTGGTCGCTTTTCATTGCCCTTGCTCTCCAGAGAGAAATTACTTGTATGGACTGGCTGCTATTGGGGTCCCGGCCCTCGTATTATTTCTCATTGGAATAATGCTAAATAGTCACATGTGGAATATGGTAGCGGAATGTCGAAGAAGGGGGATAAAGAACTGTTCTGCTCCCGCAACATTCTTACTATTTGGATCTGTTGTTGGACGGGCAATGGTGGCTCCCATCACTTGGTCAGTGATTTCACTGCTTCGGGGAGAAGCCTATGTTTGTTCCAGGAGTGAATTCCTTAATCCTTTGTCATTTCCAGATGTAACACATTTTTACGGACCAAATGTCATGGCGAGAATTCCCTGTAAGGATGCCTCAACCGAAATCTTGGCCTTTAGAGAAGAAGCAAGAAGAAGATTAATGTATGAATCCCAGGTAATACGTTGTTTTATGTGTACGCAATTTATGTATTTTATATTGTAGTGGCAAAAAGTTCAGAAAGTGGCAAGTTTAGTTGGACACGGACCTCCCTGACCATTTGTGCTGGTAATGATGCCACTGGGTGTTAGAGGTTTCAATAAGGAAACCCATCTCTGTCTTATAAAACATTTTTTCTTTACGTTAAAAGCAGCCTTGTAACTATTAGTGTAGAACTTACATAAGAAGTTGTCAGTAGTGATGTCCCGAACAGTTCGCCGAACGGTTCACCGGATGGCGAACATAAACATAAACTTTGACCCTGTACCTCACAGTCAGCAGACACATTCCAGCCAATCAGCAGCAGACCCTCCCTCCCAGACCCTCCCACCTCCTGGACAGCATCCATTTTGTTCATTGTGAAGCTGCATTCTTAGTGAGCTGTCCAGGAGGTGGGAGGGTCTGCTGCTGATTGGCTGGAATGTGTCTGCTGACTGTGAGGTACAGGGTCAAAGTTTATGTTTATGTTCGCCGTCCGTGGCGAACCGTTCGGGACATCACTAGATGTCAGTTGAACTTACACCTAATGGCTATAAAACGGCACCACAAATAAAATCCTCTGTTACTTAAACGCTTACATTATAGTTTGTAGTTTGTTTCTTTCTGGGGATTTTTACGGTCTCGCCAACAGATCTGACCTTTGTTTTTGTTTTTTTAAACCTCTTTGAAAATGCTTTATATCTTGCATTTGATATATTTTACTTATTTTAATTGTCGGCTTATGAAATAAAATAAAATGTAAAAAAATCTGGTAAAGTTATGTATCAGCTATATCTCTTGCGATTTGTAGTGTGCTTTTGGGATATACAGTAGAATTTCATTTGTGTACTATAAGTTATTCAGAACGTTCCTGAATTCTGCGTATTGCTTAAAGGGAAACTGTCATCATTTTTATTATTACTGAAAATATAAGGTTGTGCATAATATAGCCTGTGTCTGCAATATTTCATAGTGCATCCATAACTTATTATAACTCATGTTAGTACATTTCCTGGCTTCCTCTACCTGTGCGAAAGCTGCCATCTTTAGCCCGCTCGTCAGAATCACCCCTTACCTGCAAATTTAGATTTTTATTTGTTTTGCTTTTTTAACGCTCTGTGCTTTCTCATTATTACAGGATCCATGAATACACTACATCTAGCTTTTGATTTTCTGCGTGTTTTTTGTTCGGATAAGCTCTGCTTCTGATCAAAGAGCTTAAAAAGAGCCAACCCCTTTAACCCCTTAAGGACACATGACATGTGTGACATGTCATAACTCCCTTTTATTCCAGAAGTTTGGTCCTTACGGGGTTAATGAGGAAACCCACTTTTGTTTTGTTAAAGATTTTTCCTTTAAGATAAAAGCTGTTCTAGATAAAATCTAAGTCAGAACATGCAGTGAAAAGCAGTATTTACTTGTATATACGAGTAAAAGACAAATATAAAAAAAGTATGATCCTTTAACAAAGCGTCATTATGCCCTTAGTTTGGTCCTTACATTAGTTAATCTGATTGCGAAACTCCAACAAGCGTGCAGCGCTTGGGTAAAAATAGCATTGCATAGTCTGTATCACTTTCATCTTTAAATCACCAGGAAATCATGTCAGAAGATATGAACAGATTGTCTGTGCATGGATTAGTTAACATTTTCAGAATATAGATGTTAAAATTACCCCTTTTTACTTTTTGTATGCGTACATTAAATACTTTGAGTAGGGTAAATGTTATAGGTTGGGTGTATGTGTGTGTGTATATGTATGTTTGTGTGTATATATATATATATATATATATAGACAAACAATTTTAGGCATTCAGATAATGCTGTTATAAAACTCTTAAATGCTCAGCACTGGGTGCCATGGATTGTTCTATAAATTTGTTTACTTTTTGTGTTTTTGAAAATAATTCAGCTGCAGTCTAAGATTTCTCCTGGCATAATATTTCATTTATCTATTAAATCTTTAACATTTTGTCAAATTTCTAAGAGATTTTATTTTGAATTGTTACTTTGCCAACAAAGTGACTTAATGTCCCACCACTTGCTCTGTGTAATATCCTGTGGTATCTCGTCTGTCCTTGTTTTTTAACGAAAGAATGTGATATTTACTGTCACCAACCTAACACACTTTTTGTTGTAAAAAGCCTCTACAACGGTCACATGCTATCAACTGAAGAGTACAGGAGGTATTTAGCACATTAGTAAAAGTAACACAGGAAACTGTCTAGTCAATTTCCGACAAGCTCTCCGATTAACCCTACAGTAAATACAGTTAGAACACTGTAATCACATTTTGATCAACAAGCTATTAAAGCACGTCTGTCACTGTCTGGGGACTTTGTCAAATTCACATAGACCCCCAACAGTGACAACATTGGGGGGGACATTTAAAGGTGAGTTTACTTGGCGGAACCTGTCCCTTGCGGGCACCGCCATCTTGATCTGGCGGCACCCCTTCAGAGCTAATGTCACTAATGTACTCTTGTGCATGCGCAAGTGCAGCATTGAGGTCTATAGAGGATCCGCAGTTTATAGACACAGCCAATTCCCTGCAAATGTCACAAGTGACAGTTGTCAGGATAGTCCCTACTTTGTCTCAGTTTATCTTTTGATTGGGTCAGAATTTCAGTGAAATTCCAACACAGTCAAAATTAGTATTTCTTCAAGATTTTAACTTTATGAAATACTCAAATACTCAATTTCCAGGGGGGGAACCCCTTCAGCCAATTACCTTTCTCAGGCGCCAGGCTCCCTCGGCGCTGGGGAACTCTCCTCCCTCTGCCGACTTTAGCTCCGAATGCGCATGCGCATTCAAACTGCCCATAGGAAAGCATTGCTCAATGCTTTACTATGGACATCCAGCGTCTTCTCACTGTGATTTTCACAGTGAGAATCACGGAAGCGTCTCTAGCGGCTGTCAGTGAGACAGCCACTAGAGGCTGGACTAACCCTCAGTGTAAACATAGCTATGTTTTCAGCTGCAGGGTTAACACTAGATGGGCCTGGCACCCACACCACTTCATTGAGCTGAAGTGGTCTGGGTGCCTATAGTGGTCCTTTAAATTCTCTGCCTTCTCATTTCTATAGCAGAAAAAAACTTGCTCAAAGTTATAAAAATAATAATTACAAAATAAAAAGTTATTCTTACTCCAGGAAAAATGTCTAATAATGACAAATAAAATCTAAACTTACCAAAACACTTGGTGTCTAAGATTTCTTCTCCATCCAGCCAGTGTGCAAACTGTATCTAATGCAATTTGCAGGGACCTATAACTATGCCATGTCATCCATTTACACAGTGTTCTAAAAGGAATCCTTTTTAAATGATGTTAGTCACGTGGAACTATCAGGAGCCCATTATAGTCCGTTTGGAACAGTCTCACTTTTTTGGGAAATCCCCCTTATATACAACATTGAAAAAACACCTAGAATTTTGAATAAAAAAAATAATTCATGTGATGTTTTCTTTTAAATGTTTATTAAAGATTTAGATATTGACATTGCAGTCCAGTTTTTTTGCACACATTGCATTGGAAGACGAGAAAAATGAACTGTTTCTGTATTTTCTGGTTCTGTTTCCTGTAATCCTGTCTTTCGATTTAAACAGTAACCTTTTTTTTTTTTAACTGAATCAAATGCATTTGCAAACCTGTAACACCTTGCTGTACATTTAATTAACCTTATTTAACACAATTAAAGTAGTTTGTCATAATCTATCAACCGTATATATTTTTACATACACTGGTGTCAATTCACAGGTCTGTATTTTCCAATCTTTAATTCTGTTTTGTTTTTAAATCAAAAAACACATCTGGTTAACAATCAGTACATACCACACTCACTGGGCACTGTAAATTGTGGGTTTTTTAAGAGATTTACAAAAAGACACACAATCTAAGCCACTTTGACTGCTGTGTGATTGTTGGTGTTAGACATAGTGTTTTTTTTTGAATTGTTGAAAAACATGACTTCTTGAGATTTTTCACACGCCACAGCCTGGTACAGAATGCAAATAAGAAATTAGTGATTTTGCAATGCATGTGGTTAGGTCCAAACTTTTGCCTTACTTGTGCAGTCTCAGTGAGTGGACTTCTAATTAAAAAAAAAAAACCCAAACCTTAAAAAATAGTTTGGGTCTAGGACATGCATAAAAAGGACTTAAAAGAACACGTTAGTCATCAAATTAACTTTGGCTTAATTAAGTTTTTGTGTATCATGGCCCTACAGTCTCACTGCTCAATTCACTGTCATTTAGGAATTAAATCACTTTGGTTTATGTTTATGCAGCCCTAGCCACATCTCTGCAGTGATTGACACAGCATGTATGAAAAAAAGGTTTAATTTTCAATCAGATGTTAAAAAAGTTCTATAGCAAGTTATCTCCTGTTCTGTAAGTTGAACCTTAATCACACACACAGACCCCTGCGTGGTCTTAAAGGCAATTTTCAATGCAGGAAATTCTAAATTAAACAGAACGTGCAATAAAAGAAGTTTAAACATTAGATCTCTCTTTACAGGAAGTGTTTAGGAAATCTGTGCGTCACATGTAGGGAGGTGTGACTAGGGCTGCATAAACAAAGTGATTTTACTCCTAAATGGCAGAGAATTGAGCAGTGAGACTGCAAATGTATGATCTATACATCCAGGGGCGTCTTTAATATGGGGCAGCTGCCCCGGGCCCAGTTACTCCTGGGGGGCCCAAAGCAGCTGGCCCGTGGCCCCACTGCCCAGAAAAAAAATATTTTAGCTACCCCATGGGCCCGCAGTGGGGCTGCACCAAGGCCCACACTGTTAGGGGGCCCACCGGTTGGCATGTTTCAGCAGGGCCCGATCGGGTGCTGTGGCCCTTTAACAGCACAACCAGGCCCCTTGCTTATCGGTAACTGGGAGAAAGTGATGGCACGAGAGTACTGGAGCTGCGCGGAAGGAGGCAGAGAGGAGGGGGCAAGGCTGGGAGAAAGCCAGCCCCTACTCCCAACCAACCTAGCCAGAACCACTGGACCCCAGGGAAGCCACCCTCCAGCAAAAGGTAGGAAACTGGAGGGTGGCTATAAAAATGTTAGGTTTGCATGTGTGTGTCCCTATGTCTGTCAGTGTGTGTATCTTTCAGTTTAGAGGGCCCAAGCAAATGCTTACCCAGGGTCCAATTGATATTAAAGACAGCCCTGTATACACCAAAACCGACTAATTAAGCTAAAGCTGTTTTTGTGCCTGAAGTGTTTATTTTGAACATTAAGCATGGTATTTCTTAACAGACTTGTGTGTTTAATTCATAAGTCATAGTGGGGCATATTTTAGCTATGGCTTTTCTAGCCCATACGGTTAATCACTTTGGTTATTTTTGTACATTTTCTGTGTGTGTATTCTTTTATAGTGTGTTTAAAGCAAAATGAGGGTACAATTAAATGTATACTTTCAAATGGTGATATATATATATATATTTATTTTTTTTTTACATTTTTTTTTTCTTCCTGGCAAATATTGCAGAATGGTGATGTAATTATGTAACTTTAAAAGTGTCTGTTATTTTTATACAGAATACAAAACAAGATTTTTAATCCTAAATTAAAGTTTATTTTTGTTTCAGTGCGGTTGCTTCACTTCCATATATTTTTTTAATTTTGTAAATGTACTAATTTTATACACACAAAACACTAATCCATAGTGTTGTTGCACTGCTTTACTTATGGTAGCAAAGTAATTACGTCTGTGGCCAGGATCTGCTGGTATAAATGTATCAGTTATAAGTTACCAAGATTGTCCAAGGTTGCTGCTGAACTAATACATTAATTTCTTTAAAATAACAGAAAATGTATAGTCCAACAACAATATTTGGGATTAAGGACACATATCCACTGTCTTTGATGGCTGTTTCTATTACATTGGTGTAATCCATTATGACATCAGTAGAGAGTGTTGAAGCCATATTGGTCAATTTTGTTGGTCATCTACAGTTGGGTAGGAATCAAGTAAAGCTCACTTGTTAGTTATTGATTGGTTTTAAAACATTTAATAATTAGCTTTGAGCCTAAATGTGTCTGTTGTCCATGTAATTGCACATAAATATGTATTGGCCAATTTTTTTCAAATGAAAATTATATTTTGTAATTCTAGATAATATAAATAATTTATTTCCCTTCTCCTTTAGTTCCTTGGATGGATGGTGATTGGAATAGTTGCATTGACAATATTTTTGGTCAAATGTTTGCAACATTGTTGTTCACCTTTAAGTCACCATCAGGAGGCCTACTGGGCTCAATACCGGAGCTGTGAGAATGATCTTTTTAATCGTACAGCTGAAGTCCATGCGAAGGTCTTAGCAGCCAGTAATGTCAAGCAGTTCTTTGGCTTTGTTGCTTTGGATAAAGATGAGAAGGAAATGGTCCATGATTACCCAGTGGATGAGACACAGCCAAGTCCTCAGTGGAATGAAATTACTGGTGTCTACTTGTACCGGGAAAACAAGGGCTTTCCATTGTACAGCCGTCTCCACAAATGGGCAAAGAAAGTAATTGGGAATGGTATGGATCCGGATGGACGTGAAATGGCACTGCTCGCAGTGTAAACCTTTGCATGGACTTGACTTCTTAACCAAGAGTACTTTATGTTTTTTGGGGCTAATCACTGGTAACCAGGGTAATGGTGTTGATGGGATGACATGGTGGGACAAATGGAGAGATTGTTTGGTCATCGGAACTTTGAATACAGAGACACCACCTATTGAGTGTAAGATGTTCACAAGTTGTTATCTCTTTACAGATCTTGCAACAGACAATGTGCTGCAGATATTTGAGATATAAAACATGTCCTACAAGACTCCAGTTCCTGGCTAGGGATGAATGACTAGATGACTGCTTTAAAAAGGGTCTAAACCTGGAACAACATGACTCCGCACTAGCACCACGCAGAGAATACTTCTGATAAGATAATATATAAATATATTTATTCTTTTCACAAAATACAGACCTTCTTTTCTAAGAGGGTACACGTGGTAGATCAAGTGTGGTCAGAAGATCCACAACGGTGTCTAGCCTCTGTGATGATTTGACATAATGCTACAACAGTGGTTAATTTTGACCTTCTCTGTGGTAGACGATATATTGGTATGGATACATGAGATAAATATGAAAAAGAACAAAACACTGCAAACCACTAAAGCACTTCAGAAAAGTGTCTCCCCATTTTCATGCTTAATAAAAGTGCTAATTTCAAAAGAAATAAGCACGTTTATAAAGTGTTTGGTTTTCATCCTCCCAGTCGTTAGTCAGATAGCCAGAGGGTGGTTGCTCTTCCTGTCTGCTTTGTACCCAAACCAAAATGTAAAGCAATGCTTCTCATAGTCCTGCGTCCCGGTGTATCTCTATGAGAAGCATTCTGTTGGCCAAAAAAAGATTTGTGCCGATGATCTCATAGCAAGTGGAGCAGAGCTGTGTCAAGGAATTGTCTTTATTTTGGGGAGAGCCGTGGCTGGCAATAATCTGAATTGCCAATATGCCACTCCAGCGTTACAAATAAAGGTATTTATTAAAAAAAAGCTTAATTGGTCCTATTTCAGCTGGATTCAGAGTGAACTTTATAAAAACATTGTTTACTGCTAGTTGTATCTGAGTTCCAGTTAACAGCTCCTCAAGCTTACTTCAGGACCAGTCAAGGGCTTCTCAGGTCCAAATTGGCAAAAAGAAAATGCTAAACGATAAAAATGTATCTGAATGTAATCGGCTCCGAAGAGAACTCCTCACAGTCTGGAATTTAGTAAATAAAACTCTTAAAAAGTCACTTGGGTTAAAAAATATATATATTTTTCTATAATTAAAACCTTGCCTTCTTGTCAAACTATAACAGGAACAATACTGAATCATCTCCCAATCAGGCCATGATGATTATCTATATTTTCTTCCTTTGTTAAAACTATCACGTGTCGCATCTGAACTCTTATTAGAAACCTAGATGAAGGCGCCTTTTAAATGTACACATTTTGGTGGACTTTCCAATATCTATATTGCATTAGAAAGATAATCAGGGTTATTCACCAATTTGAGAACTCAAAGTAAATGTCAGATATAGGCGCAAAATAGCCAAATTGGGAGAAAAGTCCTACATTCTTTCAGTTTGGCTACTCCACCCTTAAAGGACCACTCTAGGCACCCAGACCACTTCAGCTTAATGAAGTGGTCTGGGTGCCAGGTCCAGCTAGGGTTAACCCATTTTTTAATAAACATAGCAGTTTCAGAGAAACTGCTATGTTTATTAATGGGTTAAGCCTTCCCCCTAATCCTCTAGTGGCTGTCTCATTGACAGCCACTAGAGGCGCTTGCGTGCTTCTCACTGTGATTTTCACAGTGAGAGCGCCAGCGTCCATAGGAAAGCATTGTAAATGCTTTCCTATGCGACCGGCTGAATGCGCGCGCAGCTCTTGCCGCGCGTGCGCATTCAGCCGGAGGAGGAGGAGAGAAGGAGAGCTCTCCGCCCAGCGCTGGAAAAAGGTAAGTTTTACCCTTTCCCCCTTCCAGAGCCGGGCGGGAGGGGGTCCCTGAGGGTGGGGGCACCCTCAGGGCACTATAGTGCCAGGAAAACGAGTATGTTTTCCTGGCACTATAGTGGTCCTTTAAATCTAAAAGTCACTTTTAATTCCCACTTTAGTAAATGGCCCTGAATATATAAAATAAATATCTGCATGTTTATCTTTTGCAAGTTGTTTCCATGTTGAATGCCTATTCTTGTTGTTGTATCAGTTTTTTGTTATTTTTTTTTTTATATCCAAGATTTGGCACTGTCGGTCTGTCCCCAGGAGCAATCTGTATGACTCACATACAATTATGCTCAGTATAATTTCATAGAAAACTGTAATATCACTCGTATATGCCTTTTGCAGTTTCTCGGCTAGGTCTCTTTAAATAAAAATTGATGAACACAGCAGGGCTAAATCTTTTACGTTACATTTTTTCCTGTTATGCTGCATAGAAGTGTCTTTGGTTAGGGACACCTGATGAGATTCCCTTTTAGACATGAGAGATCAGTTTGTATTTATGTGTTCATGTTAAGACTGGTACTTTTATTATTAACTTTATTATAAACCATATTTGTCCTTCTGCCTAGAGTGTCTTTAACCATTTACGTGTGCATGTGGCATACATACAGTATCGTCATTGCAACACTAAAAGTAATGATGTATTGCAAATAACATTGTTAAATCCTCAGGAATTGTATGTTTCTCGTTATAAATTTTGTATATATGGTTTGTTTTTTTTAATGCATGCAAGTTTTACAATAAAATATTTCATATTTTTCACAGCAAATTTATCAGTGAGTTTATTTTCTATTCCCCCTTCTTCCTGATAAAACAGAAAAGTAAAATATTACTTATAATAAATAATTTTTAGTGATCTATACTAGAAGTTCTAAAATTTTCTGTCCGTGGAGTAAAAAAAGTAAGTAAGAGAGTCAGAATTCACATGCCAATATATACCAGTCTAGTACACAGAATGATGATTGCATTGCAAATTTAGTCAAAAGAAAAAAATGCTGTGTTTGTTTCCGGTTTAATTATTTTGCAGGACTACCACCGTCTGGGGCAGTGGTAGGCAACCTTTGGCACTCCATATGGACTACATTTCCCATATCTTATGGACACAGATGCTGGCAAAGCATCAGGGGAGATGTGGACCAGAACACCTGGAGTGCTGAAGGTTGTCCACTTCTGGTCTAGGGTATCTGCATAATTTGCAAAGACCCCTGATTGTGACTGCTCCACTAGGTGTCTGTTGGGCTCAGGGTGCAGGAGAAGGTCATTTCCTGACCCGGTCCCTTGCAGCCACCTCCACGATCTTACTGCTGGTCCGTAATGATTTCCTTATCGTAAGAGGAAGTAGATTGGAACTGTGATGAGAAGATAGCAGCGGACGGAAGACCCGTTGTTCAGGTAAGACCTGGTTTCATTTTTTTCATGCATGTTTTATGTTGGTTTTAGAAATGTTTTGTTTTTATTTAAAGGATGAATTTTATGAAATCATCCCCAGATAGAGGAAAAGAGGAATCCTCGTTTTTCATGAACACTAAGGCTCTCTTTCCTGATTCTGATCTAATGGACCATCTGTTCACAAGAATTATTGTTTCTATGTTTGATACATTTATTTTTTTTACCCCGCATAAACATATAAATTCATTCATCTGAAAAATATGGATTAGGGGGATAGTCACTAGACTGGAGAGAATGGACAAAATAGTTGCACGTTTTTCACCAAACTATTTGGAAATATTGTCCAAATTCTGTTCTTACTTTATGAGTCGCATTGCCTTCTTCTCTCAGTAAATTTCAGAGCTTTTCCAATTACATTTGAAATTCAGATTTTTATCCAAAATGTTTGAGTTTGAAACTTATTCCCACTCCTCTATTTCACCTAAAATGTGAAATTTACTTGGAATTCCTCAAAATTGCACGTTAGTGTATAATACTGTACGTGTTTTGTGGGGGATTTTTATTTTTTTTTGTGGATTTTTTTACTTTTAAAAATGTAAACAGTGATGACTGGCAAAAGAAAGGGAAATGTCGCTGAGATAATCTATGAGTCACAAGCTGTGGGCGTTGGGAATTAAAATAGCTTAAAACAGAAAACTATTGAGTAAAATGTCCACAGAACAGTCTGGTAAATAAAAGATTTTTGATATTATATTCTCTTTTATATTAAGCACTGTAAGAACTTCTCTGTCTCAATTCCTTTTTTTTTAAATGTTTTGTCTTTTTAACTATTGCTTTCTCTGTTGGAGGCAATGTTAAAATGTAATGTCACTATAACAATGTTAAAGGAACACAATAGGGTCAGAAATACAAACATATCCTTCACCACTCCCCTCTATCCTTTAGGTAGCCAGCTCCCTTCCCCTTTAAAATTTGTAAAATCTCACCTTTATTCCAGCACTATGTGAGTCTGCCGGCCCCGCCCCCAATCTGCCTCTTTGGCTGACATCATAACTATTGATGATCTCAGTCAATCCATAGGAAAGAATTGGATTGGCTAATATTGTCAATTCTAAATATCCAAGGAGGAAGAGCAGGGACAGAGCCAAACGCCACCCTGGCCAGTTAGCATCTCTTTATAGAGATGCATTGAATGAGTGCATCTCTATGGGGAACGTTCAGTGTCTGCATACAGAGTGTGGAGTGCTGTACGTTGTGCAGCACTGACCCAGGAAGCACCTCTAGTAGCCATCTGAGGAGTGGCCGCTGGAGGTATCCCTAGGGAGCAGTATAAACACTGCCTTTTCTCTGAAACAGCATTGTTTACATTAAAAAGCCTGCAGGGACATATACTCACCAGAAAAAAATACATTGAGCCGTAGTTGTTCTGGTGACTATAGTGTCCCTTTAAATAAACATGTATATTTGTAGATTTAGTTACTATATATCATGCCGCTGTTTTCATATGAAATCAGTACAGGGAACCACCTCCAATTCAAAATAGCCCTGAATGTATTATAAATAGTCTTACTTAAAGTATTCTTTTTTTTTTTTATTTATTTTTTTTAATTCCCCCACCTTCTTTTTCTCCTTTGGCATAATACAATATGTTATTATTACTATCATCATTTATATAGTGCCAACATACTCTGCAGGGCTTTACAGCAGTAAATATATTTAGTTCAAATATAAATATCAGCACTCCAGGGCTTCCAGAATATTTTTTTTCGTTTATTGCTCAATCTTCAAATAGGTTGATATTTCAGTTCCAAACAGGAACTTTCATCAGGACGGCACACAAGTATATTTATTTTTTGATATTTTATTTACATATGTTTGACATACCCCGGGGTCGAGGATACACATCACTCCATTATTACCCACTTTTACAGTACATATTGTATAAATATTTCACTATATTACGTTTTTTTTCTGTCTTTGTGGATGCTCTTATTGTGGATGTAAAAAACACAAGATATAGAGAAGAGGTGTATCTCCCTAGTGCAGGGGTAGGCAACCTTCGGCACTCCAGATGTTTTAGACTACATCTCCCATAATGCTTTTACAGCCATAATGCTGGCAAAGCATCAAGGGAGATGTAGTTCACAACATCTGGGGTACCGAAGGTTGCCTATCCCTGCACTAGAACTATTCTTGGCAGAGCTATAGCTGTTGGGCTGTGAACAAATTATGAAAGATAACTTGCCGTCTGAATTGGACTGCATGTCCTGTTTTATCCAGGTCCAAGAAGATTTAAAAAATTAAAGTGTCAGGATTGATGCATTTTTTATAATGCATCATATTGATAATACGCTAGAATATGTCTAAACATCTCAGGCAGGTTTCATTCTGTGTTTGTTAATCTTCGTTTTGTGTATATTATTTGCACAGTGTTTCATGCATTGACTGAGATCACACTGCTGACTCTCGTAGCCAATGAATGCACAGGGGGATCAGCTCTTATGAAGATTCCATGCAGGAGATAATCTGTTGCAAAATGGTTCTATTCCTAACTTTGTAAATGGCACGGGAAACCCCTGGTATCGTAATCACTACAGCAAGATATACCGTATTTTTCGGTGTATAAGACCCCATTTATAAGACCCTATTTTTTTTTTTAAAACTCAAAATTAAGAAATACACATTTTAAACATATATACAACTGAAGTCTAGTTTGGCTGATCAGGATCCCCCACCGGTTCCGAGCCCCCTCACACTCCAGTAGGCCGCTCCTTGAGGTCCGGGCACTTGTTCCCTAGACCGACGTCCTACTGTTGGCAGCAATGATGCCCTCTGCCCATGGTACCCTATGGGGAATGTCCGGACAAAGCCTCATCCTGTGGCATCTATCTGTAGTCCGGAGCCATGAGGTCTTGTCATGGTCCAGAGTGATGCGAGGAAGCCTGCGGTTGCGCATATAATCGATCAAATTCATGTAGAAGCGCCTTCTTTACTTCACGTATGGCAGCAGGTTGCAGAGGTGTACAACACAGCCTATGCCCGCAGGAACCTGGCAGTAGCAAACCCAACAGTCAGCTGAGTTTTCTGTCAGCGAATAGCCAAGTTTTGTGCCCAAATTGCGCTGAGTAAGTACTGTAAGTATTTGGCTTAATAATTACATTTTTGAAGGAACTCCAGCCGCATCTGACTAGCTTGGTTGGCTATCAGACCCCTCGCTCAAGTGATATCCTGTGTATAAGATGACCCCCAATTTTATATGAAAAAAATGTGAAAAAAATATAGGTATCCCCTTAAAGGTACTCTATAGGAATGTAAAACTATATTTCTAAGGCTAGAGTAAGCCCCATCACTCACATACTATGTCCCCCACAGCAAGCTCAAACAGAGTTAAAAACCCTTTTTTAACTTATGTGATTCTGCATTCTCTGAACTAACGGTAATGGGGGAACCTAATGCGCATGCATGGCGACTGACGCTCACACATTAGGCCTTCCATGTGGGAATTTTCAAGGTTTTGGACATCCCAATGCAAAGTGTGAAGATGTCCAGTGTCGTTTCACGGATTTAACTGCAGGAAGCGCCACCAGTGGCTGTCTGTTAGGCCGTCTTAAAGTGACACTAGAGGCAGTCTTAAAGGGACACTAGTCACCAGAACAACTATAACTTATTGCATTTGTTCTGGTGAGTTGAATCATTCCCTTCAGGCCTTTTGTTATAAACACTGTGTATTCAGATAAAATGTAGTGTTTACATTACAGCCTAGGGATAACTCCACTGTCTACTCATCAGATGGCTGCTAAAGCTGCTTCCTGGGCCAGTGCTGCACAGTGTGACTGACATTCTGTGTCTCCACCAGGGGTCAAGTCACCTAAGATCCCCCAACCTCCCCCCCCCCAAAAAATAAAATAATATACACTCATATGCAAATATAAACGCGTGCCCAGACACACACTCACAGATACATACACACATATACACACACAGACACATACATTCACAGAAACACACAAATTATTCATATTTTTTTTAAATTTGAAAAAAGTCCACCCAGCCTCCCTACCTGGAGAGGTGCGTGGACCTGTCCCTCGGGTCCACTGGGGCTTCAGTGAGGCGGGCGCCTGCGTACCGGTCAGACGCAGCGAGGGAGCTGTGCTCTCTCTGATCTTCTCCCTCTTGCCGCGCGGGCTGTCTACTGATGCCAGGAGCCGGAATATGACATCATCGGCGCGTGAGGGAGAAAATCAGAGAGAACACAGCTCCCTCGCTGCATCTGACCGGTAGACAGGCGCCCTGATGGGGGTCCATCAGGTGGCCATGAGGCTGGCATTTCTTGCCCCCCCTGATTAGTGCCTGCAGGAGCAACTGGAACGGCGTTCCTGCTGTGAACAAAGTGCATGAACACCGTTCTCACGCGTTCTTGCAGGACTCGAGCCCTGGTCTCCACCTCTGCATGCAGACACTGAACTTTCCTCATAGAGATGCATTGATTCAATTTATCTCTATGAGGAGATTCTGATTGGCCAGGGCTGTGTTTGACTTGTGCTGGCTCTGCCTCCTTGATAGTCTTAGCCAATCCTATAGGGAAGCATTGTGATTGGCTCAGACCACCACTTCTGATGATGTCAGCAGGCAGGGGCAGAGTTGCAGACATGAATACGAGTAAGATTTTACTATAATTAGGGAGGCAAGAGAGTGCAAGGGGGGCTAGATGGTGTTTTTAGCACTATAGGGTCAGGAATACAAGTTTGTGTTCATGACCCTATAGGGTTCCTCTAACCATGCAATTAACACATTGTAGTTTCTCTGATAGTGCAATGTTTTCCATTGCAGTGTTAAGGACAAAGGGACAGTGCACCCAGACCACGTGAATGAGATTAAGTGATCTAAGTGCCTATAGTGTCCATTTAACAACTGAGAAACATTCAAATATGATTATCCTTTTATTTATTTAATGGATTATAATTGTAATTCAGTAAAATAAAAAACAGGCCACCTGCTGTGTGGAATTTCAGTTCAATGCATAAATGCATTTTTAAAATGTGGCAAAGTATTCTTTAAAACCCCTACAGCAGAATGAATGTCTGGTTGGTTAATGAGTAATATATTTCAGTCATTTGTCCTGTACCTTTAAATGCAGTCTCATTGCCATTCAACAGAAATCGCACACAATGGCTTGGCACACGCTGAACTCATGTGATCATCCCAAAAAACACCTCTTTGTTAGAGATAAAGAACAGCATAAAAGAACAGGATTTCCTGTACAATTCTGGGCTATCCTCACACAGTCATCTGATCGGTGCTGCTAACGTAGAGGCATTTGGGTAATGACGCCTCAGTATGATGCTTGCATGGGTTCTCATAGAAGAATTAGTGAGTAGTCTTTTATTTTGTTACTATTTGTAAATGTTACGTGAACCTGACTCATTCTCAAAAGTAAGTGGTAAAAAATTAAAGGCCATTTTGTTTTACCAATGATTCGTTCAGGCTCAGATTTGCCTAGTTTAAATAGATTTTTGTTTGCTATGTACATCACTTTGGCATATGTTGGTGCTATAGGAATAAATACTTAGATTAATAATACTATGCTAACTTTGAGCATTGCCCCCCGCTAGATTTTGGATGCACTTTATCGCTGTGATAGCTAAATAAAATAGAACTTACTGTTGGATTGAAGATACATTACTAATGTTATTAATTTCTATTAAATGTATTATTAATGCATTTTTTGCTACTTTAGAACAGACCAGGGGTATCCATCGTGTTGTTTTACGACCGTCCCCAGGAATCCCTGCCAGTATCATTGCCTTTCAGGGAATTCAGTATAAAGCAGTTCAGCAGAGGCAGCAAACTAATTGGAAAAATTTGGGTAAAATGTGCTGATTTAGAAATATTGTCCAACTCCACTACAGTCACAGCTTAGATGGTTTAACCTCAGTTTTGCAATTCAGTTTTTCTTCATTGCGATTCTAAAGTTTTTTGTTTTTTTTATATATATAGTTTTTTTTTGTTTTCCTTTTTAAGAAAGTACATATTTTATAACCGTGAGTTATTTCTATACATTGTATATATTGTGTGCTTTTTTTTTTGAATTGTTAAAGTTTGAGATGAATTACACTGATATTCATTCCAATCCAGACCAATCCGTTTTTAAGACTACCTTTAACTCAGTTGCTGATAGTTCAGAGAAGTTGCGGTCATTGATTTCGGTATTTTAATCATTGTAGAGAAATGTGCTGTTGCAGGTCTTTTAAAAAGCATTTTGATATCTCGGGATTACAGTCACAGCGAGGAGATCGAGTTTCATTACACTGTCTTGGATTAAATAAATATTCTATTTGAGCTTTGATCAGTCAAACTAGCTAGGTCTAAAGCAGGGATAGGCAACCTTCGGCACTGCAGATGTTTTGGACTACATCTCCCATAATGCTCTTACAGCCATAATCCTAGCAAAGCATCATGGGAAGTGTAGTTCACAACATCTGGAGTGCCGAAGGATGCCTACCCCTGGTCTAAAGTCATGAAAATAGGATAATACTAGGGCTGTACAGAAAATCATGAGAATCCTGTTTTATCAAATGATCTTACTCGCAACCTTCCAATTTCAGGACGTAATCCTAACACAATGTAGATCTGGTGACATAATAAATGACTCTCACTCCACAAAGAGGGTGAGACAAACATTAAGAGAAAAATAAACCACTTCATTCCAAGATTCAAAATCCAAATAAATGAAAGAAAATGAATACAGCAGTAGATAATTCATTTTTTTCATTATTGTTTTTAACAGTTGTAGATAGTATTATTTTAATGATTGTAGTGTTTATCACAACATATTCACTGGGATTTTTAATCTTTGAAAAAGTTCTTTATTTTTTATTTTACTATTTATTTTTCGTGCCCTCTTTTTGGAATTGGTTAAACAAGATATCAGTCATCATGGGAGATTGTCAAAGATCACCCCAAGGGGACTGAGGACTATTTTATTCTGTGTGATAGGATGGCAGGGACACCAACAGTTGCAGCTCCAGTTTCTATTAATCTGCTGAATTTACTAAAATGAGACAAAGAGAAATGGCAAAACAAAATCAAACGGCTTAAAATCAGCTCTGAGTGCTGGAAAGACATTCATTACCAGGTCAGACATAATCCTGGCATACTATGCTGATTCTGAGAAAGGTCTCACCTGTTTTCCACCAGTAATGTTTAACTTATAGCAAAGAATCCGCGCTCAATGAATCCTGTTGTGATTAAAAATGTTTGGATGAATTCTGCTAAGGACGTTTTTTGTATGACACAAATGCAGGAGAGGAAGCAGAATAGGTAACCAAGATGCTGAAGGGAAAGTTAATAACAGGTTAATTGATATGCTTTCCTAAAGAGGTAATTTTTTAATGATCTTCTGAAGGAAAGGAGACTGGGTGAAGGGAGACCTATAGGAAAGACCCAGCCCTAGAGAAGTCTTGAAGGCAGGCGTGAAAGGTGCGAGTACGAACAATGGATAGAGGCAGATCTTCGGCAGAGGGTAGGGACGGGCGGACAGGAAGATGAACCTCACTGCTGCATTCATTATAGACTGTAGCGGAGCAAGCTGAGAAGCAGATTGCAGAAGTAAAGGCAGGAGATGATAGCGGCATGGACCAGACATGGGAGCTGCAACACTTGAGGGAAGAAAGACCAGAAGTTGTGTTTTGGACAGGTTAAGTTTTAGGAAATGAGCAGCCATCCAGTTAAAAACAGCAGAGAGGCAGTCAGAGGGACAAAACAAGAGAGACGGCGAGGAATCAGGTGACAGATAGACTTGCCTGTCATCCACATAGATTATGATGTTGGAAGCCAAAAGGGATGATAAGTTTACCAAGGGAGACAGTATAGATCAAGAGAAGTAGGGAACCAAGGACAGAACCTTGGGGGACACTGACAGAGAGGGGTTGTGGAGAAGATGAAGAGCCAGAGAAAGAAACACCTAAAGAGCACTGAGAGAGGTAGAAGGAGAACAAGGAAAGAGCAGAGCCTCGCAGACTGAGATCACGGAGGATGAGAATAAGTTAATAATCAACTATGTCGAAAGCAACAGAACGGTCTAGGAGAATTAGAAGAGAGTAATGGCCACTGAATTTTACAGCAATTAAATCATTTTTCAGGGATGTTTCGACAGTGACAAGCGCGGAATCCAGACTGAAGCGGGTCAAGCAGAGAGTTGGATTCATTCAAGTTGGTCAATCTTACATACACAACTCTCTTGAGGATCATGGAGGCAAACCATAGTAAACAGGGCGGTAGTTGAATAGGGAGTTGGGGACAAGGTTGGACCTTTTAGAATTAGGGTGATGGTAGCGTGCTTAATGGGTGAAGGATATGCCAGAGGAGAGGGAGAGATTTAATATTTTAGTGAGGGGCTGAGCAAGAGAAGGAGACAATCCTCTACCTCCGACTCCAGTTGCGTGATGATAAATATCATGGTGGAGGCTTTGCATTCCATCGGCCTGGTCTCTTCAGGCAAACTGGGCGCAGTGTGAGAGGATAGAATGCCAGGATATGATCCATTTCTCTTACTCCTCCACATGTAAAAATCATTATCACATTCTGAACTTCAGAGAGAAATTGTATGCCGCTGAGACAAACTACAAGGATCTACATGGCACCCAGAGCGCAAATGTATTTTGTTCATATACACGTATATTAATATACATATCCATTTTCATGTACACTAAGACACACATTGATATAGATATACACAGACTCCTATGCGCAAACACACACTCACTCACGCATTCCACATATTACTATACACACATTCATATGCGTACACACAACCTGAATCATACATACTTTCATGTACACAGACACATTCATACACACACACACACACACACACACAATCATGTACACTTGCAGACACACACACTTAATTTTTATTTTATTGTTTATTTTTAACAGTAAGGTCTATCCAAACTCCCTTTTCTTATTCTCAAAGGGATAGCTGGAGTAGAACCTTATCCCTGGTGTCAATAATAATGTTTCAAATGTACAAAGTAGGGCACTTTTACACTAATTTAGAACAAGAACAATGTATCTTATATACACCTACTGATTTCTAAACACATTTATTGTAGTTTAAAGACACATTATTGTTGTGAAACTCTGTTACACACACAGACACACCAACAATATGGAGCTCCTATAAAAGTGGGACAACATAGGGACTGTCTATCCTAAAGAGGGGCACTTGGGAGGTATGAAAACCATTCAGAAATGTCCGCTTCACTATATGTGATGCTCGGAATCTACGTATTCACCCTGAGACCTATAGACTTTAACAATTAAATATAAGAATATGAATGTAGAGCTCTGGTCTATCTTTAAGGAAATAGTTATATGGGATTATTTGCTAAAGTGAGAATTCAAAGTGAATTTCAAATTTAAGGACAGAATAGCCAAAATAAAACATAACTGATTTTTGAATATTTGCAGGACAGCTATTTTGGCCTTATTCTGAATTCCCTCCGATTAGTCCAACAGTGACATGGCCTTGACTTACCTCTTACTTGACACGACTGTTAATCTCTCTTTCATGTTTTAAACTGTAACCAGATATATCTTCTCTTATATCACGTCCTTAATCCCCATACAGAATGTTCGCAGATCACCGTCCGCTACAGAAGTTTAATATGACCAGAGAGGCTCAGAGTGGAGTCCCACTTAATCTCTTCGTTCTGGTTTTTGGCGCAGGGTTTCTCCTCCTGATCGTTTGCCTAATTTTCTGTTGCTATTTTTTCAGGTAACATGATAGTGATAACAGGTTTATTCATTTTCCCTCAAATTAGTATTTTTGGGAAACTTTATTGACTGGAAAATAATAGGAGAATTTACTCTGACTTTTTCAGAGTTGGCTCACAGTTATCCATATCTAAAGGCTTATTAAGATCAGCTCTGATGGGTGGATGTGAAACTTGCTGTAGGTGTTGTATTATAAACTGGTAATATTACAGAGACAGATATAAATTTCTCTACCTAGCTCCATCAGCATCTCTGGAGAAATAGAGCTTTAAACATTTACCTAGTGTACACGCCAGGAAATCTGACTATGACTATACCATATCATTTATTAGACACGTTACATACATGTTTTAAATATCTAGAAAAAAAAACGTTTCAATTGTATGAAGCAGTCAGTACAGATGTATGATCCTGTAGATCAAACCTGTGAAACTACTAAAGAGATTCTCTAATTCAGTCCTCAGTAAGCCGCAAACGTGAGCTTTACGGTGATGGGCCTAAATAATGAAAACTGAAAAAGCATGTGTGTGTGTATATATATATATATATTCCTTGGTAAAAGAAACAAAAAAAAATGTGTCACAGGTAAATAAAAGCAGGCCATTATCTACAGTCACTGATACATGTGGTAAAGCGTTCTCTAAACCAGGGCTCGACAAATCCCGGTCGCCATAAAATTTTGCCCTGGCGCCTGGTATTTTTCAGCCTTTTACCTAATGTACCCGCCTGCGGGAGCATGGAAGCGGCGGTCTCAGGGAGCGTTAGAAAACTTTATAGCCAGCCGCCCTGGACTATATGGAGGCAACCGGCTCAGGGAGCATGTAGCCGACTGCCCCGGGCTGTGTGGAGGCGGCCGGCTCAGAGATTGTGGAGGCGAGAATGGAAAAATGGAAGCGTCAGCAAGCGAGGGAGCAGTGATCTCCCTGCGGCTCGTCTCTGCTCCCTCGCGCTTAGTAATGATGCCGGGAGCCGGAATATGACGTCATTCCGACCCCAGGATCCCTGCAGACAGCGCGAGGGAGCAGAGAGGAGCTGCAGGAAGATCACTGCTCCATCGCGCACAGGAATAGCAGCCCCACTGGACCCCAGGGAAACTCCACTCAGCTCTCCCAAAGGTAGGGAGGCTGGATGGATTAGAATAAAAAATATAAATTTGTGAGTGTTAGATAAAGAGTGTGTGTGTGTATGTCTGTTTGTGTATGTCTGTGTGTATGCCTGTCAGTGTGTGTGTGTGTGTGTGTCTCTGTCAATGAGTGTGTCTGTATGTGTGTGTGTGTATGCCTGTCAGAGAGCGTGTGTCTGTTTAGGTAGCTGAGGGTTTAGGTACCCCCTCCGATCACAATATTGATGTTTTTACTCACCATTTTTCCCACGCCATGCTGGTTTTTCGCTGTTGCTTGTCCTGCCTCCATAACTGAGTAATCTCTGCTAAGCCAGTGCTTTCCCATAGGAAAGCATTGGGAGGATATTTGTTCTCTATGGGTAACATTCAGCGCCTCCATGCAGAGCACTGACACAGGACTCTCTGAGTGACTGTCACTAGAGGTCTTAGTAGGCAGCAATGTAAATGCTGCCTTTTCTCTGAAAAGGCAGTGTTTACATTGGAAAGGCTACAGGGACAGGCTATAGGCACCAGAACAACTATATTAATCTGTAGTAGTTCTGGTGACTATAGTGTCCTTTAAAAAAAAAAAAAATGGCTCCTAGATTCCAAACAAAGCCCTGCTCTAAACCACCTTGACCAATCCTGCTTTAAGAAGTGGTCATGGCGGTAGGGGTCTGTATGTGCTGTGTCTCTACCTGAACTATTTTAAATACAAATTATTCTGCACTATTGTTTCGGGGGCTACTTCAATCCTGGTACATTTGATTTAGACAGCCTGTAAATCTGTTCCAAGTTGACTAATGTCAGTTCTTAAAATAATACATCTGTGGTTGGCGCGCACACCTTCACATGGGGCTTGATTTAAGGTAAATGTATTCTTTATTTTCAGGATTATAAGGGGGGACCTAATTAATGTTTGTTTGGGCATTTTAAACTAAATACATAAAATAAAAATGCATACAAAGAGTTACAGTAACCCTTTAAAAGGAGATGAGGCCCAGGTTATTTATCAGTGCAGACATTAAATAGTGTTCTGTATAGAAATGTTAAGGGCCCTTCTCCATTAAAACACCGACATCCGGCAATCAATTAATTACACCGTCTAAGCATGTGATGAACCTAATTAAATTTGTAAGATGCTCCAGCTTGACCCGCACTGCTAATGTATGTAATTCTTTTAATTAACCTTTGTTTACAACAGATAACTATTTCATTAAATCTGTTACGTGTTCGAAGCATTATTTATGTCGTCCTTGGGTATTCCTGTTCAAAGTTCCTTCTCTTCTCCTTGTTTCAGGCTGAAGCATCAGGATCAGCACAGGAGACGTGGGTACACGAAGGTATCAACACGATGCATTCTTCTGGTCAATTAGCAATTTTCAAACCAAAAGTCAATTACTGTATTGTTTGTTTAAAAAAATGTTTTTATTTTTTTTTAAAAGATTTCCACCAGAATACTTTTCTATAAATAAAACTTAAATATCCGCAGTCCGTGTGCATGCCTGCATTTAAATGCAGTCAAAGTTAAACATATCCCCATTTCATTACTGTAATATACCAACCGTGCTGGATATGTAGGGGCGGGCCACGTATCAAGATTCCAGGGAAATATCACCAAACAGTGCACCCCAGGTCCATCATTAAACACACGAACAAATGGAATAGCGATGTTGTAGACTGTGGCACTTACAGCCATGTATGTGTACGGCTGATCTGAATATCGTATGGCTTGCCTGTGGCGCATTGCATGACTCTCCCATCCTGTCCACATTTCATACCTCTAAATGTTGGATGGTATTATTAATCACTTTCAAGGTTATTTTACAAAAATCCAATTTATAAACCAATTTTTGAAAATTGATCAGGTGCTATTACAGCTTTAATGCTGTGAAACTCTATATAACAACTACTAATCCAATATCGATAACTCCGGAAAAAAATAATCACATGGAAAAGGGTAACTCGGATTAAAATGGCTGATTTTGAAAAATTCTTCAATTCTTCTATAGTCACAGCTTGACTAGGTTATCCTAAATTTTGCACTTCATGTTTCAATTCTCCACCATTCAGAGTTTAGTGAATAATCCTGATAGAATGAGTAGGCTGTTCCTTTTAAAGCCGGTTAGCTGTGAGCCATGATAATTCGATGGGTATATACTAACTGCTAAGTCTAGTGGGGCAAACGTGTTTCATGCCGGTAAAAGCCACTGATAATTTACAAATGCTGGCACTAAGTGCTATTTATAGCTTTCAGCTGCTCCCAAATTATGTTCTGCTCTGACAGGAGTAAGCAATACTATCCCCATTATTTTATTAACGTGCCATCTTTGGACCGAACACTGCAGAGAGCTTTATAGATCATATCAATCTGCACTAAAGGGATGAACTTTCAAACACTCGTCATTACAAATTTCTGTTAGTCCAATAAAACAGGTATAAAAGCAAACTGCAAAACTTCGTTATTTTAATTCTACATTAAAGGACTAATGCGGCAACTCAAATATTAAAATTCTCAGCACCCTGGGAATTCTATATGTACCTTGTTTGTAGAGTCCAGACAAATATTGGATAAATATTTTCACAAAACAAAAAAAAATTACCATACATAAACAATTAAACATAAAAGACATATAAAAAATTAATAATTTACAGCAACAGCCATTCTGGAGGGGTGTTCTTAATCTTATCCAGTCGGTTACTAATCGAAAGCTTTCAGCATTTTCAGAAGTAACTCTACCGGACGTCTTACTTTCTGTTAAAACCGGGCTTTAAAAAAACATTGGCTCTCCGCATTCTCCTGGCTGCCAATACAGCAATTGCACAAAAATGAAAATCTTGTGTCTCCCAAAAATTGATTAAGTCGAAAAACGTCTTAATCTCATAAAACAATATGAGGAATTGTCTCATCGCATCCAAGACTATCTAGGAAAGGTTGACAAGATTTAGTCAAGATGGCAGTAAAGAAACACACAACAAGACATCAGCAAGCCAGGATCTTCATCACCCCTACCATCTGCTTCACCCCCACACCCATGCCCCCTCATTTAATTTAATCAGTGTTATCTTATACCCTCTGGGGAAGTGTTCTTGTTTTCTCTTGCTTTTATTTGAAAATTTGATGCTGATGTTCAATGAATACAAGACATACCGTATTTTTCCGTGTATAAGACTGTTTTTTTTTCTACACTCTTTTAGTCTAAAAGTGGGGTTTGTCTTATACACAGAATGTCACCGCAAGGGTAAAAAAAATAAAAGCACTTGTGCGCGGTGTCTGACAGCCAACCAAGCAAGTCGCATGTGGCTGGAGCTCCTTCAAAAATCAAATTATTAAGCCAAATACTTTCACGTACACTCGCACAATTTGGCCATCAACCTTGGCTACTCGCTGACAGAACACTTTGCTGACTGTTGGGTTCGCCACTGCCAGGTTCCTGCGGGCATAGGCTGTGTTGTACACCTGCGACCTGCTGCCATACTTGAAGCAGAAAAGGAGCTTCTTCGTGAATTTGATTCTGTGCGTGGGTCTGGGAGATCGTGAGTAACCACATGCTTCCTCACATCACTCTGGACCAAGCCAAGACCTCACGGCTCCAGACTACAGTTAGACACCACAGGGTGAGGCTTGCCAGCACATCCTGTGTAGGGTATGGCAGGCAGAGGGCATTGTTGCTGCCAACAGCAGGACAGCACTCCTGGATACCAGTGTCCAGACGTTGGCGGACCTTGGGGAACGGCCTACCGGAGTGTGAGGGGGCACGGGACCGGTGGGGGATCCTGATCAGTCAAACTGGACTTCAGTGTTATAGATGTTTAAAATATGTATTTCTTAATTTTGGGCTAAAAAAGTAGGTGTCATCTTATAAATGATGGCGTCTTATACCCGGAAAAATACGGTAATTACCATTTCATAGTGAAAGAAAATGTAATGTTGATAAACGTTATTGCTGGTAGTTTCTCATTGTGGTGCTACTATTATCATTTTGTAACACACTTTTTTGTACATTGACAGCATTAAAATAAAACAAAACAGAGAAAAAAATAATAATTCACAGTGCACGCACAATTCAAAAACAAAATAGGACTTAAGACACAGAAAGCCCTAAACCAAAAATACTTGGCCAGTAAGGTTCTCTGTAAAGAAACTCCAATTTGGTTCTTGTCAAAACAATATCATAACGCATTCATAGAAATGTTAATTGTATCCCAATATGTAGTTCTTATGTCTGTTCAGAACCCTTGTCTCTTGAGTCACATGGCAGGACACTGTCCAGATTTAATATGTCCTTCGATCACTACTGACTGGTCTCTGACTTGCAAAACTTGGCAGAACTAAGCTTTTTGATGTAAAATCCCTCTTCCAATTTTGCCTTACACTTCGCAATTAACATTCCTAGCAGATCTACACACAGACCCATACTGACACCAAAATAAATAATTAGATACAGGAAGTAATCAAACTTACCACATACAACTGTAGAGGTAATGTGCACATAAAGATGAAACACAGGTAATATGATATCCTTAATTAAGCAGAGTCTCAAAGTATCACCGCCATAATCTTCTGAGACTGGTAAATTATATTAGACAGATGTTTGGTGGATAGAATCCGTCATTAAGTGATCAGCAGCAGTGATTACCATGTATCTAAGTTTCAAACTGGTGTTTGGGGGTTTATGAAGTCTGTCAAAAAGCTATTCAAGATACTGCACAATGTGTTTCTACGCAGATATACTATTGAAGAGCTCAAAAAGGTTCTGTGAGGTTTAATGGGAACACTTACCCCTGGGGAAAATGGCATGTCATATCTGAAAAATGTCACAAGTTATCAATTACAAAGAAATTTTCTCTGTAAGAGATCCCCATCTGCCTCTCTCTTGAGAAGTCATTATAACCTCAAATAATTTGTCATGTCAACGAAGGGTTGTCAAATCAGCTGAAGGTTTCTGGCTTACAGAACTGGTAAACCGTTTAGAGATTAACTGAGATAAGGAGATGAGTTGAGGTTTAAACCTAACTGGTAATGGGCCGGTGAGCAGATGGCATGGAGGTGAGCCTGACTATGGAGTCCTGCCTTATTGGTGTTTGATTAGGAATTTGAGGTAGAAATTGACGGAGGGAATATTATTGTCAAAGGTGTTGAGAACCCTCTGACTTCTGCAAGAGTTGGTCAGAATGATGTACAAATGGAACCAGTGTGTACAATTTGAGTTTGCAACTACATCACACCTGTAGACAAATTGTGTAGATGTGGTTTAAAGTCGTTGACACTTACATTTTCTCCTACAAATAATTTTTGCTTTATCTTTAATTGTAAAGCAATGTGGAAAATGTTATTGCTTTATAAATGCTATTAATAAGAATAAAAATATGAGGTGTTCAAGCTAGCAGCCAGAAAAATACTAGTTTTCTAGAATAATAAATGACTCCTTGTCTGTGCCATGGTTGGCAAGTCGTGCAACATATCGGGCAAATTATTAAGTTCAGCCATTATTAATACAATGGATTATACAGAACAGGGTAGGGAAGAATCCTTAGCAATCAGTGTGTATCCCGTTAGTCTGTTCGTTTTAAATTAATGAGAATTCCTAATGCAGTTGTTTTGATGTATTTTTTTTTCTTCCAGATTACTTTAAAAGAAAATGCCAATAAAAAGAACTTGGTTGGAGTAAGTATTGAAATGACTATTCCCTGATAATTAATTTCCAATTTCACAGAGATTTGATGCCTAGAGTCTATTTTATCTGAGCAGTGTAAGGTATTGGGTGCTTTGAATAATTGTGCCCTGAGATTTGTGGAAGAGATAATTTGGAACTACATCTTTGGATCTAAATTGATAATAGTTAGTCCTTCTACTCGGTTGGTGATTGAATGCTCCTCTTTGTTGCTCATTCCATCGTAGGACTGTTATTTTTGGGGATCTCATCACCTTGATTTACAGTGATAATTTCAAGAATAAGTGAGTTCATAGGAGGATTTTATTTTACGTATATTGTTGTGTACAATAAATGTATTGTTTTATGCCAAGCATTACTCTTATTGAAGCATTCGAATAAATATATTTAGTCACCAGTTCAAATAATTTTAGCTGCTAAATCGTTTCTTAATATAAATTTTTAGTATATAGATTAATATTTTTTTATACAACCACTGTTTTAGAGGGGTTTTTTTTAGTAATAGTTTGCAAAAGCTACATTTCTAACGTGACAAAAAGAGAAACAGAGTTACTGTTTGCAATATCAGCTATAGAGCATGATCAGAAAATACCACATTCAAACGGTACTTTTGGTCAAAGATGGAGACAAAGGTTCTAAGTCACATAGGAAATCCAATAGGTCACAGCAGGCTGACCTACAAGTTTAACAATCAAAGCCAATATTCCAGAAACTAGGGGGCAGATCTAACTGTAGGTTAACTGGGTAAGCAATGGAGATCTCTGGACATTGATTCCAAAATCCCTGCTGCAGTGATTATGATGCCAGGAGTACCCTAGCCCTCTTTACCCTCTTACCTGGGTTCCCGCTGGCGCCACTGGCTAGTGACAACATCTGTTAATCCCACCAGCCATTCATTAACTGAAAGCTCTCAGCTGACCACTCTCCACCAATGAAAGCAATTTGGTGTAAAGGAATATGCAGAGAATTGATATTAGCCAACCCAGCACTCTTGTTCCGAGCTTTCTAATGACACTGCCGGAGGTGGAGTTACAATTCCAGCAGCAAAGGGTTTAAACTCATTTAGCCCATCTAACTCATTCAAAGCAAAACCCAGCACGCACAGACTCCAAGCACCACGAACACTTCAAATCAGTGATGTGGTCCTGGTTCTTGGAGTAAGCCGTTAAATGCAGAAATTATTTATTGCTCACTTGTATCAATTCAGGGATTGCACACAATTATATTCCAGTTTTGTTGCACATGTTTGTGGCACCGTGTAAATCAAGCATGTCAAACTCGCGGCCTACAATTAATATCTATGTGGCCCAGCAATCTGCGAGTTTGACAGTGTAAATGGCCTCCTTTACAGAGTTTACTTGCAGCAGTAGTAAGGGCCTAGAATTCTGACGCTGGCTAGGTGTGAGGAGGCTGTGAGCTCTGATACCTGAATGAGGACATTATTCTTCACAAAAATGATGTAGGTGGAAAGGGGCTGAATTATGGTAGGCCGAGATATATTTTAATAAATAAACCATCTGGAAACTAAATTATGAAAAACTAATGGCATCAAAACCACTGCAGTAACTTTACTTAGTGTCCATTTAATAAGCTGTGTTGCTGAATAACCCACAATGCTTTGCTGTGACAAATGGATCCACAGAATTGACTGTCTCGACTTTATCTTGACTTTATCTTGCAGCAAGTGTGTGCAGTTTGCCTTGAAGAATTTAAAGTGAAGGAAGAACTTGGTGTCTGCCAGTGTAACCATGCTTTTCACACCAAGTAAGTGCCAGTTTAAGTAGTTTCCTATGGAGACCTATGGGTTTATCCAGGTAGTTGACAAACACGTTGTAATATTTATATCAACCAATCCGAAGTGGAGATATATTAACTCTAAACAATGATGAACAGCTCACTGTTTAGTGACTAAAGGCTCTATCTATGCACCATAACTACTACAGCACGCTGGAGCGGTTATAGTGCTAGGAGACCTTACCATCATTACCCAGGAAAAAGTCAAACTGTGTTCGAGTGCTTTGACACTTACCTGGGTCCTCTGGGCGCTTGTGATCTGGTCCTATTCCACTTTAGATATATAATTTTTGTTCCTGTTTTGATCAAATTCATTAGTGAAGAACATCAGTAGATGCTCTCAATGAGTTCCATTTAAACACAAGCGTAATTCATGTCACTAATTGGGAAGTGAAATATTACAGGGTTTGAAAACATGATTTGCTTTTTGAAATAACAGGTTGATCATTTCAACATAAGCAATATTATTCTCATCATTGTATTAATTATCTTCCTCTTCAGGTGTCTGATGAAGTGGTTAGAAGTACGGAACTCCTGTCCTATGTGTAACAAAATTATATCTGGAACAATACAGACGCCATCTTTGGAACTTATGTGAAGATCTAATGTTTCCTATTCTTTGATACAGACTAAGCAATTCTATTTCAATACAGCACTGTACCTAGTGGTTCTATCATGTGAATTTAAGACGAGGTGGATCACTTTTAAAAGGACAAAAGTGATACAACATATACCATACTAGGCCTGAGCAATATTCGCTAAAACGCAACATTTGTGTTAAAGCTCTTCAAAAGAACTTAAATAATGGTGTGAATATTTAATAGGATGGTGCATCTGTCTCTAGTTAATTAGCTTTATTTATAAGGGAGGGAACGTTTAACTCCAACGGCACATAGTGATCTATAACGTTGCAGCTCCATTAAAGCCCCTACATGGTTGGTTCCAGCAGCCCACGTAGATGTCAATCGATGAGTGTTGAATGCCAAATCCAGAAATAGAATGGGAAGCAGGGAAGAAGGGAATGTGAGTGTCTCGCTATAGTAAAGTTGGCAGAGGGAATGTGAATTAAACTTCCAATGAGGGTGAAGCTGACGAGTGTGTGAAAACCAGTGAAAGCTAAAGTTGGTTGAGAAGAAAACAGTTGAAATGTACAAGCAAGTTAGGCAGATGGATCATGTGGGTGATGTTATAGAACATAAAGTTAGGCTGCTAAAACCAGACAGTGAAGCAAATGATCACAGAATTCTTGTAATCGATTGTGAATCAGCCAAGTTGCTACGTATACAATGGTGAATCATGCACAAGGGGAACATTAACACCATGAAAGGCAAGGCCAGGCTGTTCATGGATCATATGGAGTGATTAGATGGATGGGGTAAAATCCTTACCTGGAGAAGTGTGATAGGAGATATAGTCACAAAGCTGTCGGGTTATATTTAAAATTCAATCCTGGGACAATTTTATGAAAATAGAATAATCAGTTGGAATATTCCATTGGTGTCCATGGCAACTCTTTGACTTTTTGAACTTTGGTTCTGAATTGCCCAATGAGCAGCTTGATTGACATTTGTTGGTACCCTTGTGGGCAGTTGTAGCAGAATAGCTCTTCAGATTGTAGGAGTAGATGGCATGAGAATGGGGCAGGTGAACTGGGCATATAGTTTTAACACTCAGAGTGAGTCATATGAATGCTTTTTAAAGAACTGTACTGTGTATTCACTACGAGCTCAGTTTATGTCAAAACTTATCATCTGAGCCAGTGTAGCTGGGAGGATGGGCACAACTTATTGCTCATTAGTCTGTTCTGTTGTTTCAAATGTTCGTAGTAATTTATTAATGCATATCTTTTTGTGATTTCTCTCTCTTTAAAATACAATCAGAATTATTTACTAAAGTGTGAATTGTCAGGAATTTGGAACATATTTTAAATCTTCGGCTAAAATACCTGAATTAAAACACGACTTGTTTACAGCTATGTTTTCAGACCACCTATATTGGCCTAGATTTTGACTACTTGTTGAATTTCCGACGATTCAGAACTTAGAGAAGATACACAGGGTTATTCAATTAACTATGAATTTAAAATAGATTTAGAAAAAAATGGGATAAAATAGAACTACAGTATAAATTCTCAAAACCGTCTATAGACCCACCTTGAGTACACTTTACATAATATTTTTTTTATCTACTGTTTAGCAATTCAGCCCCTATGGGTTTAAATTACTCTTTAATTTGTGAAATTATTTTTCATAAAAATCTATCATTTTTGAGTGCTGCTTTTCCATTGCAAAAGGTTACGAGCTGGGCGGACCAATTGGACCAGTCCATTGGTTGGAAGATTTAAACCGTTCCTTCCTTATTTTCGATCATTTACGGTACAAGGAATTATTTAAAGCCTGTGCAACCTTTTATACATTTTGTTTCTGTTTAATAAAATAAGAGCTTAATTGAAGTCATACCAATTAAGTGATTTTATGTTCGTCATGGGATTGAGAACTGTTTGCAAAATGGTTTTAGTACAACATTAAAGAGGGAAAAAAGAAGAGCTGAGTTTTTTAAAAACATGGCAATGATCTTTGTCCTCATTTCAAGCCATCCAGTAATAAGTCAATCATTGCTGGCTCCAGAGGATCGAGTATTATGCTATGATTGGGGTACACGATAGTAGTTATGCCATCTTGCCTGTGATTTACAGTTGTAGACTTATAATGTATGGGGATCAGTCCAAGAGCCTGTCCATGCATCCTTTCTTTTTTTAAACTCCAGAGTTAATCTCTCTTGATAGCCATATATTTTTTTTTCTGTGTGTAGGACCACCTCTCTGGGCTGTCAGTCAGACAGCTGCAATATTCTCTTCCTGACTGGCAGTGTCTGTTTTTGGCAATTTTTGTGTGTAGTGTCAGCTATCAGCATGCTAACCCCAGACACATTGGACATGCTGCACAATTTCTCTCTGTGGTTGTCACACAGCCCACAGTAGCCCAGGGCTGGATATATAGATTTATGCAGCCATCCTAGTAGTTACCTGCCCCTGCTGAGCTGGAACTCCTTTATACTTACTAAGATTCTGGCTGAGGTTGGGGGGAATTAAAATATACATTTTGTGTAATGACATGGTGAGGTAACCACTTGCTAAACCATTTATGTGGAATATGACTCCATTAAACCTCAGTCGATGGTTGGCCAAGCCCGATAAGAATGTCAGTCATCAGTAGCTATATATTGCGAATCACAATTTTAGCATACCTTTCTCCTGCAATTTTCTCAATGGTAAGCCAGTGATAAGCTGAGAATGTCAATTGACGCTCTCAGCCTATCACCAGTACCCAGTCCAAAGCTTCCATTTTGAAGTCAGGGGCTTTGGAGGCAGAGATTTGGAGGACTGTTGCCATTTGTAACATTTTAAGGTTAAGCCATTCATAAAATGTCGCCCAGGACCTCTAGGTAAGACAACACCTTCTCTAAGTTGGTACCTGGAGAACTCCTTTAACCTTTATAGTGAAAAAGGTTGCAATCTGCTATCCTTACCACCATGGGATACAAAATAAATAACCATACCACCACAAAAAAAGTCTACAATAATAAATCATTGTTTGACTCATTACAAATCTAATTAGCCCCTAAAACCAAAACATATTTAGCTTAATTGGTCCCAAACATACATTTGTCTAAATACGTGTAATTAGTCTCACAGCTCACATCACGGCACAGTAATGTTAATTTTTTTCAGTATAAATTATATGAAAATATACAGGAGCATGCTTCTAAATGTAGGAAAACACTCTTATATAATTATTATATTAGTATATCTATTTAAATGTATGTCTAATATACCAATCTAGTCTTGGCTTTCTAGCATCTAAAGAGGGCAAGCCACATTTCCTGATAAAACCACGGAAGCGTTAGCTTAAGGGTAGCTCATCCACACACGAAATTGAAGTCTCCTTCGTTTGATAGCTATATATCAAAAGATGCAACAATTAAAAGCTCTGGTATATAGCTTGTGCTAGTTTGGGCTCACAAACAGCTAATTTTCAAAAGCCTATACACATCAGACTGATCCCAACCGTAAGGGCAATCCAGAACCGAAATGCTGGCAAGATCTCTCTGCACGAGATACAGCAACTCCGGATGATAGTTTTGCCTTCTTTGGGCCACGTCAGCCTTAAGTTTAAAGGACCACTATAGTGCCAGGAAAACATACTTGTTTTCCTGGCACTATAGTGCCCTGAGGGTGCCCCCACCCTCAGGGTCCCCCTCCCGCCCAGCTCTGGGAGGGGGAAAGGGGTTTAAACTTACCTTTTTCCAGCGCTGGGCGGAGAGCTCTCCTCCTTAAACTAGCTTGAGATCAGAGTGGGGACCCACCGAAGGGCAAGCTACTTGAGCTGTTCTCCGTTCTCAGTATTCTCTTGCACCCTGTTTTTCTCTTTCAGTAAATTACAGTTGACAACTAATTTCCAAATTTTAAGCCAAAGAAACACAGTGGTAAAATAGCTGGCATAATATTACAACTTTTAATTTTAGTGGGAGTTTATGACATTTCCTTATGCATTGATATAAAATGTATAATGATTTGAAGACCACTTTTATTTTGAAGTCTCCTTTAGAAAAAAAATATTTTGTTGTGACATCATGGTGATATCCTTCTGTGATGTCATAAGGGTAACAGCTGCTATAATTGCTTGAACATTCAATTTCCTACCAGACATATCTAGGACACTGACAGAGCCACACTCTACTTTCATCTCCATGCCACAGAGATCTGTATTTCACCTGGAATCATCTAAAGACTTGGAGCTTCTTCACCTATAATCTGACCGTGTCCTTTACAGGTTCTAACAGGGTTTTTCATATTTGTTCTTTGCTTTGGGAAGGTCAAAAACTGGGATGGGGAGTAATTAAGACTGTCTAGGTTTTTATATTTGTAAATGCATACCAACCCTACTCCTAACCCTACACCATCCCTTCCCCTAACCCTATGCTTCATTAACTCTAGCCGTACCTACCCTAACCTTATCCTTAACCCTAAACTGCCCCTAACCCTATGCTTCTACTAACTCAAACTTTACGCCTACCCTAACCTTAACCCCACAACCTACCTAACCTTAACACTAAACTATACCTAACCCTAAACCAGTCTAGTTTATCATATCAATGTCATCTGCTGTGAAACTATTTTCTTGCATGTAAACAGAGCAACAATGATTTATTGATCAAACCATGGCAGCATTAATTGATGGATAGCTTCTCCACTTGTAAAACAAAGTGCAGGAAACAAAGCTGTGAAATTAGTATAAATAGATCTCCCCCTCCGTAGCGGTTAGGATTTAGCCGAGATTTTATGACAACACTTGGCCACAGTGTGACTATGGCCAGATCTCCTTCAGAGATTGGAGCATTTACTCCATATATATATCATATATAGGATATGTGGGTAATACCGGCTCTGTGAATGAGCTGCTGTTAAAGGACCACTATAGTGCCAGGAAAACATACTCGTTTTCCTGGCACTATAGTGCCCTGAGGGTGCCCACACCCTCAGGGACCCCCTCCCGCCCGGCTCTGGAAAGGGGAAAGGGGTTTAAACTTACCTTTTTCCAGGACTGGGCGGAGAGCTCTCCTCCTTCTCTCCTCCTCCGTTCCTCCCCGTCGGCTGAATGCGCACACGTGGCAAGAGCTGCACCCGCATTCAGCCGGTCACATAGGAAAGCATTTACAATGCTTTCCTATGGACGCTGGCGTGCTCTCACTGTGAAAATCACAGTGAGAAGCACGCGAGCGCCTCTAGTGGCTGTCAATGAGACAGCCACTAGAGGATTAGGGGGGAAGGCTTAACCCATTCATAAACATAGCAGTTTCTCTGAAACTGCTATGTTTATTAAAAAAATGGGTTAACCCTAGCTGGACCTGGCACCCAGACCACTTCATTAAGCTGAAGTGGTCTGGGTGCCTAGAGTGGTCCTTTAAGGGCCAGCCCAAACAGAGCAATGTTTATCTTTCACCAGTAGCTGACTGTTATATATTGGTCTTGTAAACATATATTTTGAATACAGGTCATGCCAGAAAGTATTTGCTTTGGATTGGAGCTGTCCTCCATTTACTGGGTTTATCTTTGGAGAAAAATTGGGTCTTTTCACAGTCTGCTTAGGTTAATGAATTGTGTGCGAGACTTGCTATCCAAAATGGAGGTGTGTACAGCAATCTGCATTTACATGAATGAAACAATATTTTCATCCATTTGACGATAAATGCGGTAAGTAGCATTTATCAGACTTGTCATGTGTTGCTATGTGACTTGTTGCTATGGTGACATTGATATTGTGCCTTATTGCTGCTATTGTGACTAGTTGTTATGGTGACTTGTTGCTATGGTGACTTGTTGCTACGTGACTGATATGTCACTTTGGGTATGACATCATATCCTGGCACTCATTAGTACTGATATATGTGTGCTGTAGGACCCTGTCTCATAATGCATTCTTTGAGATCAGCAATTTATGAGTTATGTAAATCTGTAATAATACTTATGATGCTAATATCACACTGATACTAATTTTGGATATGAATTCTAAATGTAAGAGCATTATACATTTTGCAAATTTTTTGTGACTTTGACAGTAATTTCTTTCTGATATGATATTTGTTCTCAGTACTCCGGAACCAAATGTATCTTGCTTGTATTTCATTTTTAGGACATGCACTTATTGCAACGGAATTTTTTCTTACAAGAAAACCCTGTTGTGTTAAAGGAACACACCAAGCACTTAGCCACTACTGCATGCTGTATTGAGTAATGGTGGCAGGAGTTCCCTGGCGCCATCCCACAATAAGTAGTCAAACCAAGTCGTGCAAGACAGCCATTATTGGCTGAGAGTTGCGGTTTGTCTATTTACTATGGTAAATAGTACTATAACTACATATAAATCAGCAGGCTTGGCGTGCTCCTTTAAATCTGAAATGGCTTCAGATGTCTTATCATAGTCGTTTCTTTAAATGTGACTGACATTTGGTTGGGTCCTCCTGGGCCTTTTATATATGACTAATTTACATTGTATACAGTATATTCCTTACAATGGTAAATGTCAAGATACAAATGCCTTTTCATATACGTAGTCAGTAGCTTATAGCAGTCTACGCATATCATCCACTACATACTGTGCAGTGGTGAATTTTTTTTATAGACTATAGGCTCCCCCTACTGCGTCAAGAAATATATAGCAGTGGTAGATAATGAATAGATAAACATTTTGGCACATCAATTTAGCCTACTGGTCTTAAAAAACTAACCGTAAACTATCTATACCAGGTGTAGGCAACCTTTTAGCAGCACAGTGCTGATATAGGATTGTGATGTCCCGTAGCGTGCCGGTCCTATTTTTTTTTTTTTAATTGAGGTGTGTATGCTGCCGTATTCTGCTTGTGTTATTTTTACTGTAATTGCTTTGTATCGGTGTATTTGAGCATATATGAGCTATTATATTGTATATGTTCATTAGTACTTTATGGTATCGTGTATGATACCTATGAATGTGGGCTGTGTATGAGGGCTGCTTGTGGAATTGTGTGTGTGTGTGTGGATATGTCACATTGTGTGTTTGGTAGTGTGTATATGTGTGTGGGCTGTTTGGAGTATTGCATGTGAGATGCTGCATGCGGGGTTGTGTGTGTGTATGTTTGTGTATGGGCTGTTTGTATTATTTGTATGAGGGGAGGGTTATTTCTGTGTATATGTAGAACTGTGGGTGGCTTCCCTAGGTTCCAGTGGGGACCAGGCTGGCCAGGTACAGGTCAAGGACAGGAGCTGCAATAGCAGCTGCAAGCTGCTCTACTACAGTGTGGATTCCCATTCACAAGTGATGGGAGAAAGTGATCTGAGATCACTTCCTCTACATGCTGCAATGCTTAAATTGAGGATTGTCCTTCACCACCTCTTCGTATTAGTAGATATCTGATGTTTTACTGGGACTCCTGATAGGACAGAGCCTGTTTGGCTCTAGCAGCCTTGAGTGCCGTAGGTTGCCTACCCCTGATCTATACAATAATATGAAATGTCTAAAAGGGATAAACTCCCTCTACTGGCCAAAAAGAAGATTTGGTGCACTATCCATATAATAGGTCTAATAAGAATCCATAAATAAATATGCCATCTTCCTCCATTGGCCAGCAAAATAATCTACTCACCATACAATAAAATATCAATAGGAAATAGCAGGACAAAATAAGCTAATAATCAAATACAACTGTAAAATTCAATATAAAATTAATTCTTAAAAAACAAAAAATAACTAAATGATAATAAATAACTAAAAACTAGTATTCAATATGTCCCCAGATCTAGGTTCTCATTTAAACCCTTAGGAATGAGTATTTCCAATCTATATATCCACTTAGCTCTTCGCTCTTAATTGAAGTCTCATTTTATCAGAAAGAGAACCTAACGGTGAGATCCACTCAGTCCCCACAATCAATAATGGCGAAGGGTCAGCTTTATGATATTGTTTAAAATGTACAGAAATAATGTTATAAAGGGAATAATGGACCATGAATCTTCAAAGCTACCTAAAGTGATCCTTAATTCTCCTACCACCACAACCACAACCACATGACAGAAGATACACTTCGTACCTACTGTTACAGGGAAACAGTAACGCTAGAAATATTAGAAAATTAAGTAAAATTAGTGGTCCCAAGATTAATACGGAAAGCAGTGATACATCATCTAGCCCCACAATTAGAATTGCCTACTATAGACCGTGAATACCTGTATTCAATGGTTTTACTTTAATATTACTTTAATATTACTTTAATATTACTTAAATTACTTTAATTTAATATTTAGTCCTAGTCATAGGTTACGAATGACCAAGAAGAATTAAGATCTTAAGATAACAGGCCCATGTCAGTAAATCGAAAAAGGTAAGGGGGAGAGCAAATAAGGTGTGTCCCTTAATAAGGAATACCATGTCTAAATGTCTAGCCCTATTATATATTTCCAAAATAATATGAGAACTCTTGGAGAGCAAAAAATGGGTCGCAAGAGTATTCTGAGAACGGACAGCAGCTAAAATAGCCTGCCCTTCGGTGGGTCCCCGCTCAGAACTCAAGCTGGTTTTAGCTCAACTTGTGCCATTACAGAGAGAACATATCTGAAGCATATCAGACTGGTCCCACCCATACGGGCAGTCCAGATCCAAAATGCCTAACAAGGCTGAAACGATCGTCTGGGGTTGCTGTATCTCTCGTGCAGAGAGAACTTGCTGGCATTTCGGATCTGGACTGCCCGTATGGGTGGGACCAGTCTGATATGCTTCAGATATGTTCTCTCTGTAATGGCACAAGTTGAGCTAAAACCAGCTTGCGTTCTGAGCGGGGACCCACGGAAGGGCAGGCTATTTTAGCTGTTGTCCGTTCTCAGGATACTCTTGCGACCCATTTTTTGCTCTCCAATATGAGAACTCTTTTCTAAAAACTGACCAATTGGAAAGTGTCACATTGAAAATTGTTTAGAAAGGTACAGTTGAATCCCAACCTAACAAATTGTCCTCCATTGGGAGTATCATTGGGTGTATCCATTGGGAGTGATGATTCATTAACATATACGTTCTTCTGATATGTCTTGGTGATCACTTTATTATTGGAGGCTATAAAGGTAAAATCTAAAAACTGAATTTGAGAAAAATTGGAGTTATGAGTGTAACTCAAACCTATACTATTAATACTATTGTAGCCCAATACGATGTAGCCCACAATTCCTCATATGTACCATCCCAAACTGTGAGGATGTCATCAACGAAACAGCGATAGAGGCTAGCTTATCTCTCCTTCGGTTATATTGGCCCAAATAGACGTTTCTTTCTATTCATGCCTTGGCTGCATCTTGCAGCTGCTTAGTAGATAACTCCTTAATTCCCATGGTATCAGGGAGCTATCTACCAAAAGGCTGAAAGACCTAAATTGGTCTTTCAGCTAAATTTACTAATACTAAGTAAAGATTGCTTAGTATTAGTAAATTCTGCCCCTACTCGCATGTCTATTAAACAGTGAGCAGCATTTGGCTGCTCACTGTTAAAAAAACACAACAAAAAACTAGTAACCCCCCATCTGAGCCCCCACCCGTGGGGGCTATTAAACTGAAGGGGGGACCTAGTGTTGTCCTCCCCCCCGGTCCTCACCTCTTAGCGGTGGGGCCCTAAATAACAATGAGGGGGGACCTATTGTTCTCCCTGACCCCCACCCACCCTTAAATGAGAAGGTGGGGGGACCTACTGTCCTCCCCCTGGTCCTCACCCCTGTGCAACGGGTGGGAGCCCTAAATGAGAATGAGGGGGGACCTATTGTCCTTCCCCCTGCCCCCACCCCTGAGCGGCAGGTGGGGGGCCTAAATGAGAATGTGGAGGGGAGCCTATTGTCCTCCCCCTGTCCCCCACCCCTGAGCGGCGGGTGGAGGCCATAAATAAGAATGTGAGCATGGGGCCTATTGTCCTACCCCCTGACCCCCACCCCTGAGCGGCAGATGGGGGCCCTAATTGAGAACATTGGGGGGGGACCTATTGCTCTCACCCTAAATAACAATGAGAGGTAGGACCTATTGTTCTCCCCCCGGCCCCCACCCCTGAGCGGTGGGTGGGGGCCCTAAATGAGAAGGTGGGGGGCCTACTGTCCTCCCCCCAGCCCCTACCCCTGAGCGGCGGGTGGGGGCCCTAAATGAGAATTTGGGGGGACCTACTGTCCTCCCCCCAGCCCCCACCCCTGAGCATCGTGTGGGGGCCCTTAATGAGAATTTGGGGGGGGGACCTATTGCCTCTCCTCAGCCCCCCACCCCTGAGCGGTGGGTGGAGACCTAAATAAGAATGTGGGCGTGGGGACCTATTGTCCTCCCCCCCTCGGCCCCCACGCCTGAGAAGCAGGTGGGGGACCTATTGTCCTACACCCCCCGGCCTCCACACCTGAGTGGTGGGTGGGACCTATTGTGCTCCCCCCGGCCCCCACCCCTGAGCAGCAGATGGGGGCCCTAAATTACAATAAGGGGGAGGACCTATTATCCTTCCCCCCCGGCCCTCACCCCTGAGCGGTGGGTGGGGGCCCTAAATGAGAAGGTGGGGAGGACCTACTGTCCTCCCCCCAGCCCCCAACCCTGAGCGGCAAGTGGGTGCCCTAAATGAGATTGTGGGGGGGACCTACTGTCCTCCACCCCCCGGCCCCCACCCCTGAATGGCGGGTGGGGGCCCTAATTGAGAATGTGAGTGGGGAATACCTATTGTCTGAGATTCACTCCTAACTCCAATTTGCGATTCACTCCTAACTCCAATGGTTACTTAAATTACATTTTTAGATATTACCCTTGTAGCTTCCATTAATACAGTGATCACCAAGATTTATCAGAAGAATGTAGATATTAATTGGTATTTACATGCACTCAGCTGTCAATACACCAATGGATACAAAGTATCTCTTTTGGACAATTTGTTTCTTGAATGCTTTTGAATATGAATCTCTCCAATTGTTTTTTTTTTTTTCTTCAGAAAATCGGTATGATATTGATATTATTTTAGAATGTAATAATAGGGCTAGAAATTGAGACAGAGTTTTACCTATTTATGGAAGCCCCTCCTTTGCCCCCTCCCACCCCCCTTCCTTTATTGCACAATGTACTGATGTGGGTACTATTGAAGAGTCTTCAGCCTGTGATCCTGCAATCTTGGACTTTCTTGGCCATTTGCGACCTTTGACTAAGACTAAATATTGGCAGTACAGAATAGCGGGTAAACACTATAATAGTGGCCAGTATTTGTAAAGTGATTCAGTTGTTGGTATAACTGTTTTACTGAGATCCTTAATCGGCACTGGGTAGCAAATTCCCTGGATTAAATGTAATTTTCTCCCAAACCAATTGTTACATTTAACAGAGTACTAAATCTCAAAACTATGTCAGCCAAATTCCAAATTCCAAAAATTGAATACAGGCATCCATGTAGGTTTACAGTCTATAGTATGCAATTTTAAGTGCTGGATTTGGCAATGTATAATATTTTTTTTTTTTCAAATTTGACAATTTTTATTGTTTTGTCATTCATCAGAAACTTGAGGGTACAGAAAAAAGAAGGAGCGGGGGCGGGCGGGGGAAGAGGTTGCAATTCCATGAAGGGTTTGTACAAGGTTTTTATTACAAACAGTCTCTTGAGTCACAGTTGGAGCGGTGCATATATTACCATTTAATATTTGACAATTGGTATTTGTACATTCCACATCTGTGAATTGAATGAGAGGGTTAGGGCCTTTCCTAATGCTTTGGTAGTAACATTTGCTATGTCTACTCGGGGGGGGGGTCTGATAAGTTCCGGGGTTTTTTTAGGGGTTGTTCAAGCTACAAGTTGGGTTCACCTTATGGCCTCTTTTGGTGTTTGGAGTGGTCGTACTCCTTGTTGTCAGTTTATTCAACATTCCCGTGTGATGAAGTAGCCTTTGTTGGGGGTTCGGTCTTTGTGTGGGCCCTGATTTTGGTCGTGAGGTCGTCTCACGGCAGGTGGTTCCCTGTTGTATCGCCTTTGTACGTTTCCCATTTGTCCCATGCTATTTCCCAGTATCTTCGGTACTTTTTATGGGGTTTGTTGGGAGGCGTATTTTGCCGCCTCATTGTGGTTTCGAAGTGGCCAGATTGACTTATGTGTTGTATGCACATGGAGATGGAGGGTATCGTTTGTGATAGCCAGTTCTGTGCTAGGGCACCCAAGGCTGCTATATTTATATGGAATATAAGATATCTGTCTGGTTTGGGTAACGACTCTGGGATGTCGAAGAGCACATAGTGTTCCAAATTATGTGTTAAAGTGTGCCCTGTGCTGTCTTTGATAAGTTTGGTTATGTCTTTCCAGTATTGTTGTAGGCGTGGACACGTCCACCATATGTGTGCCATTGTCCCTGTGCTTGATTTGCATCTCCAGCAGTGTGTTGGGAGAGCTTGGTTGTATTTGTGTAGCCTTATGGGCGTGAGGTACCATCTATATAAGAGTTTTTTGGCGAGCTCTATATGTTTTGAGCATAAAGAGAAAGTTTTGGGGGTTAAGATCATGCATTCCCATTCTGATTCAGTGAATGTTTTGTGGATCTCTTTTTCCCATGCGTTGATGAAGTTGTGTTCGTGCAGTTTGCATTTTGTGGGTAGTGTTGTGTAGATAGAGATTATGATTTTCTGGGGTGGTGTGGAACTGATGTACATTTCTTCGAATACCGTCATCTTTTGTGCTTTAATGTTAATTGCTTTCTCCTGAAGTTGTGTGCGTAACCATGAGCGTAACCATGAGTCTAGTTGGCGATATGAATAATGTGCTACTATTGATAACTTGTGGGAGTCTTGTAATGTGGCAAATGTTGTTAGCCCCGTGTTAGTGATTATCTGGTGTAGGAATCTTATACCGTGTCTTTCCCATATTCTGTAGTTAAAATCCGGGATAATGTACGCTAATGACTTAAGTGGCATGGCTTTGGAGATGAGTGAATCATTTGTTAGGGTAGGCCGGGCCCCATCCCAGATTTTTAGGGATAATGTTGTGGTCGGTAGGCAGTCCTGCATTTGCGGCCGTTTGTGTTTTGGTATCCACACTAAATTGTCAGTGCTAGCATTGTCAGCCCATTCTGCTTCTAGATGCTTCCATTGTGGTGCGTGTGTACCTGGTCTTGCTTGGATGATGCTGCTTAGTATCGTTGCATGGTAATACTGTTTGAGGTTTGGCATATTCATGCCCCCTTCTTTGAATGGCATTTGCATTACCTTTAGGGCTATACATGCTCTTTTGTCATTCCATATGAATCTGGTTACCCAGCGTTGGATTGTGGTAAAATAAGTGGAGGGTATATGAATCGTTAGAGATCTGAATAGATATAATAACTTGGGGAGGACTATCATTTGGACTGCTGCTATGCGGCCTGACCAGGATATGAATGATGTTTTCCAATCTTGTAGCTGTTTTTTTATTTCTATGCTTAGCTTGCCGTAGTTGGCGTTAAATAATGCGGTATGTGATTTTGTGAAGCGTATACCTAGGAATGTGATGTAGTCGGTTCTCCCGTCGTATGTGTAGGTGTTCTTTAGTCTATGGGTAATGTCTAGAGGGAGTCCTTTGCACAGGGCTTGTGTCTTGGATATGTTCAGTTTGTAATAGGACATTTTACTGTAGTTTTCTAGTATAGAATGAAAGTGTGGTAGAGAGGCCTCTGGGTCTTGTATCGTCAGTAATATGTCGTCTGCGAATAGTGTGAGTTTATGTTCTTTGCTTTTTGTTTTGACGCCCATGATTGATGGTTGTTGTCTAATGAGGGTCGTAAGGGGTTCTAGCGCTAGCACATATAACAGGGATGAGAGGGGGCATCCCTGTCTGGTTCCGTTCGTGATTCTGAACGGGTCTGAGAGGAATCCTGCATTGGTGATTCTGGCGGTGGGGTTACTATATATGCTTGTAGAATGTTCATGAACGCTGATTGGAATTCAAATTTCGCTAAGGTTGCTCTGAGAAAGTCCCAGTTCAGCCTATCGAAAGCCTTTTCAGCATCTAGTGACATGAATAGGCATCCCGTTTTTTGTTTGTGTAAGCTGTATAGTATATCCAAAACCTTCCTAGTGCCGTCTGTGCCCTGCCTTCCTTTTACAAAGCCGACCTGGTCTTCATGCACTAGATCTGGAAGTATGGTGGCTAATCTATTAGAGTATATTTTCGCCAGTAATTTAACGTCTGTGTTGAGAAGTGAAATTGGGCGTAGGTTCTGTCCTTTGTCTGGTATTTTCCCCGGTTTGGGCAATGTGGCCACATGGGCTGTAAGCATTTCCTGTGGGATTGTCCATGTATGAATTATGTACTGAAATGTTTGTTTCATGTGAGGGATGAGTATAGGTGCAAAGGTCTTGTAATATTGGTTTGTGAATCCGTCTGGGCCTGGGGATTTCCCAGTAGGTAGTCTGGTGATAGCGTCTTTCAGTTCTATTGTCGAGATTTGTTCAGACAGTTTGTTTTTTTGTTCGTTTGTCAGGGTTGGCAGTGATATCCGCTGTAGGTACCCCTCAATGTCTGAAACGGTTGGTTGGTGTAGGGTTTTGTCTTCCTTTAAGTTATAGAGGGTGCTGTAATAGGTCACTAGTTCTTTATTCATGTCTTGTGGGTTCCAGAGTTTATGGTTATCTTTTGTGAGGATGTATGGGATCTTAGCATTAGATTGCTTTTTGCGTAGCATGTTGGCCAATAGTTTGCTAGCTTTATTCCCTTTCGCATAGTGGTTCATCTTGAATTTTTTCAGGGTGTATGCTGTTTTTTGGAATTGGTGTTCATTAATTTTGGTGGTTATGGTTTGGATTTCCGTCAGGAGATCCTGTTGTTTTGTTTGGTAGTAAGTTTGGGTGGTATCTCTTAGCTGTATGAGCAGTTTCATAAGTGCTGCTCGCTTTTGCTTATTGAGATATGATGCTCTGCGAATCATCAGTCCCCGTATAACTGGTTTGTGTGCTTGCCATAGGATCAGGGCCGTGGTCTGGGGGTCATCGTTAGTAATAAAGTAATGTTTAAGTTCTTGTTCTAGTGTGAGAATGAATTCTTGGTCGTGGAGCAGTGAGTTGTTCAGTCTCCATGAGCCCTTGCCTTTGTACGAGAATGCGTCAGTGAGTGTCAGTATCACTGGGGCATGGTCAGACCATGTTATGTCACCGTGTGTGCATTGATGTGTTTGTGGTAGTCCTGTGCTGGTCACGAAAAAATGATCTATCCTGGAGTGGGTCTTGTGCACTTGGGAATAATAAGTGTAGTCCTTATCTCCAGGGTGCAGTGTGCGCCACGCATCGTATAAGTTAAATTGTATTAGCAGTTTGTTAAGTCTGGCGCAGGCCGGCCTGAGAGATTTCAATCTGGGTTTTTTTGCGTCTAGTGTAGTGTCCATTTCGGGGTCTAGGATATGATTCAGGTCTCCACAGTATATTAATATGCCTTGTTATATGTTGCTCACTTTAGTCAGTATCTTTTGTAGGAAGTGCCATTGATTGTCGTTTGGTGCGTAGATATTGACTATGGTGTATGTGACGTCATTGAGGTTACATATTAGTATAAGGTATTGGCGTTTTTGACTATTTTGATTGGCTTGAATGCGACTGATTTGTGTACTAGGATGCTGACTCCTCTGGATTTGTGTAGAATGGTATTGGTTTGAGGTCTATAGATGGTGATTTCTGTCCTTTGAAGTGAGTTTCTTGGAGGCAGATCACATCCGCATTATGGTTTTTCAGTTCTGTGCGCAGTATTTGGCGTTTTTGGGGAGAGTTTAGTCCCCGAACATTATGCGAGTATATTTTCATTATGGGATTGGTCTAGTTTAAATTTATCGTCAGCTGGTGGGCAGTATAGTTTAAGGGTTAGTGAGAGCTTGCCTTGGTGTGCCAGCCGTGCTGTGTACTTGGTGATGGTTGATGAGCAGGCTGTTTGCTTAGCTTGTGTAGTTTTGGGCAGAGTGGGTCCGTAATTGTTCTTGTGGTTTGCAACTGGGGTTAGGGATTGGTGGGGTGGAAACATGAGTCTCGTCGAGAACTCAACTATGTACAACAATGCCCAGGTGTGGGGCTTGGTACTCCTCGGTAGTACCTGGGGTGTGGTGAGCATGTGTGTTCTGCTCACGAAGGAGGCTACCTGGGCTCCTTCATTATTTAAGTCATGTCATGTCCCCCGAAATGAATGCCAGGTCAGTGTCCCTTTTTTGTGTTTGTCTAATGTGCTCTGGGTGGTATAGGTATGTTCTGCTGGCGATCGCCTGATTAGGATTTCTGGTGCAGTACCGTGATGTTAGAGCTGAAGTGGGAAAGGGTGTGAGCATACTTTATCATCAGTTCCATTTCGTAGTACCTTGTTACTCGTCACTGTGCTACTGCTCCTTGTTCTGCATATGCTGACTTGTCTGTGCTGCGTTTAATTTATGCGGCAACATAGTTGTCGTGTGCGTGCCCGTACTCTGGCTGTGTGGGTTGCCTATCTATAATATATAGTGGTTTATTATTAGTATAATTGTATTTTAATATTTTTTTTTTTGTCCTCTGGACTTTTCAGCTTTAGAATATTAGATAGTCAATCTGATTTTGGTGTATCTAGTTTTGCTCTTGCGTATTAGCACCGCGTCAGCTCTAGCGTGCTAGGGTTAATAGGTTATTCATAACCCTCTTGTCTTAGGTGTGGGTTATTAGGTTTATGTTCCCAGTTAGAAGGGGAGTAGATCTAAACTGAGTGGGGCATAATCTTTGGCATTTCGGGGTTCGGGTGTTCATTGGCGTGCTTGTATGTGTTGTCTATACAGGTAAATTATGCGGGTTGAATTACATCAAAGTTAACAAAAAACATAAAACATAAACAATTGGTTCTCTATATAAATTACCAGCCTCTACGTGTTATATCATATTAGTAGTGCAGAGTGGCTGGTATAAGTCTATGGTTACTATGCTTTTCGCCATTCTCGGTGCAGCGCGGCTGTTTCTCTTGTCGGTTTGCTCGGTGTGGGTAGATTCCATTCTCGGAGGAGCTTTTCTCCATCTTCCGGTGAGTTCAGTACCTTCGTCGCGCCTTCTTTGGAGATGAGAAGCTTGAGGGGGTAACCCCATCGGTAGGCTATTTGGTGCTGCCTGAGGATGGTGGTGATGGGTTGGAAGGTTTTCCTCCTTCTCAGCGTTGCAGCTGACAAGTCCGGGAATATCTTTATGTCAGTATATTTGCTGGGGATGTTCTTATTGTTTCTGCTCTGTTTCAGTATGATTTCTTTAATATGGTGGTAATGAGTGCACAAGATTACATCCCTAGGGACAGAGGGTGGTAGGTGTTGAGGTTTGGGTATCCTGTGTGCCCTGTCCAGGAGTAGCATAGCCGATGGCGTATCCGGTGAGAGCACATGGAAGAATTCGTGCAGATAGGCCTGGAGGTCCGCGGGGGTCACCGTTTCCAGTATGCCCCACAATCGTAAGTTATTTCTCCTCGCCCTATCTTCAATATCCATGAGCTTGTTCTCCATTGTGGATATGGTCACTTGCAATGTATTTACTTGGTCTATTAAGTGATTGTGTACTTCTTGAGTTTCCTCCATTCTCTCCTCCACGCGGGAGGTTCTCGCTCCCAGCTCTCCGATATCCTTTCTTAGGCTTGATAGGCCCGCCTCCCAGCCAGCCATCATTTTGCTGGAGAATGCTCCCAGTTGTTCCAGAAGGAATTGTTTAGTGACCGGCTCCTCCATTGTCTGGTCGGCTGGGCCAGTAAAGGGGTTGCCATCGTGTGTTTCTTATCCGCCATCTTGTTGGTGCGGCTGGATCGTCTATCTGGTCGGCGCTGCATTTTGTCCCAAAAAATTTAGTTTTTCGGCTTTGGTGGCTTGTCTTTTTTGTTTAGGTTGCGACATAGTTGTTTTCTGTGTGTCTGGGTCGTCTATTTCGGGAGCTGAGACGCCTTTGTTGGAGCCCATGTGCAGGAGCTAAGAATTACACGTCCATCTTGCTCCGCCGGTAGCCACGCCCCCGACGCAATGTATAATATTTAACTTCAGACCAGTAATTTTACTTTGTTTTCTAATTCATCTAATGTTAATGTTTCCCTGTAGCAGTAGGTATGTGGCGTATCTTCTGGCATGTGGTTGTGGTCTACAGTATGTAGGCCAGACCTTTAGAAGAATTAAAAATCCATCTAGGGAGCATTGTAGATCGATTGTCCAACCTTCCTTTGGTAATATTATTTCTGCAGATTTTAAATAATATCCTACAGCTGACCCTATGTCATCATCGATTGTGGGGACTAAGTGGATCCCACCGATAGGCTCTCATTCTCAGAGAAAGAGACTTCAATTAAGAGCTGAGACTAAGTTGATGTATAGCTTGGAAATACTCACTCCGAATGGTCTAATGAGAATGTAGAACTTGTGACATTGTGAATACTATTTTTTTAAATTATTTATAATTTTTATTATGACTTGTATATTTATGTTTTGGCTAGGAATTATTTTTATAATGAATTTTACAGTGTATGTGAATATTTGTGTAATTGATAGTTTAATGGTTGGCAGGTATACTTTACTCTTCAATATAAGAAGTTAGTGTGCTAATTAATTCATTTTTATTAGACCTATTGTATAGATAGTGTAATCAGTTTTGTTTTCTGTCAGTAGTGGGAGTTTATCCTTTTAAGGCTTGTCAGTGTTATTGTATAATGTTACACTGATTGGTCGATTCTCCATACCTGTGGTCTATTTTTTTATTGCATTCATTTATGCTTTTGTCATTCTTGATTTTCTAGCCTCTATATTAATGTTTATGCATTATACCAGCTTTACAAAGTGATTTCTGTCCCAAAAGGTATGCTTTAACATTATTGTAAACAAATATGTGTATTTATTGCGCCCCCCCCATATTTCATTTTAGCTAGTTGTGCTACATTCTGACCTGTAATTTTCACAATGTCTCGATAAAAGGCTTTATACAGAGTCTGGCTAGGGTTGAACTCACAACAATAACTTCATAGCTATAATAATGCAGATTTTATTATGATCCCAAGATGTGTCTTTCCTATAACTAGATCTATTATAAGATTTCTTCAGTCAGAGATAATTTAATACACTGGTCATTATTACGGTTTGTAATGTTTTTGCTAATAACATCTTATTGCTCTTACTGTGTTTGAATGTTGTCCAGGTTTACATTAACCTACTCTATCATATTAGACTAAATATGGTATTTTGCCTGAATATGAGTGGTGGGTGGGACCTATTGTGCTCCCCCCGGCCCCCACCCCTGAGCAGCAGATGGGGGCCCTAAATTACAATAAGGGGGAGGACCTATTATCCTTCCCCCCCGGCCCTCACCCCTGAGCGGTGGGTGGGGGCCCTAAATGAGAAGGTGGGGGGGACCTACTGTCCTCCCCCCAGCCCCCAACCCTGAGCGGCAAGTGGGTGCCCTAAATGAGATTGTGGGGGGGACCTACTGTCCTCCACCCCCCGGCCCCCACCCCTGAATGGCGGGTGGGGGCCCTAATTGAGAATGTGAGTGGGGAATACCTATTGTCTGAGATTCACTCCTAACTCCAATTTGCGATTCACTCCTAACTCCAATGGTTACTTAAATTACATTTTTAGATATTACCCTTGTAGCTTCCATTAATACAGTGATCACCAAGATTTATCAGAAGAATGTAGATATTAATTGGTATTTACATGCACTCAGCTGTCAATACACCAATGGATACAAAGTATCTCTTTTGGACAATTTGTTTCTTGAATGCTTTTGAATATGAATCTCTCCAATTGTTTTTTTTTTCTTCAGAAAATCGGTATGATATTGATATTATTTTAGAATGTAATAATAGGGCGAGAAATTGAGACAGAGTTTTACCTATTTATGGAAGCCCCTCCTTTGCCCCCTCCCTCCCCCCCTTCCTTTATTGCACAATGTACTGATGTGGGTACTATTGAAGAGTCTTCAGCCTGTGATCCTGCAATCTTGGACTTTCTTGGCCATTTGCGACCTTTGACTAAGACTAAATATTGGCAGTACAGAATAGCGGGTAAACACTATAATAGTGGCCAGTATTTGTAAAGTGATTCAGTTGTTGGTATAACTGTTTTACTGAGATCCTTAATCGGCACTGGGTAGCAAGTTCCCTGGATTAAATGTAATTTTCTCCCAAACCAATTTTTACATTTAACAGAGTACTAAATCTCAAAACTGTCAGCCAAATTCCAAATTCCAAAAATTGAATACAGGCATCCATGTAGGTTTACAGTCTATAGTATGCAATTTTAGGTGCTGGATTTGGCAATGTATAATATTTTTTTTCAAATTTTACAATTTTTATTGTTTTGTCATTCATCAGAAACTTGAGGGTACAGAAAAAAGAAGGAGCGGGGGCAGGGGGTTGGGGGGGGAAGAGGTTGCAATTCCATGAAGGATTTGTACAAGGTTTTTATTACAAACAGTCTCTTGAGTCACAGTTGGAGCGGTGCATATATTACCATTTAATATTTGACAATTAATATTTGACAATTGGTATTTGTACATTCCACATCTGTGAATTGAATGAGAGGGTTAGGGCCTTTCCTAATGCTTTGGTAGTAACATTTGTTATGTCTACTCGGGGGGGTCTGATAAGTTCCGGGGGGTTTTTAGGGGTTGTTCAAACTACAAGTTGGGTTCACCGTATGGCCTCTTTTGGTGTTTGGAGTGGTCGTACTCCTTGTTGTCAGTTTATTCAACATTCCCGTGTGATGAAGTAGCCTTTGTTGGGGGTTCGGTCTTTGTGTGGGCCCTGATTTTGGTCGTGAGGTCGTCTCACGGCAGGTGGTTCCCTGTTGTATCGCCTTTGTTCGTTTCCCATTTGTCCCATGCTATTTCCCAGTATCTTCGGTACTTTTTATGGGGTTTGTTGGGAGGCGTATTTTGCCGCCTCATTGTGGTTTCGAAGTGGCCAGATTGACTTATGTGTTGTATGCACATGGAGATGGAGGGTATCGTTTGTGATAGCCAGTTCTGTGCTAGGGCACCCAAGGCTGCTATATTTATATGGAATATAAGATATCTGTCTGGTTTGGGTAACGACTCTGGGATGTCGAAGAGCACATAGTGTTCCAAATTATGTGTTAAAGTGTGCCCTGTGCTGTCTTTGATAAGTTTGGTTATGTCTTTCCAGTATTGTTGTAGGCGTGGACACGTCCACCATATGTGTGCCATTGTCCCTGTGCTTGATTTGCATCTCCAGCAGTGTGTTGGGAGAGCTTGGTTGTATTTGTGTAGCCTTATGGGCGTGAGGTACCATCTATATAAGAGTTTTTTGGCGAGCTCTATATGTTTTGAGCATAAAGAGAAAGTTTTGGGGGTTAAGATCATGCGTTCCCATTCTGATTCAGTGAATGTTTTGTGGATCTCTTTTTCCCATGCGTTGTGTTCGTGCAGTTTGCATTTTGTGGGTAGTGTTGTGTAGATAGAGGATATGATTTTCTGGGGTGGTGTGGAACTGATGTACATTTCTTCGAATACCGTCATCTTTTGTGCTTTAATGTTAATTGCTTTCTCCTGAAGTTGTGTGCGTAACCATGAGTCTAGTTGGCGATATGAATAATGTGCTACTATTGATAACTTGTGGGAGTCTTGTAATGTGGCAAATGTTGTTAGCCCCGTGTTAGTGATTATCTGGTGTAGGCAGTGGCGTACTAAGGGGGGGGCGGTCCGCCCCGGGTGCCACCAGGATGGGGGGTGCCATGACCAGCCCCGCCGCCCCCTCCCCCATGCTGCAGCCGCCCGAGCGCTCTGTAGAGAGCCTCAGGCGGCTGCAGCTTTGCCCGGGCGGTGCGTCCATGAGGGCGGACCGCACCGCACGGGCACAGCATGGGGAGAGGGTCTGACAGGAGGGAAGCGCTCACTCCTGTCACTCCCTCTGTAGTAGCGTGGCCGAGCCCTGTATAGTCCGCGGGTACAGGGAGCAGCTGTCTCCTGTACCCGGCCGGACTAAAAGGAAGTGCATACAGAGTGTGCACTTCCTGTTAGTCGGCGGGTACAGAGTAAAAGCTACCTGTACCGCCGACTATACAGGCTAAATACTGCTGTAAAAACAGGGGGTGAGAAAGAGGAGGGAGGGGTGAGGAGAGAGAAATGAGGGGGGTGAGAAAAGAGAAAGGAGGGGGTGAAAAAGAGGGAGAAAGGGGGTGAGAGAGAAATGAAGAGGAGAAAGGGGGGTGGGGTGTATATTAATTATGGGGTGTGGGGGTGGTGTATATTAATTATAGGGGGTGAATTAATTATGGGGGTGAATTAATTATAGGGGTGGATTAATTATGGGGGGTGAATTAATTATAGGGGTGGATTAATTATGGAGGGTGGATTAATTATGGGGGGTGGATTAATTATGGGGGTGTATTAATTAAGTGGGAGTGGATTAATTAAGTGGGGGTGGATTAATTATGGGTAGTGGATTAATTAAGGGGGTGTATTAATTATGGGGGTGTATTAATTATGGGGAGTGGATTAATTATGGGGAGTGGATTAATTAGTGTGGATTAATTATGGGGGAGTGGATTAATTAAGGGGGTGGATTAATTAGTGTGGATTAATTAAGGGTGTGTGTATCAATTAAGGGGGTGGATTAATTAAGGGGTGTGGATGAATTAGTGTGGATTAATTAAGGGGTATGGATTAATTAAGGGGTATGGTTTAATTAAGGAGTGTGGATTAATTAAAGAAAACCTTTAACATTTTTTACAGGTTTGTTTTTTGGGGGTTTTTTTTGGGGGGTGGGGGGTGCCACGCCCAGGATCCGCCCCGGGTGCCAAATGCTCTAGGTACGCCCCTGGGTGTAGGAATCTTATTCCGTGTCTTTCCCATATTCTGTAGTTAAAATCCGGGATAATGTACGCTAATGACTTAAGTGGCATGGCTTTGGAGATGAGTGAATCATTTGTTAGGGTAGGCCGGGCCCCATCCCAGATTTTTAGGGATAATGTTGTGGTCGGTAGGCAGTCCTGCATTTGCGGCCGTTTGTGTTTTGGTATCCACACTAAACTGTCAGTGCTAGCATTGTCAGCCCATTCTGCTTCTAGATGCTTCCATTGTGGTGCGTGTGTACCTGGTCTTGCTTGGATGATGCTGCTTAGTATCGTTGCATGGTAATACTGTTTGAGGTTTGGCATATTCATGCCCCCTTCTTTGAATGGCATTTGCATTACCTTTAGGGCTATACGTGCTCTTTTGTCATTCCATACGAATCTGGTTACCCAGCGTTGGATTGTGGTAAAATAAGTGGAGGGTATATGAATCGTTAGAGATCTGAATAGATATAATAACTTGGGGAGGATTATCATTTTGACTGCTGCTATGCGGCCTGACCAGGATATGAATGATGTTTTCCAATCTTGTAGCTGTTTTTTTATTTCTATGCTTAGCTTGCCGTAGTTGGCGTTAAATAATGCGCTATGTGATTTTGTGAAGCGTATACCTAGGAATGTGATGTAGTCGGTTCTCCCGTCGTATGTGTAGGTGTTCTTTAGTCTATGGGTAATGTCTAGAGGGAGTCCTTTGCACAGGGCTTGTGTCTTGGATATGTTCAGTTTGTAATAGGACATTTTACTGTAGTTTTCTAGTATGGAATGAAAGTGTGGTAGAGAGGCCTCTGGGTCTTGTATCGTCAGTAATATGTCGTCTGCGAATAGTGTGAGTTTATGTTCTTTGCTTTTTGTTTTGACGCCCATGATTGATGGTTGTTGTCTAATGAGGGTCGTAAGGGGTTCTAGCGCTAGCACATATAACAGGGGTGAGAGGGGGCATCCCTGTCTGGTTCCGTTCGTGATTCTGAATGGGTCTGAGAGGAATCCTGCGTTGGTGATTCTGGCGGTGGGGTTACTATAGCGTGCTTGTAGAATGTTCATGAACGCTGATGGGAATTCAAATTTCGCTAAGGTTGCTCTGAGAAAGTCCCAGTTCAGCCTATCGAAAGCCTTTTCAGCATCTAGTGACATGAATAGGCATCCCGTTTTTTGTTTGTGTAAGCTGTATAGTATATCCAAAACCTTCCTAGTGCCGTCCGTGCCCTGCCTTCCTTTTACAAAGCCACCTGGTCTTCATGCACTAGATCTGGAAGTATGGTGGCTAATCTATTAGAGTATATTTTCGCCAGTAATTTAACGTCTGTGTTGAGAAGTGAAATTGGGCGTAGGTTCTGTCCTTTGTCTGGTATTTTCCCCGGTTTGGGCAATGTGGCCACATGGGCTGTAAGCATTTCCTGTGGGATTGTCCCTGTATGAATTATGTACTGAAATGTTTGTTTCATGTGAGGGATGAGTATAGGTGCAAAGGTCTTGTAATATTGGTTTGTGAATCCGTCTGGGCCTGGGGATTTCCCTGTAGGTAGTCTGGTGATAGCGTCTTTCAGTTCTATTGTCGAGATTTGTTCAGACAGTTTGTTTTTTTGTTCGTTTGTCAGGGTTGGCAGTGATATCCGCTGTAGGTACCCCTCAATGTCTGAAACGGTTGGTTGGTGTAGGGTTTTGTCTTCCCTTAAGTTATAGAGGGTGCTGTAATAGGTCACTAGTTCTTTATTCATGTCTTGTGGGTTCCAGAGTTTATGGTTATCTTTTGTGAGGATGTATGGGATCTTAGCATTAGATTGCTTTTTGCGTAGCATGTTGGCCAATAGTTTGCTAGCTTTATTCCCTTTCGCATAGTGGTTCATCTTAAATCTTTTCAGGGTGTATGCCGTTTTTTGGAATTGGTGTTCATTAATTTTGGTGGTTATGGTTTGGATTTCCGTCAGGAGATCCTGTTGTTTTGTTTGGTAGTAAGTTTGGGTGGTATCTCTTAGCTGTATGAGCAGTTTCATAAGTGCTGCTCGCTTTTGCTTATTGAGATATGATGCTCTGCGAATCATCAGTCCCCGTATAACTGGTTTGTGTGCTTGCCATAGGATCGGGGCCGTGGTCTGGGGGTCATCGTTAGTAATAAAGTAATGTTTAAGTTCTTGTTCTAGTGTGAGAATGAATTCTTGGTCGTGGAGCAGTGAGTTGTTCAGTCTCCATGAGCCCTTGCCTTTGTACGAGAATGCGTCAGTGAGTGTCAGTATCACTGGGGCATGGTCAGACCATGTTATGTGACCGTGTGTGCATTGATGTGTTTGTGGTAGTCCTGTGCTGGTCACGAAAAAATGATCTATCCTGGAGTGGGTCTTGTGCACTTGGGAATAATAAGTGTAGTCCTTATCTCCAGGGTGCAGTGTGCGCCACGCATCGTATAAGTTAAATTGTATTAGCAGTTTGTTAAGTCTGGAGCAGGCCGGCCTGAGAGATTTCAATCTGGGTTTTTTTGCGTCTAGTGTAGTGTCCATTTCGGGGTCTAGGATATGATTCAGGTCTCCACAGTATATTAATATGCCTTGTTGTATGTTGCTCACTTTAGTCAGTATCTTTTGTAGGAAGTGCCATTGATTGTCGTTTGGTGCGTAGATATTGACTATGGTGTATGTGACGTCATTGAGGTTACATATTAGTATAAGGTATCTCCCATTGGCGTTTTTGACTATTTTGATTGGCTCGAATGCGACTGATTTGTGTACTAGGATGCTGACTCCTCTGGATTTGTGTAGAGTGGTATTGGTTTGGGAATTGTTTGAGGTCTATAGATGGTGATTTCTGTCCTTTGAAGTGAGTTTCTTGGAGGCAGATCACATCCGCATTATGGTTTTTCAGTTCTGTGTGCAGTATTTGGCGTTTTTGGGGAGAGTTTAGTCCCCGAACATTATGCGAGTATATTTTCATTATGGGATTGGTCTAGTTTAAATTTATCGTCAGTTGGTGAGCAGTATAGTTTAAGGTTTAGTGAGAGCTTGCCTTGGTGTGATGGTTGATGAGCAGGCTGTTTGCTTAGCTTGTGTAGTTTTGGGCAGAGTGGGTCCGTAATTGTTCTTGTGGTTTGCAACTGGGGTTAGGGATTGGTGGGGTGGAAACATGAGTCTCGTCGAGAACTCAACTATGTACAACAATGCCCAGGTGTGGGGCTTGGTACTCCTCGGTAGTACCTGGGGTGTGGTGAGCATGTGTGTTCTGCTCACGAAGGAGGCTACCTGGGCTCCTTCATTATTTAAGTCATGTCATGTCCCCCGAAATGAATGCCAGGTCAGTGTCCCTTTTTTGTGTTTGTCTAATGTGCTCTGGGTGGTATAGGTATGTTCTGCTGGCGATCGCCTGATTAGGATTTCTGGTGCAGTACCGTGATGTTAGAGCTGAAGTGGGAAAGGGTGTGAGCATACTTTATTATCAGTTCCATTTCGTAGTACCTTGTTACTCGTCACTGTGCTACTGCTCCTTGTTCTGCATATGCTGACTTGTCTGTGCTGCGTTTAATTTATGGGGCAACATAGTTGTCGTGTGCGTGCCCGTACTCTGGCTGTGTGGGTTGCCTATCTATAATATATAGTGGTTTATTATTAGTATTATTGTATTTTAATTTTTTTTTATTTTTTTTTTGTCCTCTGGACTTTTCAGCTTTAGAATATTAGATAGTCAATCTGATTTTGGTGTATCTAGTTTTGCTCCTGCGTATTAGCACCGCGTCAGCTCTAGCGTGCTAGGGTTAATAGGTTATTCATAACCCTCTTGTCTTAGGTGTGGGTTATCAGGTTTATGTTCCCAGTTAGAAGGGGAGTAGATCTAAACTGAGTGGGGCATAATCTTTGGCATTTCGGGGTTCGGGTATTCATTGGCGTGCTAGTATGTGTTGTCTATACAGGTAAATTATGCGGGTTGAATTACATCAAAGTTAACAAAAAACATAAAACATAAACAATTGGTTCTCTATATACATTACCAACCTCTACGTGTTATATCATATTAGTAGTGCAGAGTGGCTGGTATAAGTCTATGGTTACTATGCTTTTCGCCATTCTCGGTGCAGCGCGGCTGTTTCTCTTGTCGGTTTGCTCGGTGTGGGTAGATTCCATTCTCGGAGGAGCTTTTCTCCATCTTCCGGTGAGTTGAGTACCTTCGTCGCGCCTTCTTTGGAGATGAGAAGCTTGAGGGGGTAACCCCATCGGTAGGCTATTTGCTGCTGCCTGAGGATGGTGGTGATGGGTTGGAAGGTTTTCCTCCTTCTCAGCGTTGCGGCTGACAAGTCCGGGAATATCTTTATGTCAGTATATTTGCTGGGGATGTTCTTATTGTTTCTGCTCTGTTTCAGTATGATTTCTTTAATATGGTGGTAATGAGCGCACAAGATTACATCCCTGGGGACAGAGGGTGGTAGGTGTTGAGGTTTGGGTATCCTGTGTGCCCTGTCCAGGAGTAGCATAGCCGATGGCGTATCCGGTGAGAGCACATGGAAGAATTCGTGCAGATAGGCCTGGAGGTCCGCGGGGGCCACCGTTTCCGGTATGCCCCACAATCGTAAGTTATTTCTCCTCGCCCTATCTTCAATATCCATGAGCTTGTTCTCCATTGTGGATATGGTCACTTGCAATGTATTTACTTGGTCTATTAAGTGATTGTGTGCTTCTTGAGTTTCCTCCATTCTCTCCTCCACGCGGGAGGTTCTCGCTCCCAGCTCTCCGATATCCTTTCTTAGGCTTGATAGGCCCGCCTCCCAGCCAGCCATCATTTTGCTGGAGAATGCTCCCAGTTGTTCCAGAAGGAATTGTTTAGTGACCGGCTCCTCCATTGTCTGGTCGGCTGGGTCAGTGAAGGGGTTGCCATCGTGTGTTTCTTATCCGCCATCTTGTTGGTGCGGCTGGATCGTTTGTCTGGTCGGCGCTGCATTTTGTCCCAAATTTTGTTTTTCGGCTTTGGTGGCTTGTCTTTTTTGTTTAGGTTGCAACATAGTTGTTTTCTGTGTGTCTGGGTCGTCTATTTCGGGTGCTGAGACGCCTTTGTTGGAGCCCATGTGCAGGAGCTAAGAATTACACGTCCATCTTGCTCCGCCGGTAGCCACGCCCCCGACGCAATGTATAATATTTAACTTCAGACCAGTAATTTTACTTTGTTTTCTAATTCATCTAATGTTAATGTTTCCCTGTAGCAGTAGGTATGTGGCGTATCTTCTGGCATGTGGTTGTGGTCTACAGTATGTAGGCCAGACCTTTAGAAGAATTAAAAATCCATCTAGGGAGCATTGTAGATCGATTGTCCAACCTTCCTTTGGTAATATTATTTCTGCAGATTTTAAATAATATCCTACAGCTGACCCTATGTCATCATCGATTGTGGGGACTAAGTGGATCCCACCGATAGGCTCTCATTCTCAGAGAAAGAGACTTAAATTAAGAGCTGAGACTAAGTTGATGTATAGCTTGGAAATACTCACTCCGAATGGTCTAATGAGAATGTAGAACTTGTGACATTGTGAATACTATTTTTTTAAATTATTTATAATTTTTATTATGACTTGTATATTTATGTTTTGGCTAGGAATTATTTTTATAATGAATTTTACAGTGTATGTGAATATTTGTGTAATTGATAGTTTAATGGTTGGCAGGTATACTTTACTCTTCAATATAAGAAGTTAGTGTGCTAATTAATTCATTTTTATTAGACCTATTGTATAGATAGTGTAATCAGTTTTGTTTTCTGTCAGTAGTGGGAGTTTATCCTTTTAAGGCTTGTCAGTGTTATTGTATAATGTTACACTGATTGGTCGATTCTCCATACCTGTGGTCTATTTTTTTATTGCATTCATTTATGCTTTTGTCATTCTTGATTTTCTTGCCTCTATATTAATGTTTATGCATTATACCAGCTTTACAAAGTGATTTCTGTCCCAAAAGGTATGCTTTAACATTATTGTAAACAAATATGTGTATGCGTTATAATATTTATTGCGCCCCCCCCATATTTCATTTTAGCTAGTTGTGCTACATTCTGACCTGTAATTTTCACAATGTCTCGATAAAAGGCTTTATACAGAGTCTGGCTAGGGTTGAACTCACAACAATAACTTCATAGCTATAATAATGCAGATTTTATTATGATCCCAAGATGTGTCTTTCCTATAACTAGATCTATTATAAGATTTCTTCAGTCAGAGATAATTTAATACACTGGTCATTATTACGGTTTGTAATGTTTTTGCTAATAACATCTTATTGCTCTTACTGTGTTTGAATGTTGTCCAGGTTTACATTAACCTACTCTATCATATTAGACTAAATATGGTATTTTGCCTGAATATGAGTGGTGGGTGGGACCTATTGTGCTCCCCCCGGCCCCCACCCCTGAGCAGCAGATGGGGGCCCTAAATTACAATAAGGGGGAGGACCTATTATCCTTCCCCCCCGGCCCTCACCCCTGAGCGGTGGGTGGGGGCCCTAAATGAGAAGGTGGGGGGACCTACTGTCCTCCCCCCAGCCCCCAACCCTGAGCGGCAAGTGGGTGCCCTAAATGAGATTGTGGGGGGGACCTACTGTCCTCCACCCCCCGGCCCCCACCCCTGAATGGCGGGTGGGGGCCCTAATTGAGAATGTGAGTGGGGAATACCTATTGTCTGAGATTCACTCCTAACTCCAATTTGCGATTCACTCCTAACTCCAATGGTTACTTAAATTACATTTTTAGATATTACCCTTGTAGCTTCCATTAATACAGTGATCACCAAGATTTATCAGAAGAATGTAGATATTAATTGGTATTTACATGCACTCAGCTGTCAATACACCAATGGATACAAAGTATCTCTTTTGGACAATTTGTTTCTTGAATGCTTTTGAATATGAATCTCTCCAATTGTTTTTTTTTTCTTCAGAAAATCGGTATGATATTGATATTATTTTAGAATGTAATAATAGGGCGAGAAATTGAGACAGAGTTTTACCTATTTATGGAAGCCCCTCCTTTGCCCCCTCCCTCCCACCCCCTTCCTTTATTGCACAATGTACTGATGTGGGTACTATTGAAGAGTCTTCAGCCTGTGATCCTGCAATCTTGGACTTTCTTGGCCATTTGCGACCTTTGACTAAGACTAAATATTGGCAGTACAGAATAGCGGGTAAACACTATAATAGTGGCCAGTATTTGTAAAGTGATTCAGTTGTTGGTATAACTGTTTTACTGAGATCCTTAATCGGCACTGGGTAGCAAGTTCCCTGGATTAAATGTAATTTTCTCCCAAACCAATTGTTACATTTAACAGAGTACTAAATCTCAAAACTGTCAGCCAAATTCCAAATTCCAAAAATTGAATACAGGCATCCATGTAGGTTTACAGTCTATAGTATGCAATTTTAGGTGCTGGATTTGGCAATGTATAATATTTTTTTTCAAATTTTACAATTTTTATTGTTTTGTCATTCATCAGAAACTTGAGGGTACAGAAAAAAGAAGGAGCGGGGGCGGGGGGTTGGGTGGGGGAAGAGGTTGCAATTCCATGAAGGATTTGTACAAGGTTTTTATTACAAACAGTCTCTTGAGTCACAGTTGGAGCGGTGCATATATTACCATTTAATATTTGACAATTAATATTTGACAATTGGTATTTGTACATTCCACATCTGTGAATTGAATGAGAGGGTTAGGGCCTTTCCTAATGCTTTGGTAGTAACATTTGTTATGTCTACTCGGGGGGGTCTGATAAGTTCCGGGGGGTTTTTAGGGGTTGTTCAAACTACAAGTTGGGTTCACCGTATGGCCTCTTTTGGTGTTTGGAGTGGTCGTACTCCTTGTTGTCAGTTTATTCAACATTCCCGTGTGATGAAGTAGCCTTTGTTGGGGGTTCGGTCTTTGTGTGGGCCCTGATTTTGGTCGTGAGGTCGTCTCACGGCAGGTGGTTCCCTGTTGTATCGCCTTTGTTCGTTTCCCATTTGTCCCATGCTATTTCCCAGTATCTTCGGTACTTTTTATGGGGTTTGTTGGGAGGCGTATTTTGCCGCCTCATTGTGGTTTCGAAGTGGCCAGATTGACTTATGTGTTGTATGCACATGGAGATGGAGGGTATCGTTTGTGATAGCCAGTTCTGTGCTAGGGCACCCAAGGCTGCTATATTTATATGGAATATAAGATATCTGTCTGGTTTGGGTAACGACTCTGGGATGTCGAAGAGCACATAGTGTTCCAAATTATGTGTTAAAGTGTGCCCTGTGCTGTCTTTGATAAGTTTGGTTATGTCTTTCCAGTATTGTTGTAGGCGTGGACACGTCCACCATATGTGTGCCATTGTCCCTGTGCTTGATTTGCATCTCCAGCAGTGTGTTGGGAGAGCTTGGTTGTATTTGTGTAGCCTTATGGGCGTGAGGTACCATCTATATAAGAGTTTTTTGGCGAGCTCTATATGTTTTGAGCATAAAGAGAAAGTTTTGGGGGTTAAGATCATGCGTTCCCATTCTGATTCAGTGAATGTTTTGTGGATCTCTTTTTCCCATGCGTTGTGTTCGTGCAGTTTGCATTTTGTGGGTAGTGTTGTGTAGATAGAGGATATGATTTTCTGGGGTGGTGTGGAACTGATGTACATTTCTTCGAATACCGTCATCTTTTGTGCTTTAATGTTAATTGCTTTCTCCTGAAGTTGTGTGCGTAACCATGAGTCTAGTTGGCGATATGAATAATGTGCTACTATTGATAACTTGTGGGAGTCTTGTAATGTGGCAAATGTTGTTAGCCCCGTGTTAGTGATTATCTGGTGTAGGCAGTGGCGTACTAAGGGGGGGGCGGTCCGCCCCGGGTGCCACCAGGATGGGGGGTGCCATGACCAGCCCCGCCGCCCCCTCCCCCATGCTGCAGCCGCCCGAGCGCTCTGTAGAGAGCCTCAGGCGGCTGCAGCTTTGCCCGGGCGGTGCGTCCATGAGGGCGGACCGCACCGCACGGGCACAGCATGGGGAGAGGGTCTGACAGGAGGGAAGCGCTCCCTCCTGTCACTCCCTCTGTAGTAGCGTGGCCGAGCCCTGTATAGTCCGCGGGTACAGGGAGCAGCTGTCTCCTGTACCCGGCCGGACTAAAAGGAAGTGCATACAGAGTGTGCACTTCCTGTTAGTCCGGCCGGGTACAGGAAACAAAAGCTACCTGTACCCGCTGACTATACAGGGCTCCGGCCACGCTACAGCAAAGGTAGGGGTGAGAAAGGAGGGGAGGGGGGGGTGAGAGAGAAATGAGGGGTGAGAAAGAGTAGTGAGGGGTGAAAAGATATAGGGGCGGAGAGATGAAATGAGGGGGGTGAGAGAGAAAGGAGGGTGAGAGAAAGGAGGGGGTGTATATTAATTATGGGGGGGTGTATTAATTATGGGGTGTATTAATTATGGGGGGTTTATTAATTATGGGGGTATATTAATTATGGGAGGTTGTATTAATAATGGGGTTGTATTAATAATGGGGGTGTATCAATTATGGGGGTGGTGTATATTATGGGGGTGGTGTATATTATGGGGGTGTATTAATTATGGGGGTGGATTAATTATTGGGGTGTATTAATTATGGGGGGTATTAATTAAGGGGGGTGTATTAATTAAGTGGGGTGTATTAATTAAGGGGGGATGGATTAATTATGGGGGTGGATTAATTAAGGGGGTGGATTAATTAGTGTGGATTAATTAAGGGTGTGTGTATCAATTAAGGGGGTAGAATAAGGGTGTGTGGATGAATTAGTGTGGATTAATTAAGGGGTATGGATTAATTAAGGGGTATGGTTTAATTAAGGAGTGTGGATTAATTAAAGAAAACCTTTAACATTTTTTACAGGTTTGTTTTTTGGGGGTTTTTTTGGGGGGTTGGGGGGTGCCACGCACAGGATCCGCCCCGGGTGCCAAATGCTCTAGGTACGCCCCTGGGTGTAGGAATCTTATGCCGTGTCTTTCCCATATTCTGTAGTTAAAATCCGGGATAATGTACGCTAATGACTTAAGTGGCATGGCTTTGGAGATGAGTGAATCATTTGTTAGGGTAGGCCGGGCCCCATCCCAGATTTTTAGGGATAATGTTGTGGTCGGTAGGCAGTCCTGCATTTGCGGCCGTTTGTGTTTTGGTATCCACACTAAACTGTCAGTGCTAGCATTGTCAGCCCATTCTGCTTCTAGATGCTTCCATTGTGGTGCGTGTGTACCTGGTCTTGCTTGGATGATGCTGCTTAGTATCGTTGCATGGTAATACTGTTTGAGGTTTGGCATATTCATGCCCCCTTCTTTGAATGGCATTTGCATTACCTTTAGGGCTATACGTGCTCTTTTGTCATTCCATACGAATCTGGTTACCCAGCGTTGGATTGTGGTAAAATAAGTGGAGGGTATATGAATCGTTAGAGATCTGAATAGATATAATAACTTGGGGAGGATTATCATTTTGACTGCTGCTATGCGGCCTGACCAGGATATGAATGATGTTTTCCAATCTTGTAGCTGTTTTTTTATTTCTATGCTTAGCTTGCCGTAGTTGGCGTTAAATAATGCGGTATGTGATTTTGTGAAGCGTATACCTAGGAATGTGATGTAGTCGGTTCTCCCGTCGTATGTGTAGGTGTTCTTTAGTCTATGGGTAATGTCTAGAGGGAGTCCTTTGCACAGGGCTTGTGTCTTGGATATGTTCAGTTTGTAATAGGACATTTTACTGTAGTTTTCTAGTATGGAATGAAAGTGTGGTAGAGAGGCCTCTGGGTCTTGTATCGTCCGTAATATGTCGTCTGCGAATAGTGTGAGTTTATGTTCTTTGCTTTTTGTTTTGACGCCCATGATTGATGGTTGTTGTCTAATGAGGGTCGTAAGGGGTTCTAGCGCTAGCACATATAACAGGGGTGAGAGGGGGCATCCCTGTCTGGTTCCGTTCGTGATTCTGAATGGGTCTGAGAGGAATCCTGCGTTGGTGATTCTGGCGGTGGGGTTACTATAGCGTGCTTGTAGAATGTTCATGAACGCTGATGGGAATTCAAATTTCGCTAAGGTTGCTCTGAGAAAGTCCCAGTTCAGCCTATCGAAAGCCTTTTCAGCATCTAGTGACATGAATAGGCATCCCGTTTTTTGTTTGTGTAAGCTGTATAGTATATCCAAAACCTTCCTAGTGCCGTCCGTGCCCTGCCTTCCTTTTACAAAGCCGACCTGGTCTTCATGCACTAGATCTGGAAGTATGGTGGCTAATCTATTAGAGTATATATTCGCCAGTAATTTAACGTCTGTGTTGAGAAGTGAAATTGGGCGTAGGTTCTGTCCTTTGTCTGGTATTTTCCCCGGTTTGGGCAATGTGGCCACATGGGCTGTAAGCATTTCCTGTGGGATTGTCCCTGTATGAATTATGTACTGAAATGTTTGTTTCATGTGAGGGATGAGTATAGGTGCAAAGGTCTTGTAATATTGGTTTGTGAATCCATCTGGGCCTGGGGATTTCCCTGTAGGTAGTCTGGTGATAGCGTCTTTCAGTTCTATTGTCGAGATTTGTTCAGACAGTTTGTTTTTTTGTTCGTTTGTCAGGGTTGGCAGTGATATCCGCTGTAGGTACCCCTCAATGTCTGAAACGGTTGGTTGGTGTAGGGTTTTGTCTTCCCTTAAGTTATAGAGGGTGCTGTAATAGGTCACTAGTTCTTTATTCATGTCTTGTGGGTTCCAGAGTTTATGGTTATCTTTTGTGAGGATGTATGGGATCTTAGCATTAGATTGCTTTTTGCGTAGCATGTTGGCCAATAGTTTGCTAGCTTTATTCCCTTTCGCATAGTGGTTCATCTTAAATCTTTTCAGGGTGTATGCCGTTTTTTGGAATTGGTGTTCATTAATTTTGGTGGTTATGGTTTGGATTTCCGTCAGGAGATCCTGTTGTTTTGTTTGGTAGTAAGTTTGGGTGGTATCTCTTAGCTGTATGAGCAGTTTCATAAGTGCTGCTCGCTTTTGCTTATTGAGATATGATGCTCTGCGAATCATCAGTCCCCGTATAACTGGTTTGTGTGCTTGCCATAGGATCGGGGCCGTGGTCTGGGGGTCATCGTTAGTAATAAAGTAATGTTTAAGTTCTTGTTCTAGTGTGAGAATGAATTCTTGGTCGTGGAGCAGTGAGTTGTTCAGTCTCCATGAGCCCTTGCCTTTGTACGAGAATGCGTCAGTGAGTGTCAGTATCACTGGGGCATGGTCAGACCATGTTATGTCACCGTGTGTGCATTGATGTGTTTGTGGTAGTCCTGTGCTGGTCACGAAAAAATGATCTATCCTGGAGTGGGTCTTGTGCACTTGGGAATAATAAGTGTAGTCCTTATCTCCAGGGTGCAGTGTGCGCCACGCATCGTGTAAGTTAAATTGTATTAGCAGTTTGTTAAGTCTGGAGCAGGCCGGCCTGAGAGATTTCAATCTGGGGTTTTTTGCGTCTAGTGTAGTGTCCATTTCGGGGTCTAGGATATGATTCAGGTCTCCACAGTATATTAATATGCCTTGTTGTATGTTGCTCACTTTAGTCAGTATCTTTTGTAGGAAGTGCCATCGATTGTCGTTTGGTGCGTAGATATTGACTATGGTGTATGTGACGTCATTGAGGTTACATATTAGTATAAGGTATCTCCCATTGGCGTTTTTGACTATTTTGATTGGCTCGAATGCGACTGATTTGTGTACTAGGATGCTGACTCCTCTGGATTTGTGTAGAGTGGTATTGGTTTGGGAATTGTTTGAGGTCTATAGATGGTGATTTCTGTCCTTTGAAGTGAGTTTCTTGGAGGCAGATCACATCCGCATTATGGTTTTTCAGTTCTGTGTGCAGTATTTGGCGTTTTTGGGGAGAGTTTAGTCCCCGAACATTATGCAAGTATATTTTCATTATGGGATTGGTCTAGTTTAAATTTATCGTCAGTTGGTGGGCAGTATAGTTTAAGGTTTAGTGAGAGCTTGCCTTGGTGTGCCAGCCGTGCTGTGTACTTGGTGATGGTTGATGAGCAGGCTGTTTGCTTAGCTTGTGTAGTTTTGGGCAGAGTGGGTCTGTAATTGTTCTTGTGGTTTGCAACTGGGGTTAGGGATTGGTGGGGTGGAAACATGAGTCTCGTCGAGAACTCAACTATGTACAACAATGCCCAGGTGTGGGGCTTGGTACTCCTCGGTAGTACCTGGGGTGTGGTGAGCATGTGTGTTCTGCTCACGAAGGAGGCTACCTGGGCTCCTTCATTATTTAAGTCATGTCATGTCCCCCGAAATGAATGCCAGGTCAGTGTCCCTTTTTTGTGTTTGTCTAATGTGCTCTGGGTGGTATAGGTATGTTCTGCTGGCGATCGCCTGATTAGGATTTCTGGTGCAGTACCGTGATGTTAGAGCTGAAGTGGGAAAGGGTGTGAGCATACTTTATTATCAGTTCCATTTCGTAGTACCTTGTTACTCGTCACTGTGCTACTGCTCCTTGTTCTGCATATGCTGACTTGTCTGTGCTGCGTTTAATTTATGGGGCAACATAGTTGTCGTGTGCGTGCCCGTACTCTGGCTGTGTGGGTTGCCTATCTATAATATATAGTGGTTTATTATTAGTATTATTGTATTTTAATTTTTTTTTATTTTTTTTTTGTCCTCTGGACTTTTCAGCTTTAGAATATTAGATAGTCAATCTGATTTTGGTGTATCTAGTTTTGCTCCTGCGTATTAGCACCGCGTCAGCTCTAGCGTGCTAGGGTTAATAGGTTATTCATAACCCTCTTGTCTTAGGTGTGGGTTATCAGGTTTATGTTCCCAGTTAGAAGGGGAGTAGATCTAAACTGAGTGGGGCATAATCTTTGGCATTTCGGGGTTCGGGTGTTCATTGGCGTGCTAGTATGTGTTGTCTATACAGGTAAATTATGCGGGTTGAATTACATCAAAGTTAACAAAAAACATAAAACATAAACAATTGGTTCTCTATATACATTACCAACCTCTACGTGTTATATCATATTAGTAGTGCAGAGTGGCTGGTATAAGTCTATGGTTACTATGCTTTTCGCCATTCTCGGTGCAGCGCGGCAGTTTCTCTTGTCGGTTTGCTCGGTGTGGGTAGATTCCATTCTCGGAGGAGCTTTTCTCCATCTTCCGGTGAGTTGAGTACCTTCGTCGCGCCTTCTTTGGAGATGAGAAGCTTGAGGGGGTAACCCCATCGGTAGGCTATTTGGTGCTGCCTGAGGATGGTGGTGATGGGTTGGAAGGTTTTCCTCCTTCTCAGCGTTGCGGCTGACAAGTCCGGGAATATCTTTATGTCAGTATATTTGCTGGGGATGTTCTTATTGTTTCTGCTCTGTTTCAGTATGATTTCTTTAATATGGTGGTAATGAGCGCACAAGATTACATCCCTGGGGACAGAGGGTGGTAGGTGTTGAGGTTTGGGTATCCTGTGTGCCCTGTCCAGGAGTAGCATAGCCGATGGCGTATCCGGTGAGAGCACATGGAAGAATTCGTGCAGATAGGCCTGGAGGTCCGCGGGGGCCACCGTTTCCGGTATGCCCCACAATCGTAAGTTATTTCTCCTCGCCCTATCTTCAATATCCATGAGCTTGTTCTCCATTGTGGATATGGTCACTTGCAATGTATTTACTTGGTCTATTAAGTGATTGTGTGCTTCTTGAGTTTCCTCCATTCTCTCCTCCACGCGGGAGGTTCTCGCTCCCAGCTCTCCGATATCCTTTCTTAGGCTTGATAGGCCCGCCTCCCAGCCAGCCATCATTTTGCTGGAGAATGCTCCCAGTTGTTCCAGAAGGAATTGTTTAGTGACCGGCTCCTCCATTGTCTGGTCGGCTGGGTCAGTGAAGGGGTTGCCATCGTGTGTTTCTTATCCGCCATCTTGTTGGTGCGGCTGGATCGTTTGTCTGGTCGGCGCTGCATTTTGTCCCAAATTTTGTTTTTCGGCTTTGGTGGCTTGTCTTTTTTGTTTAGGTTGCAACATAGTTGTTTTCTGTGTGTCTGGGTCGTCTATTTCGGGTGCTGAGACGCCTTTGTTGGAGCCCATGTGCAGGAGCTAAGAATTACACGTCCATCTTGCTCCGCCGGTAGCCACGCCCCCGACGCAATGTATAATATTTAACTTCAGACCAGTAATTTTACTTTGTTTTCTAATTCATCTAATGTTAATATTTCCCTGTAGCAGTAGGTATGTGGCGTATCTTCTGGCATGTGGTTGTGGTCTACAGTATGTAGGCCAGACCTTTAGAAGAATTAAGAATCCATCTAGGGAGCATTGTAGATCGATTGTCCAACCTTCCTTTGGTAATATTATTTCTGCAGATTTTAAATAATATCCTACAGCTGACCCTATGTCATCATCGATTGTGGGGACTAAGTGGATCCCACCGATAGGCTCTCATTCTCAGAGAAAGAGACTTCAATTAAGAGCTGAGACTAAGTTGATGTATAGCTTGGAAATACTCACTCCGAATGGTCTAATGAGAATGTAGAACTTGTGACATTGTGAATACTATTTTTTTAAATTATTTATAATTTTTATTATGACTTGTATATTTATGTTTTGGCTAGGAATTATTTTTATAATGAATTTTACAGTGTATGTGAATATTTGTGTAATTGATAGTTTAATGGTTGGCAGGTATACTTTACTCTTCAATATTAGACGTTAGTGTGCTAATTTATTCATTTTTATTAGACTTATTGTATAGATAGTGTAATCAGTTTTGTTTTCTGTCAGTAGTGGGAGTTTATCCTTTTAAGGCTTGTCAGTGTTATTGTATAATGTTACACTGATTGGTCGATTCTCCATACCTGTGGTCTATTTTTTTATTGCATTCATTTATGCTTTTGTCATTCTTGATTTTCTAGCCTCTATATTAATGTTTATGCATTATACCAGCTTTACAAAGTGATTTCTGTCCCAAAAGGTATGCTTTAACATTATTGTAAACAAATATGTGTATGCGTTATAATATTTATTGCGCCCCCCATATTTCATTTTAGCTAGTTGTGTTACATTCTGCCCTGTAATTTTCACAATGTCTCGATAAAAGGCTTTATACAGAGTCTGGCTAGGGTTGAACTCACAACAATAACTTCATAGCTATAATAATGCAGATTTTATTATGATCCCAAGATGTGTCTTTCCTATAACTAGATCTATTATAAGATTTCTTCAGTCAGAGATAATTTAATACACTGGTCATTATTACGGTTTGTAATGTTTTTGCTAATAACATCTTATTGCTCTTACTGTGTTTGAATGTTGTCCAGGTTTACATTAACCTACTCTATCATATTAGACTAAATATGGTATTTTGCCTGAATATCGATGGTTCCTCCATAGATTGCATCATTAGTAACTAGTATAATGCCCTATTCGTTGTAGGTGATCTACATGCAAGATTGGGTTCTAAATATTCTAGAATTTGACATACAGTATCTCCGTCTCAATGCCCACTGTAAGATGTACAGGGACGTGATAATTGCAATTTGTGAAATAGATGGGGCATTACAGCATTTGGATTTTGCCTCCCATCTTGTGAATGGACAGGTAGCACTTTTCCATAATATATTAACTAGGTAAAGGTTAGTTCCTCCCCTCAGACGTATAAAAGACCCCTCATGTAGAGGATGAAACAAACACTGGTTTTCTGGTTTTACTCCTGCCTTTCTAATATGGAGGAGGTATTTGTCAAGCACCAGAAGGGACTAATTCTTTGTTGGAATGTGTGTACACTTTGCGATGAGTTCTATATCGATTGTAGAGTACATTGGACCGTTTGAGCTGCGGATGCTGCCATGAGAGAGGACATTAAATAATTTAAGTATTTTTCATCTCCACTGGAATCTTTGCAAATGTTATTACAGGACTTATTTTGTTAGTCCAGGTTGAGCAGTATTATCACTTGAAAGCAGTCAAGTATGAACATAGATAATTGTATATACCACGGTCATTTGGCACATTGTTATTGTCATGTTATGTATGATGTATATGCTCATGTTTATCTATACTATCAATGAAAAGGAAAATAAATTTTTTTAATGAAATAAGTGGGTCAACTCACCTTTTGAGTCTGAATCAGACGATTCCCGTAAAGGAATCTGAAGACCCTGTGAGTTATTGAAGGATATCAAATGAGCTTATTTTTTTCCGGTATAATTTAGTGTCTAAATGTCTGAGACATTCAGCTAGATATATGGAATTTTAGATCTGTTTTTCTCTCATGCACTGTATCATACACGTAACCGATAACACCCAATGGGACTGATGCCTAAGAGGCTGTCAACCAGAAGCCTCTCGAGTACCATCCTCTGTCTGGACAGATATAGTGGAGGAATCTCAAACGTAATCCCAAATGGCCTTCTTTTCTTAAAGATCTTACACTTACTGAGTGGGTAATGATATTTATACTGTTACACTTCCATTACTGTGAGAGAAGTTACTCATAAGTTAATGCAGCCATGGTTTTAATCAGGAAAACTATTATAGTAAATATGGGAACTATTCACCTCTTAATGCCCAGAGGGAAGGGCAGTCCTTCCAGCCATGGTTCCCCAGAGGTTTCCTCCACAGGGGGTTTTTCCTCTCCTGAGTGCTGAAGGATGACTCTTTGTGAGTCCAGAGGTTGCCCATTTATTAGCCGCATTCCTGGCCAAATCTGCAATTATATCTCAGTTCCATTTTCTCCCTGTACTCTTATATCACTTCCAAATGCGGCAACACAAGTTTGATGCTATGAATTCTGCTTAATAAATAAAACATTAATTAAATATATATACACATCTCTTGCGTTGATTTCTATAAATTGGTGAATGGCTTGGTTAGATATGGACTCGGAAGAGATCTGATACGAGTATGGATAAAACATTTTGAATTGGAGTGTTTTTTTCAAGGGTGACGTTGTGTGTGGGTACTTGTTGGTGCAGTACATACATGGACCTTACTCTATGAAGTGACAAACAATTGGGAGTTATAACGGCAAATGTAAGTAACAGTTAAATCCACTTCACAAAAGAAGGTAAATTAAAAGCTTTTTCTCCAACTACGGGGGCGTTTTGCAAAGACGACCAGTTGTGCAGCACATTTACTGTGCTGTCACAGCTCTAGCATGCATTGGTTTCAGTGTTAAGTATTATGGAGATTGGCACGCACCATGTGTTCGTATTGGTGACTTCACCGCACTTTGGATTGGAACTGCAGAGACTCTACCAATGCTGGAATAAAGGCAAGTTTATTTTATATCCAAATCGTTCAATGTCCTAAAAGTTAAATAAATAAATATACATATTTTAAATGTTTGATTTTTAAATTAGGGGGTTCCTTTTATTCACACACATATTACAGAAAGTATACACACAAACTGATCTATATTCTTGTTATTTAATTTGCACATTAATTACTTAAAATATATGCTTTGGCAGTTCATATAATGTTCCAGTTATGTGCTCACTGATACTTTGGACTGTGTTATGTTTGTAAATCACTGAGTAAGTGCATTATATTAGAAATGTTAGGAAATTAATACTTTATATTAAAGATACTGTCAAAGTATGTTGTTTTCATTGGGCTATGGTAACGAAGTGACTGGCATTACTCTGAATTAATGGAATGCTGGCAAAGAACCCAGTATGACAGCATTACGAAGGAGGTTTGCCATCCTTGGGGAAGTGCCCCTATGCAGGGCAAGTCAGAGAGGAGACCGGGCAAAGTGCAGGACAGACCGGAGGTAAATTGTAAAGAATTGAAAGTGCAAATTTCAAGCCAAAAAAAGGAGTTGAAAATAAATTCTTGACGCGTCCTTTTTCTGGATTAACCCAAAAAAAGTAAAATAAATAGCCGACATGAAAACAAGGATAATCCTGGGGTGAGACTTCCATTTACCATTAATTTAACTTGTTTCTGTCTCATAAAATAATACACAAATATAAAATGAAAGATGTGGGATTTTATTTGTTTTATGTTACAACACAAATAATATCCTCCTAGAAAATGTCAAAAATGTACAATTAAAGAAAGACAAATATAGAAACTATGACGTTGAGCGCAGTGGGTTCAGTGGACAGAAAACTCGTGGAGAAGCTTTCAGATGACAAACTGTGTGATCACACACACAACGGAAAGAAGTCTCTCCTGGCAGATATGCCATATTTACACCGCCATTAACACAAGTCCCAGTTGACACAAAGTATTATGTGTTTGTCAAAGAACTTTTGGACTCCACGTATTTAAGAGCCTTCTCTTTCACAGCCTGGACGCTCTCTGCGGTGCCGTGTTTCTTCTCGTATTCCAGGTAGCGTTTGAAGAAGAATTTGATTCTCTTGGCAGCTAAGCTCAGATTAATGACACGCTCAAAAATAGCTCTGGGAGAATAACATAAAATGTGTTAATTTAATTAAACTGTGAATATCTAACAGCATGACAACAATCTATCAGGTTAATTCACATGACCGAACACAAAAAAAAAAAAAAGAAAAGAAAAAACAACTATAACTCTATTAGGAAATCTGGTTAGCACTTAGAAATAATAGAAAGTGAAGCAAACTCTCAATACTTTTTTTTTTAATATAATTAGTGTGGATTTTAGACAGTCTACTGTATTGGTTATGGTCTCAAGTGTGTCTTTGTGCCCTCCCAGGGTAAGTAGTTAAACCATTTACAAATGAAATAACAACTTACCTGGGCTGGGTGTTCAACACTCCTTCTGCTTCCTGGAGCAAACGACGGAAGGGAGGGGGTTGTCAGGGAACCTCTAGCACCATAACCACAACAGTGGTTATATTGCTTGGTGTTTGTTAAGGTGCTTGGTATTGCTTAAAATTATAAAACTCTACGATATTGTAGTTTATACACAAAGTGGCTTGGCCTAGGAGTGAACCCTTTAACATAACTATACAAGGCAATATTCCTGAGCAAATGTAGGACTGCCACCTCATTTACTGACTATAGGAAACAAATTTAAAAAGTGATGCCATTACATAGATAGCATTCATAAGTTACTGCAGAGGGAACTCTGTAGGACCCTTCGTGTCCTTCAGTTGAATAAATGTGTAGGTTTATAAATATATTTGCTCTGTTAGCAGTGTGATGTTTAAATGCATACAATGATCAGATTGGAAAAGACTACATGTTGTAGGACTAAAACTCCCATTATACTTTGCTAGCCTTAATGCTGGCAAAGCATCAAAGAGGCTGTAGTTATGCTATAGATACGAATGTACCTTAGCCATCCCTGTTGGATTGCATCACTAAAGCATGCCGACTCACCGCACTTCCTTTTGGAGGCCATGTTTCATCATCAGGTCTATGTAAACGGACCACAGGTCTGTTCGCTTTGGATAATTGCTCAGCGTGCTCTCAAACAAGGCTTTTCCGCGCTCTGCGTCACCAAGATGGAATTCAAGCTGTGCAAACTTTGAAATGACATCAATATCTGAAAGATAGAAGGAAAGGGACATTCTGAGGAATGGGACACCTAGCAAGCACCGGCAGGGGTATGAAAGTAAAAATCTTGACTATAAAAACATCCCCAATGAAAATATAAAGGTAATGGGTAAAGGAGTCTCTAGCTTGCATTCCTGCAAACCAAGCCTTCTCTGCTTTGAAAACCATTTATATAAATAGTGGAGCAAGGCTGTATTCAATAAATGACCCTATAGTGCAAGGCTGCTATAATCAGATCAAATAAAGAGGTTGTTTTTTTTTTAACTTGTTCACATTATATAGTGAAATAATTGGGTTATGCGTTCACTATTTGTTAGAAGTCTTATTTAAAAAGGATTTCAAACATGCATGAAAACCAGTTAAAGAACTATTATTAACAGATCTAGAAGCACATTTACAATGTTACTTGCAAAAATAACTAATCTGCAATCGGCATTCCTGATCCTTCAATCGGGTTAGAGCTCCTGTGAGCTGGTAAATTACACCAACTGGATGGAATTCTAATATATTGCAATGACATTTTATATCCACACATCGTTTAATATATAGATCATAAAGAAGTAAATAGAATATGCAGCGGCTGTGGAAGGTAATTACACATCTAGTTTATAAATAATGACAACAGGGGAGGGGAAAAACCAGTGTCACTGATGTATTACAAGGAACAATGTTCATGATGTAGGATATCAGAATACTCACGTTCTTTTTCTGGGAGACATTTCAAGGCTCTTTGCAATAACCTGTGTGTAGCTTCCCCCTGCCCTTGTTTTAGGAGGAATGTAGCATATTTCAACCATACTGTATTTTCCTGGCGGAACCGTTTCAGCATAGTATTAAACAAATTTTCGGCTTCCTGGAAGAGAAATTTAAGACAATGAGATGTTGCAACAGATCATCAAAAACACACAGACTTGTAGAATTGTGTAACCAAGGTACCACTTCTAACTTTGATTTAGTGAAAACATTATCTCGGGCAGGATTTGGACTATAGTGAGCTGTTGGTTACTCAAAGTGAATTTCAAATTGTAGGCCAAAATAACTGAACTGGAATTGTTGGCCTAAAATTTAAAAATTAGGGCACTAGAGTGTTTGTATTAAACACTATACCGTCAGGTATACAAATGTGTATTTCTAACATTCCAAACATTTTAGATGATATGAGACCATAGGGATATTGAAAAAACAGGCCACCTGAAAGTATAATTGTAGAAAGTATCAATCAACGTTACCTTAAACTTTTCAGACTTGATGTAGATATCAGCCAGCTGTAAAAACACTTTAAGAGGCTCGTTATACTGGACGGCTCGTTCAAAAGCCTTCAGTAGAGTGTCCTCTGCCCCATACATGTTCTCCAAGTTTAATAACGCAACCCAAACATTGAGTTTCTCCTGTTCTTCCCTGAGAAAAGAATATTAAAAAATATATATATTTTAAATGAAAGAGATAGTTACATTACTGAACTTCAAAGAAATGTTCCTTCTAAAGTCCTACAAAAGTTAACCGGAATTAAGGATAACAACTTGAGGATTGGTACCTAAAAGATATCGTTTTCAGAGCTCTTTCAGCCACAGCTCGTGCTTTCTCAATCTCTGTAGCGTGGAGGTGAAAGGCCATGTACTGAAGCCAGAGAATGGAACTGTTGGGGGAACTAATAACGAGTCGGTCAAAGTCGTCGGCGGACTGAGGCTGCCGATTGGGATCCAGAAGGGTGGCTTCTATCTTAGAAAGCTCCTTTTCAGCTTCTTTCTTCTCCGCATCCTTCTCTTTTTTTGTTTTCTTAGTCTAAAAAAAGTGAATGAAAATTTCCAGTCTTGATAAATGTTTTTGATTCAAAGTATCATTGGCTTCAACAATAAAGACAGTGATTAAAAGGAACCCAGCTTCCATTGAAAATATCAGACAACTTAAATGTAGAGCAGGCCCTCCACTGTATTATAGGGACACTCAAGACACCCACGTGCATCTGGTGCATTGTGTATATTAGCTTTATTTTTTTTTATTTTTTTTTACAATCCCCAACACGAACTATGCTCCTCCCTTCCATCCTGCATAGATTCTATGTTTGCTGCTCTAGGTGTTGGGTTTATGGGAGTTGTAGTTGGGTTATTGGCTTTCTGCAGTAGCGGTAGTAGTCTAGCAATGTTTCCGTCACTTCCAGGTTTAGTGAAGAGGTCATTTCAAATGTAAGCATTTTATTTGCCCTTCTGTATTTTTAAACCGTTTATATATTATGTATAAAAAAAACTGTTAAAACCAACTGTGAGTTTCCCTTTAAAGCTTTATCTTAATTAGCCGGAAAAGTTGAAAGATATATGCTTTTATCCAAAGTCACCTGTACATATATATTTGTTTTATTTTTGAGTAGTATTATTGAAAAACCCAGTGACAGACTGACAGGTAGACCCAGTATTAAAATCTGAAGCACTGGCTGTCTTCCCATCCCAGTCTGTGAGTTTCTATTACGTATGAGTATATAGCATGTGTGATACGGTGTGGTGCAGCCCCAGTACGGTGCGTTAATAGCAAATTCCAGCCAAGTCCAACACAGATTAAACTGCAAAACACAAAACGTAAGCACTGGACAACCCATTAATCCAAAGCCCTCCCAGGACGATGTTATTGATATTCATATAGCATTCATGCAAATTATGTAATTAAAGAGTAAATCATAGCAACATTGTCTCCTGGCCACCGATTATCTTCCCTTACACTAAAATAATCTGATGCACGTTGTGGGGAGTTATTAATGAAGATGGACAGATGCAAAAGAGATTATATATATATTATTTTATAAAAAAAACAAACAAAAAAAAAAAACCTTATTCCAACTTTAGGATTCTTTTTATAATTTATTTACGGTTGTCAGGGAGCTTAGTACAGCATTGTTGAAGCCTACGATTACTTGTATTTTCTAGACTTCACAAATAGAGATTTGTTACATTTAGGAGACAAGCAAATATAAGGGTTTGTTCACTAATCTACAAAATTGCAGCTAATGGAAAACCAAAATGTAGGCTAAAAAAAATTAACTGAAAAATTCACAAACTCGGCTATAGCCAGGCTTTTTTAGCCTAAGTTTGGTCATTTGGATATTAGCGTGCTAGAAAATGAGCTTAGATCAGCTGCAGCCTGTAGAGGACACTGACAATGCTTCTCACATAAACCTACTGACCCTATATTAACCTCCATGTCCTGCTCAATGTCCATTCAGAGTGCAAGAGGAAAATTCATACCTTTAGTCGCTGTTCCTCCTCATCCTCACTGTCTGAGCTGCTCTCTTGGGCATCAACTAAGGATGTTTTTAGGGTTTCCACACTAACGTCCCAGGAAAAGCTGGCGGGGACTTGCAGCCTTGTGATAGTAGGTTTAGTGTCACCCTTCTTCTGAAATTATAAAGAGTAAATGTAACCCATTAAACAACGGTTTTATATGTAGATGCAATAGGAACATTTATTAGAGATTACAGGAATTCACATAGATCTCTAAATACAATGTATATCAGGACAATGATTACACCTGGGCAGGAGCCAGCTTTATTGGTCTAGGAGGCTTATCATGATCCACTTACGAGCCAGTAATTTTCTGATGGCTCAATTTAAGAGATATACAAGGCTATAGTGGCTATGGATGGTGAGCATTACCTTTAGGGATGCATTGAAAAATTTTAACTGCCGAAATTTTCGACCGAAAATGGGCCAAATGTGCAGAAATGTACCCCCTGTGTTGCAGCGCGCTAGCAAGTTTTGTGAAAGGCAGGCGCTGGGCGGTCATGTGACCCGTGAAGCTGTCCCGGAGAGCATGCAGCCTCGGAGGGCCGAGGGGAGGACTACCAGCTCAGCTTTCTGGCAAGGTAAGTCAGCTCCTCGGGGGACCTGTGCCAGTACTGGGTGACCACCCCACCGGACATCCCCGGCATCCGCAAACACTAGGGGGAGAAAACACCTCTCTATGGGGGAGACAACGGCAGCAGCAGTGGGGGTGAGAGGGCCGACCCTGGACAGCACATGTAGAACCAGCAGCGACAGGTGCTTGAGACCTACAACTCCCATCATGCTTTCTGACCCTTAAGAGACTCACAGAGCATCATGGGAGTTGCAGTTTTACAACAGCTACCTCTTTGAGTAATTAATTCAGGTTTTTTTTTTTTTTGTCAATTGTGAGGAAGTGAGAGTGAAATAAAACTGATTTTCTTATTTTAGGTCAAATTAGCCAAACTGAAAACAATTGTTTTATTTTTTTGTTTGTTTTCCTAGTTTAGTTGTTCTAGCCTAAAATACAAAATCCACTGTAAGTTGCTGACAATCAAAAAGTCTAATTAATAAAATTATAGAAAAAAATATTTTAAAATCATTTAGGGAAAAAAGTCATTTTTGGTTTCGGGCCAAGGGCATCCTGAATTTTCGGTTTCTGCCCAGAATTTCCATTTTGGTGCATCCCTAATTACCTTCTCACATTAAATAAAATGCTCATAATCCAGCAGGTTTAAAACCACTATAGTGTCATTCTTAAATAAATACAAGTCAAGTTTATGACTTTACTGTATGCAGATAAGAACAGAGAGGTATTTCTGTTTTATGTAAAATGTGTTGCTTTTTTGTTAGTGCCAGATGTTAATCTGAAGATACAATCCGAATGGTTTCTGCTTCCACTATTTTTCTCTTAACTCATTAAAGTGCAACTTGATCGATAGCAACGGTCAGATACCAATCAAGGCATACAACTGGAAGAGCTACTTAATATTTCAATATAGCGACTGGGATGATGTACCCATACAGAAGGTTAATATGGTCCCTTCATTCATTTAAAAAAATGGACTAATGTTATGAAAATAAAAATAACCAAACATAAAACAAAAATAATTTCCTATACTACAAATACGAAAGGTTAATGTATATATAATATAATATTAAATTGTAAATGCCATGGGATTTCAAATTCTAGGGAGGGAGGGCATTGCAAAAAATAAAAGGAAGAATGGGAGGAAAAAAATCAAAACCCAGCACATAAATGACCCCTTCCCCCATTACCTGCGAGGGTCACAATGTCAGATTTATTCACTCAACACAAAAACTGCGATGAACTAAACATTGCAAAATTTAGACCAAGTAGCAGAACTGGAAAAATTCCCCAACTTGAGTGACTCAAAGCCATAGTCACAGTTTGGCTAATTTTGCAATTCATTCCAATTCAGTATGCTGTGAATAAACCCCAATGTGAGGCTCTTTGGCCTTTCACCTCCAGCCTTACCTTTGGTTTTTCTTTAGTCTTGCTTTCTTGAGACAATACCTCCACTCCACTATCTTCATCTTCTGTTTTCTCTTGGTTCGATTTCTTCTTTTTGGTATCGACCTGCGACAAAGCACGTGATTACTAAAAACAACCACTGTAAGGTCAAATTCAGAGAGCGCCAACTGTATGCTATGTTTTAACTAATGCCAGACACTAAGTGAATACGAGATGAACATAAGCTAAAATGTATTACTGACAAGCTTACAATCTATGAATAAGGGGGCAGCTGATGCTATAACTCTGTTTAGTAGATGTACCCCCAAATAAAACCTGCATGCTTTTACTTATGCATTATTTTTCAATGGGTTATGTCTAAAAACAGCTTTCAAAACCTGCAAATCTCGTCTGCAGCCATTGCAAGCCCTCCACTTCTAACCCCGCCCAATCACAAGACTCGCCAATGCAGCTCAATGAGAATTGTTTGCAAGACAGATGCACCGGGTAATTGCTGCCTCTTGAGTTTAGCTCCACTAAGATAAACAACCAGGAAATAACATAACCGGTTGTCTGATTCACAGCTGGGGGTGTAACAATGTTAATTTAGAAAAGTGGTAATTCCTATTAAAATGGGAAAAAACAAACACATTCTTCACACAAAGCTTTAGGGGTCTGCAGTGTCCTTTAAAGACAACTGCTCAATTAATATGATTTCAAAGTACTGAAAGTGGTCTACTACTGGAGGACAGAGAAACACAGATCTTTAAAGCTGTGGTGTAACATGCTCTTTAAATGAGCGACTTTATAATACAAAGATGGACACTGTATGAGCCGAATACCCAAATGGGCCACTATGTGCATTAATAAAATACCTTGGTGTCACCCTCTGAGGCGGTTTGTTTCCTTTTCTTGCCTTTCTTTTGTTTTAGGCCGGCAGACTCTGGAATAACATACGGCTTCCCAGTGTCTACCGGGAGAAGGGAGAGCTGTACGTGATTCTCCTTGGTGTCTTTGCTGCAAGAAAACATAACATAGTATGTAGGTGGCAGGATACTGGTATAGAGATATAGCGTGTCCAATCCTGGCTTTCAGCTGTGTTCGACATTTCCCATAATGCTGAGAATTGTTGTCCCACAACAGCTTGACCCCTTACAGACATTAGGGTGTGCTATGCCATCCTGCAAAAGGAGGGCTTTAACGCGCTTAGGGTAGCAAAGCATGCCCAAATGATAGGGCCCTCACTGCAGCCTTTCTTGTCGGATCCAAGTCATGTGATCATTATGACACCGCAATCACATGACTTGGATCGGCATGATTGACAGATTGCCTGCAGGGGGAGTGCCTTGGTTGTCATATAACCCAACATATATTAATAAAATAAGCTATTAATCTATGGGGGGGAAAAAACTTAATTCTAAGTGTATTTTTATTTTATATGTATTATTGCTTACCTGAGAACTTTGACTGTAAGCAGTTTTCCTTCTGGTATATATTTTTTGTATATGGTATGGTTTTCAACATAATAACTGGTTACATTCTTAAACTGGATATGGCCAACAACAGAGCTTGATAACCTGTGACAGAAACAAATAAAACCTCATTACCATTCCTAGTCGCCGGAGAATCATTAAATGGCACAATGGCAATAAAAATAATAAAGATTGAAACAGATCAGTAGGCTGGGAAGGGAACATTTTATGGCAGGGATTGGGTACAGGTCAGAGTTCACGAGATGGATTATAAACTAGCATGAGAAAGAGCATTGCACGATCGGAAGATGTGTATGTAGTTTGGATGACTTGTGACTGTTAAAGAAAGTTTAGCTGTGGGTAAATGTATGGGAGAAGGTGAGAGTGTGATAATTAATATATTTTTTTTTTTTTTTTATCTGCCCTTGTGTAATTTATATGTTTCCCTTTAAGAGTTTTAGTAGTTATGTGGGGGAGCGGGTGTATGGGTCAATAAGTAGAAAACAATCTCCCTGTATCACTATGGATGTGTTCTAAGGGTTAAAAATATCCTAATTATATTGAACTATTTGTAATGATATTATTGTCCTGACCAGTTCTGTCTGGCTATACCGTCTGTCTCTAACTTTAGAACATTCCTGGGTGTATCTGGGTAAACTATGTCCATAGTGAAAGCCAGAGTTGGTCCTGCTGAGGAATGAGCAGTTTATAAAACTCCCAGATATCAAACGTTTAAAGTCATTGTGGAGCTCTGGTAGCATCCTCAGTGTGAAGAGGTTTCATTGATTGGTCGTGTCATCCAAACCATGTTCAGTTGTAGAAAACTTACTGGCGACTGAAGTATCAACTGCCCCAAAGAAATCACACAGACCATGCAAAACAAATAATGAATGAATGAACAAATGATACCTAAAAAATATGCCTTTCTCGTTTATTTTTTCAACAAAGCCATTAACCAGCTGCCCGTCTTCAAGGCTTTCAACCGAAGTGATTTCAGGGTCTTTCACGTTGATATTTCCTTTGGGATTTAACCTGTAACAAAGAAATGAGAAAGAACATTGCTACAATATTAGAATTCAAGTCCCCTATCACCATGCAAGTTACAATACAAGGAAATTAAAGGGACACTATAGTTACCAGAACAACTACAGCTTATTGAATTTGTTCTGGTGAGTAGAATCATTACCTGCAGGCTTTTTGCTGTAAACACTGTCTTTTCAGAGAAAATGCAGTGTTTACATTACAGCCTAGTGATAACTTCACTGGCCACTCCTCAGATAGCTGTTAGAGATCCTTCCTGGGTCATGGCTGCCTAAAATGCCTCCTCCCTCTGCATGCAGACACTGAACTTTCCTCATAGAGATTCATTGATTCAATTCAGCTCTATGAGGAGATGCTGATTGGCCAGGGCTGTGTTTGAATCATGCTGGCTCTGCCCCTGATTTGCCTCCTTGTCAGTCTCAGCCAATCCTATGGGGAAACATTGTGATTGGATCAGGCTACCACTTCTGATGATGTCAGCAGACTGCTTGTTTTTCTAAAGGGCAAACAGCATGCAGATCTACAGCTTCTGGCTTGAATACAGTAAAATTTTATATTTATGGAGGCATGAGGGGCTAGATGGTTTTAACACTATAGGGTCAGGAATACGTGTTTGTGTTCCTGACCCTATAGTGCTCCTTTAATATCGTATTAGATGAATTGCTCTAGCAATGTGGAACTTGCTGGAGATGCCCCATCATTAATGTATTACATAAAAAATAAAGATCAAATAACATACTATATTTTAAATGTAAAAGGACTGACATATTTTGAAATTCCTGCATTTTCTGCAGATTCCCAGGCTGTGTGAATTCTAAATGAGGTCTCACTAAACCAGAAATTAAACTTGCTTCGTTTTCTACAATACTTCTGAGCTTACCTCGTAAGCTGTGTCTCGGTGTTATGGTTAAATGTTATTTGTCTGCTTTAGAAAGCCAACTGCTGAAATATAGACATAGATCTACAATAATCTTACCTAGACTGCCGGAGAGAAAGCCGGATCGCAGGTGAAGTAGAGAGTATGTAACACCTAGAGTTAGAGAAGAAATGACAGAAGTAGTCAGCCAGTTGTTATGTTTGTAGAACTGACGTAATTAGATCTCCTAATTGCATTGGAATGTTCAATTGATAAAGCATTCATTATGAGGTTTACATAAAGATTCTCAAAAAAAACCCTCAAAGGTCATAGTGTCACTTTACTTCTGCCAATATATAAACAAGATTTTGTTGAAATAAGTCACCCTTAAAGGGTTACTTCAATGTCCATGACCACTTCTGCTTTTAGAAGTAGTCATGGAGGAAGAAATCTGGCTGTACCGGGGGCTAGTTACACCCCAGGCATACGTGACTTGGGCCCAATGTTAATTCTGTGCATATTCTTGACGGTCGTCAGTGCAAACTGCATGCTGGCAACAGAATCTATTTTGACTCCTTTTCCTCTATGCAGCCCCTCCCTCCCTCACCTCCCTATTCAGTTTTTTTAGGCTCCCTCCCCCTTTGACTTCTCTATGAGAAGCCTTTGATTGGACCAACCTTAACTACCAGGATTTCAGGTAAGTAAATAAAAAATAACTTATTTTATAACTGGTTAAGTATTCATGCACACATTTTAAACAAAATGAGATGCTTCTAACCTGACAATTTTCCCAGGCGTAAAGTTTTCCAATGAAACATCAGCAAAACAGTCACTTATTTGAGTAAGATCAACTTTTCCGGTCTTTCCAAATGGAAGGGATACAATCAAACCTGACTCGGGCACGGCGTTCTGTACAGAGCCAAAAACAACTTCACCTTCCTTAAATTCGAGGGTGCCTGTAAGGGACAAAATGCGATCTATTAAAATGTGAGGACTGACATTATAAAAGAGAGAGAAGTGGGTGCTATTATTGGGAGAAAGAGGTGTATGTTGAGTGGGAGGAAGGGGGAAACAGGGAAGGTAGAGGGCACAGAAACAGATGGATAAAAATGTAAAAAATCAGGGGGGGAAAAAAGGAGGAATAGAAAGGAAAAATAGGGGATAATCGTGGGTCCGGGTGGAAAAATTCAAGAGCTAATGAGCTTGGTGTGGGATATCAGGGGAGGAAGCAGAGAACAGTGTGTATGGATGGAAATAAAGGCAGAGAAGATATGTCAATGGTGGGAAAGGATGGAGTGAATAGTGGAACCATGTGGGAAGGATGTGTAGACCGGGAGAGAAAGGAGACACGTTGGAGCAGAAATGAACAGAAGTGTCAAGTCTAAGGGAAAACTTTTAACAAATTACAAAACATGGCAGAGAAACGAGATAAGGCAAACTATATACATAGTATAAAAATATATGGCAGCCTACGGAATCATGTGTCTCACATTCGGTACATTACCTGTGAGTGATAAGTGGAGTAATCTTACAGAAGAGATGCCTTTAATTATTGTAGCAGACAAGGCCTGCCCCGGTCGGAAATGTTTGTCTGGACGCTTTAAAACCTAAAGAGAAAACCCACAATGAACATGTTTAAAGATCCCAATAAAAAGCCTCTCACACACTCCGCCAATAAGGACAGATTTTCTTACTTTTAGAGACTGACAAACAAGCAGATGTTCAATTCGCCCTCGAATGTCCTCCGTGACCTCTACATCCAAAACGTTGTTCTCCTCATCATACTGCAATTTTGGAAAATGATAATGAATGATTTATATCATGGGATAAAACCGTTTTTTCACAAATTACACAATGTAAAAAGCTATAAGCATCCAATTCATTATCAGCTGCAGAGGTAGGTACAAATGGATAATCTTGCTACTGACACCCGTCTGCCCACAAGTGATGCAGACAGTATCCTGCCATGCCTGACATTGGAACTGAGGGGTTCTGCTTACAGGATTTCCTGGTGGGTGGGCATGCATGCATGCAGCCATATCTGCTGGTAGTACTGAATCTACTGATACATACAGGCAGACTGCCATCGGCCAAGTGACAAGACACATAAAGCCGTTACCCCCATTATTACATATGGAGTCTGGGAGACTGTCTGACACATCTTACATACGGGCAGGCATGATAATCAGATCAGAGCAGGTTCTCCCTTTAAGAAGCAATATACATTTCAGCTTTCTAAACTACACACCAGTGACAATCCTATTCCAACAAGTGCACGTATGGATAGATATGAAAGACTAAAAACGACCTGAAATACCACAATGTGTTTAACATTTTTACCTTCACTACAAAGCATGTAATAGTCTGGCCTGGAATATATGTATTCATGTCTTTTGGTGGAGGAACTTTGTAATCCTTGTCCATTACACTGCAAATAAAACCAAACAAACATACATCAGCTTATTTTAAATTCCAACATTTAAAGCAGATGTTGTTCATGTCATTGAAGGGATAAATAATGTACTGCTCAAACAATCCTTCTGTAATGCTGAACATTCTGTGGAACAGTGGCTAATCTAATTTACATGTAGTGCCTGGATTTCTAACTCAGTCACATGGATTTCTCCTTTTTCATAAAAACTGGTATTTTGGATTTTTGGACAAACTGAATTTCGTGCAGTTCCAAAGAAGAGGTATGAAATTGCTCCAACATGCTTTGTCACAGTAAGAGCTAAGATATGAACGTGTTAGGATTCCAGTGAGGGAATGTTAAGATTTATTTTATGCACCCCTGGCAGAACATTGGTTGATCTTACACACGAGCATTAGTGAACATTCACTATTTCACCACTTTGGATAACTGTATCAACCCAGCATCAGTGCTCAGATTCAGATTCAGGAAATGCAGTGTGGAGGTCAGTTGAGCATACAGCAATATAACAAGTCTGCAAATTTGATGTGTTTTTATGTGTTAAGGATACTTAATATTATTACTCTGTGATCTTGATCAAGGATCTCTAATCGATAATGGAAATTTCTGTAATCGTATACTCTGGTCTTATATTTGTATTGTATTTATGTTGTACATGTGTATTTTAGGTCTTATATACACTTAGATGTTAAAGTTTGTTATATATATTGGAAAATTGATGTATGTACCAGCTTGACAAAGACCTTTTGGGGTCAAAACATTGCTGTTGTGGTTCCTAATAAAGTACCTGTCTTGAACCAAGGAGTGCCTGGATCTCTATTACTTTATGAGCATATAGCAACATACAAAATTAGTTTGTTTGCATAGCACAATAGTTCATTAAAACGTACTTCTATTTTTTAATTTCTATTTTATACCTGGGTGTCCTGGCACACAGCATAAATGTCTTTCTCCGTGTTGTCATGCACCCACATGTACTTGTTGGCAGGACATTTTCAGCTACATGCTGGAGCACATATATGCACACCCACTGCGTCATGGATAAATGGTGTTATACTGAACGGCTGATGAGGAATGTTTGTTTACTCTCACCCCAGTATAGTCTTTCAAACAATTTCTAGGGATAAGGAACTGTGACTGTTATGACACTTCCATGAAGCAGTAGTAATGAATGGAAAGGACACAACAAGCAAATCAAACACTATTTACTTATCACTTTGTGGTTTACAGTTTAAGTGACTTGGAGTCAAAAGGATTTATCAAAATGTACAGTAACACACCTGGGCAGGATGCTCAGCTCAGGGAAAGACAGCTTCAAATTCGGATGAGTGATTGGCAGGAATCTGTCATGAAAAAACAAGATGCATTAGCAACCTACTTTCATAGAATGCAACAGACAATTCCAATCCGTTCTAGCGAATATTCACTATAGTTAAGAATGGTTATCACTGTAATAAAAACAACATATTTACAGGTTTTGTTTTGGTTTTATCACCATGGCAACAGTGCAAGTTTGGTACTATTCACATACCGGTGTGATTTTATATCTCGACCTCCAATGATTCGACAAGAGATGCTCTGGTTTGGCTTCAACGTTGCTGTTGGGTAAGAACCAACCGTAACATCTTCTGCTATCTGAGACACGTGAATAAATCCAACCAAATTATCATAAATGGAGACAATGACGCTTGTTGGCTTCACAGTTTTCACAGTTCCAGAGACAACCTCTCCTATCTCCCAGCTTGCTGCCATCTTCACCGCTGTGTTTTTTGCTTTTTGTTCTGACTTCCTGTGATTCTTGGTAGAAACATTCTGTATGGCGAACAAGAGTCCGTGCTCTTCCACACATGCTGTTTTTAGCGTTAGAGAGACTGTTTGACCCAATTGGAGTTTTGGCGAAGAAGGGCGGAAGGTGTCGTTAACGTGAGAAGACAGAGGAACAGCTGCTAGGTGACCAGTGCCATCCAGTGAGACAACAGCAAATTCCTCTGCTATGTGTTGCACAACAGCAAAAAAAGTGGAATTTTCTTTGAGCTGAAATTTAATACGAAAAATAACAATGAATTGGATAGATCTGTGTCACATGGGCAATTAAAGTTTGTTGAAAAAAGGAAAGCTTCTTTCATTATGCAACTATCGAAGAGTGATTAAAAATAAGAATATACTTACTTTCTCTTTCTTCTTGGCCATCAGCAGCTTATCTAGAGAGACATGGACATGGGATTTCACAGCATCAACGTGTAGAACCACAGCTTTCACTTTCTGGCCACTAACTATATTTTGATCTGGAATAAAAATGGAGAAAAAAACGATGTAATGTATCAAATAAAAGGTAGATTATAAGTGCCTAGGAAGTTATCAACACAAAAGGTCATTAACAGTAATAATAATGAGAATAAGAATAATGATAATAATGCATAGTATATGGCAGTAAGATAAATATAAGCTGTTATTTTGAAACTACCTCCAAGGTTACACTGGGCAGCGGACACTTGCTTCGCTCCAGGGATCTGGTCAACACTGAACAGGAACGACCCATCTTCTTGCACATCCCCAACCACCAAGCTAAGTTTTCTTCCTGGGACCAACGTGGTGATATGTCCATCGTCCTCTGAGTCTTTGAATAATGAGAACAATTTAGAACAAGTGGATACTTTAAAGACAGCACTGTACGGAAGGAGACAATCGCAAACATGGATGGTAAAACAAAGGCTGACTTGAAAGGGTTCTGATTATAGTCACATTGTGTCTAATTATTTTCTAGAATAGCCTCTATTTAGAGCCAGCAGGTTGAAATATCTGGTAAGTCTACAAAACACAGCCTTACCTCGGCTGTTAATCAGATCCCTTAGGAGCTTGTGTTCTTGGAAACATTGGCTCAGTCGAGCGATGCTCACTGCTGAGCAGTCGTCTGGTGCGCAGTCAGACATCTTCAGAGTTAGTAGGAAGCGTTTCTTAGCTTCGTTGATCTCAGTTACCTTAGCAGTCACAGTCTGGCCTTCTGCAAAATGGTCACCAATTTCAGTCACAAACTGGTCGCATAGCGCCTGTTGAAAAAACCAAAAGGAATACTTTTCACTGAGATTTACTCAAACTATACGGCTGTCAATTTTAGAAGAATTTTAAGAGCACTTCTTGAGAACATGGACATGGGGCAGTTTGTATGTGATTACAGGAAAATATTGCAAACCAGACAAATAAAACATTTATTAGGCAATTGAAAAAGTATGGTACAGATACATGGAAAGTATCTGCCCACTGATTGAGCTCAGACACCACATGTAAGATTTCAGCTTATACAATGGTCAGTTGATTTATGGTGTCCACAGGGAGTGCTGTGTAATAATCATTATGGGATGTACTCTTCTTGTAGGAACACAAAAAGAAAGCAAACATCGGCTAAGTATAATATTTAAAGGGATACTCTAAGTACCAAAAAATATTTAGCTTAATGAAGTAGTTTTGGTGTATAGATCATTCCCCTGCAGTCTCACTGCTCAATCCTTTGTTGCCACTGACTCACACAGCCTGCATGAAAACAAAAAATTGTTTCAATTTCAATCAGAGCTCACAACACAGTGTGTTTACTTTAGAGGTTCTTCCTGTTCTGTTAATTGAAACTTAATCACACATCAAGGTTTCCTGCAGGCTTTAGCAAGAAAACTAAAAGAGCAATAAGATAAGAAATTCTAGATTAAACACACTGTGTAATAACAGCAGTTTAAACATTAGATCTATCTTTACAGGGAGTGTATAGGAAGGCTGTGCAAGTCACATGCAGGGTAGTGTGAGTAGGTCTGCATAAACAAAGTGATTTAACTCCTAACTAGCAGAGACGTTGAGCAGTAAGATTGCAGGGGCACCAAAACTGCTTCAATAAGCTAAAGTTTTTTGGCGCTTGAAGTGTCCTTTTAATTTACTGGCATAATTCACCGATTAAATCGAATAGGTATTTAAAGGGCACTGATTCACCCATTTATTTTGTAGATGACCGTCCCACTTAAAAATAAGAAAATCTGGACCTTTTCACCTCTTTCCAGTACAATGGGGTAAATTTTTAAAGCTTGGTACACAACCATATATATCAGATCCAATGTTACTTACAGCTCTGGGTGCTAATCCAACCAGACCATATGGGAATGCCACGAATACACCATATGACATTATGGTATTGACAAATCCAGTGAGAATCATTCCGATCTGTAGTTCAGAGATGTCTTTCACACACTCGCCATCCACCAAAGATGAAATCAAGGCCGACTTTCTAGTCAATATCTGAGCGATTCGTTAAGGAATTTCACTTTGCTGGAGATGATAAAATAATGACAACTGTCTCCCCTAATACAAAAAGCCTCACAATGGCTTCATTGCCAGTTCATCAGTGGTACAACAGAGTGGCATCTCTTACCCTTATAGTTGGTGTGGTCACTCCTCTAGAAAGTGTTTCTTGTGCTTGCAAGGGGAGTAAATCACAGCAACTACATGGGTAAGTAAGAAATCCATAAAGTCTTATAAAAAAGGCATAATACCATTGCAACCTCTAGTCAATACAGGGACATAAAACTTGCAAGCTTGGGACTGGCAAGAGGGCTCAATATCTGAAGCCAAAAAATGTGGTGGTGCCTTGGTCTATAGTTACGTTTTCTTGTCAAGGTGTTGTATGTAGCTGTGATATTGTTTAACTTCATCCGTTTGGGCTTATCTGAAAAGGTTACAATGCTAGTAAGAAATAATTTTAAAAAAACATCAAATGCACCATCGCTGCCTTAAAAAAAGGCTCAGCATGTGGTATTACAGTCCCATTTTCCCATGCTACATAGAACAACGTATTTCAATATAGAATAATATATACGTCTCACTGGTAGAACCAACAAGGAACACAGCTCATCGTTAGCTCTGACATACACGGCATGGTTTAACAAATATAAGGATACAATCTCTCCTTTGACTTTGCTGAGATACATCGCCCCATGGAGCTGGTCTCCCTCCTCCAGGCAGTGCCAAAATAGCTCACAGTTTCCAATAATATCAGAAAGATGCATTTTAGGAAGGAAGGCAGGTTTTTTCTCTGGAAGAGTTACAACTTTCAATCCCTTTTCAGTTTTCTGGACAATTTTTATGTCAACTATCTGCAAATTCAAAAAGAGCATTAAGACGGAGAGAAACAGAATGGTTATAATCAGTAATAAGGAATATCTACATTACAAGGAAAAAAAAAAAATCTATCTGGACAAGTTGCTCTTAAAGGGACACTAAAGTCACCAGAACAACTACAGCTTAATGTAGTTGTTCTGTTGAGTATAATAGCTCCCTTCAGGCATTTAAATGTAAACACTGCCTTTCCAGAGAAAAGGCAGTGTTTACATTGCCCCTAGGGACACCGCCAAGTGGCCACTCCTCAGATGGTCACTGGAGGTGCTTCCTTGCTCAGGGCTGCACAGTAAGCAGCCCTGCTGTTTCTGCATCACCACACTCTGCATGGAGACATTGAATTTTCCTCATAGAGATGCATTGATTCAATGCATTTCTAGGAGGAGGTGCTTATTGGCCAAAATGTTGTTTGGCCCCGCCCCCTTGCCGATTTTAGCCAATCCAATGCTTTCCTCATGGGAAAGCATTGGATTGGCAAAAAAAAAATTTTTTTGATGATGTCACCAAGGGGACGGGGCCAGCGCCGGCACACCCCTGGAGAGATGAAAATAAGGTAAGTTTTAACCCAATCTGAGGGGGCTAACAGGGGGGACAAGCCACCTAAATGGTGGGTTTTTACTCTAGGGTCAGGAATATGTGTTTGTGTTCTTGACCCTAAAGGGGTCCTTTAATCATTTTATCAGCGTAAAAATCAAAGATTCTAGTCACTAAGCCAGAAACTGCAACTTCAGATTTTGCCCAATTAATTTATCTCTAAGCCATATGAATTTTATTTGCCACAGTTGAAAAAAAATAAAATATTTAAATATAAATAAATCTGTGGGGTTAATGCACTAAATACCAAATTGCAATTAAGTTTTGGTTTAAAAAAAAAAAAAAAAAGTTATAAAAAAGTTAACATATATTGATTTTTTTCAAATGAGCGATTTGTCTACATCTAACTTGGATTTCAGTTTACTGCAAGTTGATGCGGAATGAATAAGTAGCTGCATGTTTAAAAATTTGGTTCTATGGTGAAGAAAGAGGAGCATCTGACATGTTATCGCTGTCATAACAGCTGGATCGGAAAGATTTTTAATATATTTATTGATCTCTTATATAATGGTGACTATTCTTTTGCATGGTGCTCAGATCACCCAGAGCCCACACTCATTTCTGAAAGTGGGTTATAGTGTCAAATGTTTTTAAAAATCACTGCTACAAAAAAAAAAAAATCAAGCAACCAGCCAGTGGCAATTTCATCCTTGTAGTGCAGGCAGTATGTGGATCCCAAATACACAATAGGGAAGATTCTACCTTTTCCAAGAGATAGACCATGGCTGCAGACTGTACATGCATTGTCCACAGCTCAATTCATTAAAGTATGGCTTTCGGTTTCCTATGTAATGATTTGAACTGCTCTTTGAGGACAAACTACTTATCCCATAACTCCCTGCTTTAAAAAAAAAAAAAACCAATGGGAAAATAATTTAAAAAAGGATTCAAAAGACCAGCATGCAAAGCTCCTGAATGTAATATCTCATCTCGGTGTACGAGATGACTGCCCGTTGGCAACCAGTGCGTCAAAGGAAACGTAATTTTGTTTAACTTAATTTTTGGGCAAAATAAGTTGGCTATATATTAGCTATATAATACACTGTCAATTTGTATGGAGTTGGGTGAGTTATGAAAATGTAAATAAAATATACAATTCAACAGTCCTATAATCAGCTCAATGCTGGAAGCGAACGCTTCACGGTCATTGATATTAAAAAAACAAACAAAAAAAAAACCCAATGAAATACTAGTCACTCATTGCCTTACGGCTACTAAGCTGTTGATTGCAAAAGCATGGAAAAAAAGTCCATAAAAATAATATAACAAGAGGTATACAATACCCTGATAGCGGATATTAATCATATAGAGAGCTAAAAAGGTGAATGTGTAAAGGCAATGGAAGAAAAAGGGAAGGGAAAAAGGGGGGGAAAGAGAAAAGGAAAGGAAAAAGGGAAATAAAAGAACGATAAAAGAAAAAAATTATATATTTAATGTCTAAAGAATTAACCCAATCTAAGTTTTAATGTATGTAGCTGCTTGAATTAATGAGATATAATCACAGAAAGGAAAATACTGTACGGGCAACAAGAAAGTCTATATAGATATACAGTTGATTTATAAGAAAAATAAAAAGAGTCACAAAGGAAAATAAGGAAAATATAAATCTATATATCTTTAGTACTTTGGTTTATTATTTGTGAGTAACATGTATTATTGTAAAAGTTTGAATGTGACTTTGGCATCAATATGTATCAATATGTATAATGGATATAATAGCAACGAGTTAGCCATCTGTGATTATGGTATGAATATTGTTATGTTTGATTCTAGAAAGAATCATCATTGTACTCTTTTGTATGTCTATTTATATAAAATGTCTTATGGTATATAATTCAATAAAAAAAATTACAATAAAAAAAAAAAGCACAGCCTACACAAAGGAAAGAGAGAGACTGAGAAAGAGAAAGGTTTATATATTTCAGAGGAATGAAAGCATCCTATGAGAATGGTAACAGGAGTTAGAAGTGATTTTCGGTGTTTTATTCAATGGCGTTTTCAGAGAAGTGACAGTTTCGCTTTAAATGCACCAATTCATTGTCATTTTATAGGGTCACACAAAGAATCGCCCACAGCTGTTAACGCAGGTCACATGATCACTGCAGATACCAGACAAAGAATTTAGACAATAAATAAGGTTCCATCTACCTTCCCAATTTCTATGCTTGCTGCATTTCTGTTCTGAAGCCGCTTTTCTGAATTCTGCTCATCATCCTCCTCTTCCTCTTCTATTATTTTGAAGGACACTTGCATTCGCTCTTTTTCGATGTCGCAACTCACCACCCGAACTTTGACCACCTATGGATAAAAAAAAAGAAAAAAGAAAAAAAGTTTTATAGATTGTTCTCCACAATGAAATATGGTATTGATACAAAGTGATTAAGAAATCTGAGAATTCTTCTTATAGCGTTTGTAGAATCACACTGCAAACACTGGGTGGAGAGGTAGACGCAATGAGTAAACAGAGATCAAAATGTAAAACCGTATCAAAAGGCATGGACATTGGTTTCCATGGTGATTGAAACGTAAAAGTGCTCTTCATATGCCAATTCATTTTTAAAGGAGCTCTTACTCACTCAACAGTGTACAGGGAATAAGCATAACATACCAATAAACATACCAATAACTGGAAACAAGGGCTTACACGTGCCCTGCTCCAACGACAAAGCACAAAGAAGGCAAAAGATCTCTACTGGTTTACAAACCACAACTTGCAGTTTCTTGTCATTTATTGGTCAATTATGTGAAATAACCTACCTGTGTATGTATGAAAAACACAAAAGCCATTGAAACAGGACCAACAAGGGAGATGGTTATTATTAAAATAAATTGAAATAAATGTACAAGTTTACTTATTTTAAGAACGTGTTTTTATTTTGTTCTGCAAGTTTTACATTACCTGTCCTTTATAAAAAACTTCCTCTAAATTCTGAATGTGCTCAGAGCTCAACTCCCGCCTTAGAGCCAGCCCTTGAACTTCATTGTAGAATTTAATAATGCAGCCATAATTCTTGATTGCTGCAATGACTCCGTGAGTGACCAGACCGGGTTGTGCATCCTGATAACTGGCAATGATTGGCAACTTGGAATTTATTAGAGTCCTCTTCCGTGTTAGGATAAGTTTCTTGGCAGATGGAACAATTGTCAGGACCTGTTGATACATAAGAGACAATGTTGTAGACAACAAATGGAAATGAAATGCAATTGGTCATAAAGCTAATGTAGTTGGTATTCTGAGTCTCTAAACTAGGGTAAATGGAGGCTATCATGTAATTAGCTACAAGAACATCTCCGTACACAGTGTAGAACATCACAAACAGATCACATTGGAAATCTGTGACATATTTTTATCAGTCAAAAAACCCAAATGTTCCCAATTAGGTTTCATGCGCACACATTAACACAATGTGTAGATGTCTTTGGATTTCCATTATATATATATATATATATATACATACACACACACACACACATACATATATATATATACACACACAGGTTATAACATCACAAATCAGAAGCCCATACACAAAATGTGTCTGAGAAAAGCAAATGAATGAAGATTGCATTGTATATGCTAATCTAGCTACTGTATAAATGCAGTACTATTTATTTAGATTCATTGACAGGTTAAACAACTACCAGTGAGCTCAGCAGTTGGCTGGCTGACATTGAAAGGGGTTGCAGGCTAATGGCCAGAGAATTACAGTTGCCAGTTCTGGCCTAAGTTAAACATATGTACTTTATTAAAAGAGTAAATGGCAGGCAATCTGGGAAACTAAAAACGATGCTGTCTACACCCCACCCCAAACAAGATTTGTTTCTATATTATACTGACTGTGCAACAAAGGAATTTTAAACATTACAGGAAGTGTTTAGGAAGGCTATGTGAGTCTCAGCAAGGAGCGGTGTGGCTAGCCCTGCATAAACAAAGTGATTTAACTCCTAAATGGCAGAGAATTGAGCAGTGAGACTGCAGTAGCATTATCTATACATCAAACCATTTAATTAAGTTGTTTTGGTGCTTAGCCTGTCCCTTTAAGATCAGTACTGGAATTGCATTGTGTGTAGCAGGGGCTCAGTGTGTACGCCAGTGCAAGCATGAACTAATTTACATATGTTGCCAGGCTTTGCAATTAATAAAAAAAAAAAATAAACAGAATTTTAAATTTGAAGAATAAAATAATAGCTGGACCAATAGCTAACATTTAGTTTGTTAGAAGATTGTGCTAAAATTGTGGAACTGACAGTTTCTTCAGATGTTTTGCTTTGGCACAATGTGATAGTAATAGGACTCCTTATGCTCACCCTGCATTTAATTTTGAGTCCTTTCTTGTATTTTAGTTCTGGCTGGTGTAGCTGGACGTCGGCCAAGTGGAGACGAGGTACGAGGCCAGAGATGTAACTGGTGATTCTCACTTCCATGCCTACAGGCTCAATATTCACTACATCCCCCTGAACAGAAAAATAAATTAATTGAGTAAGAAAATAACATACAAGTGAAATTTTAGTTTATTGCGTACATCATACAATATAACAATAAAAGAGCAAGTTTATAAGAAATTATAAAATCTACAGATTTCGGCCATGTCTGGGAAGGAGTAGAGAAAAACAATATGCACAATTACTGGATAAGATTAAAGAAGACAACCTTGACAAAGGATCATATTTCCCAATGTTTGTAACCAATCTGGCTAGGGTGAACAGTAATATGACGTAGCCGAATTTGGCTCCATGCAAATATTTTGGACCAATAACGAGGATATGGAGAGTTCTTTTTACCAAGTTAATGGCAGAACTGAAGGTCTTCAGGTGTCATGAGAACATGTCTCCCAGCACCATAACCACTAGAATAAGCTGTAGTAATTATGGTACTTCAAGTGTCGCTTTAAGACCAATTTCATATGTTGACATATTTTCGAGACAACAGGTCATTACTTAGTGTATTAAATCAACATTTTAATTTACCTCCAACAGCTGACCAGCCTTTATTTCATTGTGCGTCAAGTACAGGCCGCCAATGATACCCCTAAAAGATCAATGAGTACAGACAGGTGTTAGAGGACCAAGCTTTCATATAAGGGATGAAGGTTAGGCATTTTGCCATACTATGTTTGCAGTCACAAGCTGAGAACATTGTCCAGCGGTGTGAAATGAAAAGGCCATACTTACGGCTTTAAAGAGACGAAGATGGTCTCATCCATGGGGCTAAACTCCAGGACACGCACTGTGTGGCTGGTGCCCTGCTTGAACTTTCCAAGACCCTTGGCTTCTTCTTCTTCTTTTGAAAGAAGATGGTGTTTCTGAAAATAAGGTTAATAGACGAAGAGTTTACGCCAGGAATTTCAAACTCTGGACCTTCAGATGTCGATGGACAACAACTACCAGAATGATGTCGATGGACAACTACCACCAGCACTATTCTTCATACAATATCAAGTTCAAATACTTGGTGCTTGCTATTGTTCACGATTGTTAAGCAGGAAGGGTACTTACAAAAATGTGACTGCCAAAAAACACATTAAAAAGAAACTTAAACAGTAAAGAAACATTTTGAAATTAAAAGCAAACAATTTACCATATGTACCAATGAAAAAGCACTGTAGAATGCATTGATGCTTTATAAACAAAGTATAATAAAATAATAACAGTCTTTGCTAAACAATCCAGTATCTGTCAAAGATTCATGTAAATGGTCATTCAACAAGCTGGATAGTGGTGGGTGGCCTTTCCTGTTACATAGCATAAAATTAATCTAGCATCAAATACGAACAATAGGTTTAAATATCAGAGCACAAATACAATGGATTGTATACAACACTGCCTCAGGATATGTTGAGAAAAAAAAGGTTTATTAGTACTTACAAAGGCAAAACCCATAGTGTCGCCACCGAGTTCAAGTAATGCTCCCACGGACTTAAACAAGGCTTTCACAGTGCAGTTCTCCAACACAGAACCAGTCAGACTGCTGGAGAGCTGGCGTAGTAAGGTGCCCGGCTGGATCAATGATTGGCGAAGCGTCAGACGGATGTTCTTTGAAGAGGGATCGACCCACAAGATACAAGCTTTGACCTGCGGTGAGATTGCCATGCATCAGACAGGGTTATGTACAAAAGTGAGAATTCAAAGTGAATTCAAACAAAATTTAAAATTTAAAGCCAGAATAGGCAAACTGAAAGCTTAGCTGAACTATAAAATATTTTCCAGTTTGCATATTTCAAACTTAAATTTACTTTGAATTTTCACTTTAGTGGATAACCCTGTACAAAAATATTTTACAGGGGGGCCATAACTTCCCTGTATATTACACAATTAAATTAACATAATTTATACATTATTTTAAAGGTTTAATCTGTTTTTTTTAATGCCAAAGCAAAATGCTTAGTCTCTCCTGTTTCTATGACACATTTAAAATATATCATTTTACAATCGAAGGCATCTACTTTGTCCTAGAATCAATGTTATGTACATTGTTTGACTCCTTTTTGGATTACGTGGAAAAACAAAGAACGAGAGGGTTATGCTTGAGTAACCAATTCAATGCAAACATTAATTTCCTGAAGAGAGTGAAGTTCTAACAATTAAAAAGTTTGCTAAAATAACTTAACCAAAACCCATGTTTTTTGATTGTTTCTAATTGTGTTGAACCGCTTTATTGACTAACCATGAACAATACTCTGATGTACTGTTTTGGATACCTACCTCCTGGTTAACACTGTATTCACTGCTTTTTTTGGGTTCAAAGTGTAAGAAATCTACGGTCGAAGTAAAGGATGAAAGGAAGGACAAGGTGATTTTGTCATTTGACACCTGTGAAAAGAAGGGACATTTAGAAAAATATAAATAGTATTTGGGAAGAATTTACTGCAAACGTCATGCAAATAACAGGAAGGGAGATCAACGAGGAACGGACATGTCGCAGGTTACAAATTTTACATAGATCACACAGACCACACTCAATCTAGGCTCTAAATTGTGTTAACATTTGCTAACAACTTGTATACAAATAGGTCGTACCTTCTTAATAGTGGCTTTAACAATCAGCCCTGGCAGCAAATTATTAAGAGACCATTTCTGTTGTTCTGTGGCAACAGCTGCAGCGACATCAGGCTGCGTGATCGACAGACGCACAATTCTCCCATCATTCTTCACTTCTTCAATCACGCAGTTCAGATACTGTCCCACCTTCAGAGATGTCGCTGAAAGAGACACCGGACGTGTAAATATGTGAATGGGCATGAAAATGTGAAATAGTCAGTAAATCCTGGCAGGTCAGACTGCAACTCCCATCATCAAACATAGAAACATAGAGATACAATCAACACCAGAGGATAATGTAGAACTCAATGGATAAAGGTTCCATCAAGTCAGACTTTCCTCGCTTTGAAACAGGGATACCCATCTACAAGTATGGGAGTGTTTAGGAAAAGCCCTTACAGCCGTTTCAGCACAGGAACTGAATCACGAATCAAAGCAGAAAGGCACCTAGTTCCTGTTCAGGCTTGTTCTAAATAAAGGTATCTTGGACACAGTTGCAGGAAGATGTGCCATTATGCAGAGTTTTTAACAAACTGCACAATTAAGACTAATCTCTCTCATTCTAATAAAGTTTAATATGTAGTGCGGTTTTGAAGACAGTCAAGGTGCCTTCGGAGTCCATTTTTTATTTTATTTTTTACAATTGAAACAGAATAATGCAATCAGCACACCCTTGAGTGTCTGAGGAAGTCTGGAGCTATTCTAATGAAGCAGTTTGTGACTTACATTTATTTGTCTGTTTTAAATATACTTGAGCTTTCTGACGGGGCAGGAAAGCTTTAGTTCCAGCGACTCCTAAGTCAACGATATACCCATGATCTTCTATACTGGATACACACCCTGAAAGCAGCTGGGAAGAGAAAAGAATATAAAAATATTTTACCATCAACATTTCATTTTATTCTGAGGGGACATAGATGGGATGAGGAAGTAACAAAAAAGATTATAACATAAAAGTGTAAAAATGTAATGACTGCGGCATTGAAGAGAAGAAAGCAAGTTTTCAATTAGCATCTCTTAAAACTTAAAGGACCACTATAGGCACCCAGATCACTTCAGCTCAATGAAGTGGTCTGGGTGCCAGGTCTAGTTTTAACCCCGCAGCTGAAAACATACCCCTCCCTGAGGGTTAATCAAGCCTCTAGTAGCTGTCTCACTGACAGCCGCTAGAGGCGATTCCGCTGGACGTCCATAGGAAAGCATTGAGTAATGCTTTCCTATGGGCGGTTTAAATGCGCGCACAGATCTTGCCGTGCATGCGCATTCGGGCTGACGGTAGAGGGAGGAGAGTTTCCCAGTGCCGAAGAAGCCCAGGAAGACGCGCGAGGAAGTAAGTTTTAACCCCTTCAGCCCAGCGGGAGGGGGGACGTAATGACACTATAGTGCCAAGAAAACAAGTTTGTTTTCCTGGCACAATACTGCTCCTTTAAATATACAGTTATTTTTTTAAGTCAAATTATATCATCACTGTTTAAGGAGGTTTTATCAGTAAAAGATACACTCAAACAGATTCCTCTATCCTTTAAGCAACATCCACATAGAAATTATTTTATACGTTCTATGTGGTTCAATAAACAGCACAAATGAATATGTATTACATTTTTACTATTGATTTGATTATTGATATATACTCATCACTACTTTTTTTTCGAAAGTTATTTGAGACTATTACAGACACAATGCATTTTACCTGCAGAACATGTTACTGTATTCATAACACATCCAAGTTGTTTTTACTGAAACAATGTAAATGCATACCATTCCCGGTCGCAAAGAAGCGTCAGCGAGGAGCTTGTTGACATCATGTGGATTGATGGATAGTTTGATGCTTTGAAAACCACGAGATGTAGATTCCAAACTACTGACGGCACATCTTACCAGCATCCCAGGACAGTACAGATCAGGCAGGGGCGCAAGTGCCTAAAATGTGAAGGAAGACGCAAACAGTTAAAGTTTGAATGCTTGCGAGAAATACTTCAGAATAGCTCCATTTATCAAGGATAGGGAAAAAAAGCTTTTCACAAAGGATTTTCTTGATGAACTAGATGACAAACTTCATGATGAGCAGTGAATGAAAATTGCAACAACAAAAAAAATAAACACACATTAAATCCAAAGGCTTAGGCTGGGTTGGGTTAGGGCAGGCAACCTTTCAGTAGTACTGTGTCAAAACAAGATCGTGACGTCCCTTGGCTTGTCGGTCCTAGATTTTTTTAAAAATTGAGTTGTGTATGTAGCCATATTCTGCTTGTGTTATGTATAGGGGCTGCAGTTGCTTTGTAGCATTGTATTTGTGTATATGTGGGCTGTTATTTTGTACAGTATATGTTCATGAGTGGTTTGTGTATGATACCTATGAATGTGGGCTGTGTATGGAGGCTTCTTGTGGAGTTGTGTGTGTGGAGGATATGTCACAGTGTGTTTCCCGGTGTGTGTATGTATGGGGCTGCTTGTGGTGTTGCTTTGGTGTATGTAGATTGTCAGTGGTGTTGAGTTTGTGAGGACTGTATAAGAAGAGGCTTATTCTGCAGCTCTGTGTGGGTGGCTTCCCTGTGGTCCAGTGGGTAACAGGCTGGCCAGGTGCAGGTCAAGGGCAGGAGTTGTGAAAGCTGCTCTACTCCAGTATATATTCTGTATTGTATTCGCTGCATTTGCCAATGAACGCAGTGGTAAATGACTGCAGCAATGTGTTTAAATAGAATTCTCAAACTAATTTAATAGACTATTTTCAGTGATAACACATGGGGGTACAACAAATCTACGCTTAAAGGACCACTATAGTGCCAGGAAAACATACTCGTTTTCCTGGCACTATGGTGCCCTGAGGGTGCCCCCACCCTCAGGGTCCCCCTCCTGCCCAGCTCTGGAAGGGGGAAAGGGGTTAAATCTTACCTTTTTCCAGCGCTGGGCGGGGAGCTCTCCTCCTCCGTTCCGCCCCGTGAGCTGAATGCGCACGCGCGGCAAGAGCTACGTGTGCATTCAGCCGGTCACATAGGAAAGCATTCATAATGCTTTCCTATGGATGCTGGCGTGCTCTCACTGTGAAAATCACAGTGAGAAGCACGCAAGCGCCTCTAGCGGCTGTCAATAAGACAGCCGCTAGAGGGAATGGGGGAAGGCTTAACCCATTCATAAACATAGCAGTTTCTATGAAACTGCTATGTTTATGAAAAAATGGGTTACCCTTAGCTGGACCTGGCACCCAGACCATTTCATTAAGCTGAAGTGGTCTGGGTGCCTAGAGTGGTCCTTTAACAAAAGCGGTAATTTAACTTTAAACCCTTAGCCTACATGAACGCATTATTTTGTTAGCAAAATATAAATTTTTGTCTGCGTACATGGTACACACAACAAAAAGCCATTGTTGCAAAAAAACATATGAACGAGTTCTTACCTCCAAAGGGACATCTTTTTCTGCCTGTTCACTTAGAATTTTAGAGTATGCCTCGCAAATATGTGTTGCATGGACATATCCCGTCATCCCATATGGCAGACTGATAGCCATTTCAAAGTCTTTAACTTCTTTTACACATCCCAGGAACAGCATGCCAACATTGAGATTCTGAAACAAAGGAGTGCCAGGTGAAGAGTGCCATCTGATAGGACTAACAAAGCTGGGTACAGAACATGTATGTAGAATACAGGCAGAGTTACTTATTAAAGTTAAAATTCAAGGTGAATATCAAAGTTAAGGGGGAAATAGCCAAACTGCAAAAAAATGTAAGTCAGTTATGCTTTCCTTTCAGGTACCTTGGCCTTGAATTTGAAATTCACTTTACATTCACTCCTTAGTAAATAACGCTAAGCGTGTAGTAAGGAATCACTTTATAGAGGAAGTAAGGAAAGGATGGGGGAAAATCTGGGAGTTTGCTCATAAAAATATATTATAAGGTTACAGAGGAACGAACGGTCACTTCTTACACCCCTAAATAAAAAATAGAAAATCAGCTAAAACGTCTGTTTTGATTTTTTTTTATGTGATCACCTTTTTTTTCTTCCAGATGATTATTCGAGATTTAGCAAATTGCATCATAATACAGCTAAGCCTAGGCACAGCCAGGGCACACAATGCAAATAAGAAGACATAGAAACATTGTTTCATTAATCTTCTTTTCTGATTGGCTTCTCTATGCTGACTGCAAGGTGCAAAGGACAGAGCTTATAACAGGGGTGTCCAAAAGGTAGATCCCTAGATATTGTAGAACTGCAATTCCCACGATGCTTTGCATGCCTTTAAAATGACAAAGCATGAAAGAAGTTGTAGTTTTAGAACATCTGGGGATCTACCTTTTGGACACCCCTGGCTTATAACAATGACTGACAGGGAGGTAAGATGGAGGCACCCTGTTGCAAGATAAAGAGGTGCAGATTTAATTTTATTTTTTCACACCCCTGAAAGATATATTTGTTAAAGCCGTGTGGGATGTAAAGATAACAATTAAAAATCCCAGGAAGCGACAGCTCCCCTTTAGAGGTAAACAAAAAACAAAACAAAAGAAATTAAATATAATGTTCTCAAAAGACAGGCTTTGAAAGGGCATGCATCTATTTTAATAAATATTATTTACTGGTAAACACTACTCATACAACAGGAATTAATCATAAACACATGGGTTTTCTTCACTAAAATTCCAAATTGTAGTAAATTCTAATCTAATTGACAAAATTCAGGTGATTTGGAAATATTCTCCAACACAGCTAAAATTACAAATTGGCCATTTTAACCTCAATTTTGTAATTTGGATTTCAATTTGCTATATTGTAGTTTATATTTTAGTGAATAATTTGAAGTAGATTGCACACCACAATTAGAATAGAATATTATGCATCCCCACCAGGAAAAGAAAAGGAAAGCTAAATAGAAAAACAGACCTTAAACCTCAGGATATCCACAGGTTGCTCCTTTGAAACAGGTGTTTTCCGCTTTTCCTGGCGAATAAACTTTGGTTCCTCTCTGACCAGAATGGTCTTCTTTTTCTTCTTGATTGGTTCATTGTCATCTTCTTCGTGATGGGTCTGGTTAAACGACCCCCCCAAAAAACAGTAAATTTAACAGGCTTTGTACAATCATTACATTTAAAAGATACATTTAGTGAGAGAGAAAAGAAAATGAACGAGCCACTAAACTTTCCAACAGAACATATATTTCAAGTTACATAGTATTTACCACCTACCACACACATATACTACTCCGGAACACAACAGCTAATCTTTTGTTCAATCAAATAACACAGAAAACAAAACAATACACTCACAAATGTCCTACCAAACACTACCTTCCCATATAATTTATCCAAATATTTGTTTAAAAGGAGCATGGTATTTAAGTTCCCACTTCCTCAGACAGACTCCATAACAGCTTAATGTAAAAAACTCTGAGCCACGATCATACATTTGAGAGGGAGAGTAAAGGAGCGCTCCAAGCATCATAAAATTACAGTTTACTGTAGTGGTAATAGTCCCAGGAGTACAACGGCATCCCCTACTCTAAGGAGTCAAACTGTTTGTAAACAATTGGCCTTCTTATCTTCTGTTAGTTCTCCCGAGCTAAATCCTACAATGCTGGGCTTAGCTCAGTGGCTGAGAGTGATAAGCTGTAAAACTGGTACTTGTAACGTTCCTTTAAATGCTAACATGACATACAACACTCCACATTACTTACAGAGAACAGGTTATCATTTTCCTGTGGCCTCTTTTTAATCTTTGGTTGGGTTGACTTTGATTGGGTACCTCCACGAGGAAAGCTTTCTTCCATGGCTTCAGTGTATTTTTCTCTGCAATGAAAGATGGACAAAATGATTGTTCTATTTTATCTCGAAAACAGTGCTGTGGAGTGCGAGTGAGAATCAATTATTGGGTAACAAAATTACCATGCCAGCGTACAAGTTGATCCTGTGTATAACTTTCTGATAAGACATCCAAGGGAGAATTTGCAGACACAAATAGCCCTGCGTCATTCCACCGTCAACGCTTACATGTTCTGAGAGTACAGGAATGGTGCAAGCCATTGATACATGTTCTGTATCATGCCCTGCTGCGGTCTCATTTGAGATTCCCAATAGAGCGTTCTTTGTTCATTGTATTCTCTGCTAAACTGATCTAGCTTGTTTGACTATCCTGTTTTCAAGACTCCTATACCAAGCCTGGCATTACGTTTTTGTGTTTCTGCGTCCCCGATCTTGGCTCATTTAAACCTGGACACTGAGGACTGATAATAAACCTCTATATATTTTATACTCTTAGAAAAGCATAGGTTCAAGATCTCTGTATAGGGACATATCCAAAGCCTCGACATATATTCAATATATTCGTCATCCCCAAATGTTTGAGAGATTGTTTTACATATAAAATGTAAATTATGAAAATTCAAATGTTATAGTAATCAATTCGTGCAAATTGAAATCAACATAGTAGAATGTCAGGCTTTTATACATTTATTAGAATGACTCCAGGCAAGTATTGAAATGTAATCAACCCCCCCAAATAAATATACAGATCAAACATGATACTCTCCTGAAGTTTGCCGATCCGGCTAACAATATGTTACGTGCATTAGAGTTATGCACCTGCTCCAATTATTCTTAGCATGTGGCTGCACTCTACCAGCGTTAATAACTAAAGTGAGAATTCAAAGTGAATTTCAGATTGAAGTCCAGAGTAATCGCACTGGACGCATAGCGGACTTAAAGAAATTTTCCAGTTTTGCTATTTGAACCTTAAATTTGGTTTGAATTCCCCTTCAATTCTCATTTTAGTGAATAACCTAGTATGTGTTATGTAAGGAACCAAATGCTCACACATCCATGCCTATAGCATGGATTTATGAGCAAAAACTGAAAGGGTTACTCAGAGTATCATAGCCTTTGCAGCCCACTGTAGTGTACCCTAGCATCGTTCCCGAGGAAGTGGGCTAACAATTTTACAATGGTTTGCTTCTTACCTGCTTCCAACCTCAGAGAATTCCGGCTGAGCCGTATGTGCAGAAGCCAGATTCTGATCCCGAAGTTAATTTTTAAACTAAAACATCAGCGTAGAGCTCCCAGCCAGTTAATGAACGCTTGAGCAAAGGCAGATTTAAATAGCCAGCCCAGAATTGACAATTTGGCCTGTCTAATAACTGCTGCCATAGGCTACACTTCCAGCAGCAACATAAAATTTCCAAGTATGTGCAGTTTTTCATACTTGATATATACATGGTCCTTGCACCATGAGCACTTCAAAACATTGAAGTAGTCATTATGGCTGAAAAAACCCTTTAAGCACAATAAAAGCAAACAAGTAAATAGTATGTATAAACTATTCTATGTGCAGGACCTTGTTAATTGATTCTTATTGCATTGCTGAGTTAGTTAAAATGTCACTGTTTCCCAACATATTTGCTTTCTACTACAAATATTGATCCAAATTGTGTTTAGTTAAAGGAACACTATAGTCACCTAAATAACTTTAGCTAAATAAAGCAGTTTTAGTGTATAGATCATTCCCCTGCAATTTCACTGCTCAATTCACTGTCATTTAGGAGTTAAATCACTTTGTTTCTGTTTATGCAGCCCTAGCCACACCTCCCCTGACTATGATTGACAGAGCCTGCATGAAAAAAAAAAACTGGTTTCACTTTCAAACAGATGTAATTTACCTTAAATAATTGTATCTCAATCTCTGAATTGAACTTTAACCCATTAAGGACACATGACATGTGTGACATGTCATGATTCCCTTTTATTCCAGAGGTTTGGTCCTTAAGGGGTTAATCACATACAGGAGGCTCTTGCAGGGTCTAGCAAGCTATTAACATAGCAGGGGATAAGAAAATCTTAATTAAACAGAACTTGCAATAAAGAAAGTCTAAATAGGGCTCTCTTTACAGGAAGTGTTTATGGAAGGCTGTGCAAGTCACATGCAAGGAGGTGTGATTAGGGTTCATAAACAAAGGGATTTAACTCCTAAATGGCAGAGGATTAAGCAGTGAGGCTGCAGGGGCATGTCCCTTTAACAACTCAGCATTTATAACTAGTAAATGTTTTCCTCAAAAATGTCATAATTACACATTGACTTTTAGTACACTATCTTTCTCAGAAAGTGAAACATGGTATGAAGCTCTAATTTTCAACTCATTGATTTTTTTTTTAGTCACACACAGTCTGTTCTCTGTAATTATCAGGGTGTAGGTATTGAACTTGGCATTGGGCTTTTCCATTTTTTTTTATGTTTAGATTTTTTTCTAATGAATAAAAGTTGAGTTTTAATCAGTTACCTAGAGCTGTCAATCCTAGGAGTAACCGGGCGATTATTTAGGACTCCCCCTATTGTGGGGTTGGATTCAGTAAGTGTGAGAGTTCCTCCTAGTTATTTCTGTTATTCCTGTTTGACACAGCTCACTGGATTATTTACTAAAACGTGAATTGTGAACAAAACTGCAATAAATCTCCAAGTTTTTAGATTGCAAGCTCACGGTTTATCCATCAAAGCACTATGTACGAAACATCTTAGAAACATAGAATGTGACGGCAGATAAGAACCATTCGGCCGATCTTCAGGGCCCTTTTCATTGGTCTGTTTATATTGCACTCTCTTTCCCATTTTTAGAGAGCTGCGGAATATGTTGGCGCTTTATAAATAAGTTACATTGTCAAGACAAAGGCGAACCAATGAGGTTGCAAAATACAACACAAATGAACATATAAGAGAGTCCCCTAAAGTACACTAGCTATAAGATAAAGTATAAAGTATACTAGCTATAAGATAACGTATACTAGCTATAAGTATACTAGCTGTAATATAAAGTATACTAGCTATAGGTATACTAGCTATAGGTATACTAGCTGTAAGATAACGTATACTAGCTATAAGATAACATATACTAGCTATAAGATAACATATACTAGCTATAAGATAACATATACTAGCTATAAGATAACGTATACTAGCTATAAGATAAAGTATACTAGCTATAAGTATACTAGCTGTAAGATAACGTATACTAGCTGTAAGATAAAGTATACTAGCTATAAGATAAAGTATACTAGCTATAAGTATACTAGCTGTAAGATAACGTATACTAGCTATAAGTATACTAGCTGTAAGATAACGTATACTAGCTATAAGTATACTAGCTGTAAGATAACGTATACTAGCTATAAGTATACTAGCTGTAAGATAAAGTATACTAGCTATAAGTATACTAGCTGTAAGATAAAGTATACTAGCTATAAGATAAAGTATACTAGCTATAAGTATACTAGCTGTAAGATAACGTATACTAGCTATAAGTATACTAGCTGTAAGATAAAGTATACTAGCTATAAGTATACTAGCTGTAAGATAAAGTATACTAGCTGTAAGATAAAGTATACTAGCTATAAGTATACTCGATATAAGATAAAGTATACTCGCTGTAAGATAAATCCAGGTGTTAATGAAAGTATTTAGAATATTGGGCAGACTAGATGGGCTGTCACATTCTGTTTCTATACTTTAAATAATTTGCATTAATACCAACAACCATGAGAATGTGGGAAAGCAGATATCTATTACTGACATTCACAATATGGAGTTTCAATGATAATAAAATTAATTATGACTAAATCCACAGCTGCCATATTTTACAATGAATCTTTATTAATTTACCTTGAGGTGTATGTGGGACTGGCTGTTATAATCCTGGTCTCATACCCACGTGTGGCCCAGCATGCACATAACCCGGAAGCTGAATCCAACCTGGCTCAGAACAGATCCACTTCCGGTAACACCAGGCTCTCGCCTGCCTCCAGTCACCTTCCCAGTTTCAAAGCACCCGAGCTCAAATGCACCGCGCAGCCTTGTCTCCATCGCAGCCGCCATGTTGTGGGAGCCGATTCATAGAGAGCTCAATGCGTGTTTTGGTCTCTAGGATATTGTTTTCCCTGTGTAAAATACCAGACTCCACACTGGATACAATAGAAATTTCTCATAATAAAAAAAAAAAAAAAGTGTCTCTAGTGTTTGGAACTCCGTGACTTCTCGCGCGAGAGAGAAGCTGTTACAGCCAATGGCAGCGGGCGCTGAGGTGACAGACAGCCCTGTCAGCCAATGTAAGGAGGAGGTGTGACTTCCTTTTGCCTTGGTCAGTAGAAGCTGGGGCTGGTGAAGGGCACTCATTCTTGATATTGCTGCTGACACTAGTGAGTGTTTGGGGGGTCTGTGTGGGGTATGGGGGGGAAATAGGGGGTGGAGGGCATGTCTTCTGGGGTCTCTGGGGCTGTAGGTCCATGTGTAAGAGTCTTGGCATTGATATGTCATTCAGCTCTGCTGGGGCCCTAACTCAGGGACTTGGGCCCTTACATGTTGGGCTATTGCCTACACTGAGAATTGGTGGGGATTTAAAATCACTGCAAATTTAAGGCCAAAATAGCTGAATTGGTAAGGGAAAAAAAAAAAAAATCTCATAGTAAGTTTTGGTCCCAGTTTGTCTATTTTAAACCTTTAAATTGAAAATTCACTTTGCTGTTACATCAGTTCTCATTTTTAGTATCTAACCTTGTTAGATTAACAGGGTTATTTACTAACGGGTGAACTGGCTGGAATTCTAATTCTATTTCACAAACAGCCAAACTGCGAACATAGCTGACTCTCACAGGGTTATTCACAAAAAGTGAGAATTTAATGTGAATAGCCAAACTGGGAACATCACGCTATACAGTCAATTTGGTCACTCTGACCTTCCATTTACATTGCTTTGAATTGTAACTTTGGTAAATAACCCTGACCGTGAATTTTAAATTTAAGGCTAATGTTGTGGGACTAGGAAAAACTCCCCAAGTTAGCCATGCTGCTAGTTATATTAGAAGTTTTTAAGTTTAAGGCCAATAACAATTCTCACTTTAGATTTTTCATATTTGGCCTAAAATATTCCGTTGCCTGATAATTCTCGTTGTACTCTAAAATTAGCATTATTTCTTGACATTACTTCCACATAGAGAAATGCTGGGGATAATAGCAGACTTGTGAATGTAGTGGCGTTGTAGAATTTTCCCAGAATCGTACGTTTTAATCTAACAATTTCTATTCAGATTTGAGTTTGCTACTATTTGCAGTTTAATATACCTGGTTGAGTCTGTGATTACTAAAATGAGAATTGAGAAGGGCTGAACTATACTAAAATAGCTGATACAGAAAAAGAGAGATCCATCTAGCTAAGGTTTATTAAAGGAAAACTAAAGTACCAGAATGTCCCTCAGTGCTGGTTCAGGCTTTGCCTCCGCTCCTCCCCTGCTGATGTCAGCTCGTGGGGGAGACCTAATGCGCATGCACGGCGATGGCTGAGGTCACATTAATACTTTTTTCACAGTAAAGCATGTATAATGCTTTCCTATGGGGTCTTACATGACGCTGGATAACCTCATGATGCTGGATTACCAAAAGTCGCCTAACGACCCAGAAGTCACTCTAGTAAGTGACTGTCTGGTAGACAGCCTCTAGAGGTGGAGTTAACCCTTTAAAGGTAATTTATTGCAGTGTATTTATTTAAAAACTGCATTAATTACCTTTGCATGTTTAAGGGACCTGGGACACTGCACCCAGACCTTTTCAATGAGCTGAAGTGATCTGGGTGCCTATAGTGTCCATTTAAGTAATTGAAAATGTGGCGAATTGCAAAACAACTTCCAAAAATTCAGACCTAGGTAGTCCATGCTCCACTTCAGCTAAGTTTTAAAAACAATCCCAGCGGTTTTGGCTTTCAATTCACTGTCTAATGATTGTAACTACCTGCCCTCTCTGTACAAATGGCTTATGTTTAGGTTTTTTTTTTTTTTTTTTAGTTAGTCTATGTTTATTGCTATATTTTATTTAGCAGACTAGCTTTTCGGTACGATGTAGCTAAGAAAATGTTATTTTACTTCCATAAGATGGATTCAGTATTTTCCATTATCTTTTATTTTGACATGGTTTAGGCTTCCTGCATTATCATTCCCATAATTCTTGACATTTTTAGTTTTGTTTTATCAGCAGCTTATGTCACATTTACTTGAAACCTTATTAGAGGGATTTGCATATATCTAGCCAAACCTAATTTGAACTAATTGCCAGATGAGTATTCTGATATTAAAGGGTTACTTCGACCGCCAGTACTGGTCATGGTGGTAGGAGTCTGGATGTGCAGTGTTTCTGTTAAAAACACTGCAGGGGGGTGGAGCTTGACCTGCTAACTGAACAGTCGCGTGTTCTCGGGGCTCCCGCTATTCTCAGCATATTCCCTAACAAAAATCGCACTTATTCAAATCAACCAAGCACCAAAATGCCCCACCCGAGATAGGGGAAAGCTGGTGTACCTTCTGATACCCGACTTATGCGACTCCAGCGCCGGGAACCTGGGATAGCTGGCCGCGGCCTGCTGATTGCGGTGATGGGGGGGAGACGGCCGCTCTCCTCGTCCAGACACTGGCAAAGCGGACACAGCAACACACTACCTCTCCCCCCCAGGGACCGGCGGGAGTGATCCCGGTCCACTCCAGGGAGGCAACCCTGCTCCATAGGACAAACTAGCAGGACCTGAATGAGCACTACCCAGCAATGGAGCAATGAAAAATGGCGGACGCCGGTGGTCTCCCCCACACTGGGACCTAGAAGACAGACTGGACAGCCTGTTCACTGCCTTCTGGAGGAAGCTGGAGAGTAGGCAGCAACAAGCACTGCTACCTACCAAGACAGAACACACGCCTAATAAACTGCCTCCACGCTCCAGTGACAAACCCACATCGACCAGGACTCTGAGGGACAGAACATGGCAGACCACTCGACCTGGCTCCCAGCACACAAGGGCCGCGCCCCAGAACACAACTAAGCGTCCCAGCACTCGACAAACCGCAAACACAGCTGCGACCATCCTGCAACAAATCAACAGGGCAGCCCCAATGTACCGGCCTCACAAAGAAAGTCGGTCTCGGAAGCCACGCAAGAGAAGATGCCGCACCTGCACAGCCGAGCTTCCAAAGCGACTCCTGAACGCGAACCCAATCCAGGGAAAACAGCAAGGTTCCATCGACAGACTCTCGGGGCAAGAAAGCGCAGAGCCTCCACAAGGCATGGATGAACTCGAGACTGAACATAGGTACCATATTACCCCAGCAATACACCCCCAATGCCCACACCCCGAGCCCTACTTTAACCCAGTACGCTAGCATGCTCCCACCCTCAAACTACCACAACAGGACTCAAAGCCTGATATGCTTGGGGGGCCTCCTGGAAACACTTTTCTACCATAGTACTAAAATTCATAAGCTTATGTTATAAAAGTCAATTACTCACTAGCACTGTATTCAAGCTTACAAGTATGACTCGTGCCATATTATAAAAATGTGCATTGTATTTCTCTTGCTATGCCTTGACAAATTGCTGTAGATTGTTATTAAGCATACATATGCTATTGGGGCAATGCAAACATAATTGTAACTGTCTTTCTTCTTCATACACAGAAAAAATAAAGAATTTAAAAAAACAAAACAAAAAAAAACACTGCACAGCCAGATGTATTAGCTCGTCTTTGCTGAGGCAAGTTGCACTCACAGCTAACATGACTTAGGCAACCCATAACTGTTTCGAGCTGCCTAATGTATATTCTGTGCATAGAAAAAGTGTAGTCTGCGCATGTTGCAGACAGACTTAACTGCTGCTTCCTTACAGAAGCTCCTTTCTCCACTCGACGTGTAAATTTGTGTGCTTTTTACATAATTATGCAATTTTAAGTACTCTGGGTTGTCTACTTTTGAAGATGGTATGCCATGATGGGGGGGGTAATTTCCATTCCTGGGGTGCCATACAGTCTCAAATGTGACATAGGCCTAGCAAACCTATCTAGCAAATTTTAATGTGTAAAAACTGAAACAGGCAAGCCCTATATTTGATCATGGGGCATTGCTAAACACAGCTGTATTTTATTGCAGTAAAAGTTAACAGTATTCTGGCTAACAGTAAAATGCCATGCAGAAGTTGGGAAAGTATCATGTCTTAATTTATCACATTTTAATTATTTCTATTTCAGAGAGATCAGTCATGGGAGGTCACGATTCTGGCAGTCACCATCAATTCACTGGTATCCAAAAGTACTTCAATGCATATACCATCACAGGAAGAAGGAATGTACGTATAATGATAGTACATGAAATTTCTAGTTTCCGGTTTAGACACTGTTCATTTTTACATTTCTAATTATTTTATATTTTTAGTGCGTATTGGCCACGTATGCTGGGATTGCAGGGTTGATCCTATTCTTTAAATTGAAGCCAAAGAAACAGACTCCTGCCGTCACAGACAAATAACAGTAAGTGTCTTTAGAATATTTTTTTTGTACTGGATGGTCTCTAGCAAGGAGTTTTATAGCACTATAGTGCTGAAGTGGCTGTTTAAGTAACTGGCCTCTTTCTCCCATGCTGGCCCCTCCACCATGACTGAGATCATAGGAAAGCACTGGGAGGCTGTTGTGCATGCGCAGTAAAACACCATGCAGCACCAATCAGCATTTCCTCAGATGTATTGAATTAATGCATCACTAAGGGGAATGTTCAGCGCCTAAATACAGTACGTGGAGACACTGAATGTAAGTGCTGCACTGCACTAGGAAAGATCTCAAGTGGCCATCTGAGTGACTGGCACTAGAGTACTAGGCAGCAAGTAAGCACTGTCTTTTCTCTGAAAAGGCAGGGTTTACATTGCAACCACTGCAGGGAAAGGCTGTAGCCACTAGAATCATTACATTACGCTGTAATGGTTCTGGTGACTATAGTGTCTCGTTAAATGTTTGCTGCCCATTCCTAGAACATGTTAAAGATGCTGTTGCTCCTGTTGTGGTTTTTTTTTTTTTCCTCAACATTCTTTACCATTGTCTAATCCACAATTAGGCCCTGCACTCAAACTCTAAGCTGCAGCAATGACTATAGCACTCACCAGTCCCAATACATTAGAATAAAACAAGTTACCTTCTCATTATCCAAAATCTATATGCACATTTAAATAAAAGATAAAAACCTCTTCCACCACGGATTGAGAACTATGATCAACAGCTAAATGGAAGAGTCATCCTCTTGTGATGCCCAGAGCACCCACTGGCTAGCTTATTGGACAGGTTCTTTCCCTTACCTGCCTTACTCAGTATGACCAACTCCTGGAAAATAATTGGGAGCTGGCACTATATAAAAAAAAAAAAAAAAACTCACTCTAACCTAGGTTTCACTTCCTTTTAAACCCAGTTGGTTTATAAATTGTCACCAGAACAACTGCAGTTTAATGTAGTTGTTCTGGTGAGTATAATATGTTCCTGCAGACTTTTTGTTGTAAACACTGACTTATCATATAAAAGGCAGTGTTTAGATTGCTCCCTAGGGACATCTCCACTGGCTACTCTTTAGATTGCAAATAGAGGTGCTTACTGGGTCAGGGCTGCATAGTGTACAGCACTGACACTCTGCATGGAGATGCTGATTGTCCAATCCAATGTTTTTTGTTTTTTCCCTATGGGAAAACATTGGATTAGCTGAGATCACCAATTCTGATGTCCACCAAGAAGGTGTATTTGGGGAGGGGCCAGTACTGGCAGACATGCGATGCTGAAAATAACATAAGTTTTCTTAACAGGGCACATCCCCTTAAATCTTTATTTTTTTTACCACTATATAGTCAGGAATACATGTTTGTGTAACTGACCTCCTTGTGTTCCTTTTAAAGGATCACTAGGGTCTAGCCCTTTGCCTCCCTAAATATAGTACTGTGTTTCCAAATGAAATAGGCTGAAGTTGTTCTGGTGACTATAGTGTCACTTTAACCCCTTAAGGACCAAACTTCTGGAATAAAAGTGAATCATGACATGTCATGTGTCCTTAAGGGGTTAAAGACTACACGCTCCTCATTCTGCAGACTCCAGCTTCTCCGTTAAAGGAGTCAGTATGCTTTTTGACATCTTTGATCTCCTCCAATCCTTTGCTTATAGACTGGAAATATGAATGTGTTGCTAAAGACCATGCTGCTCCGATGAAATAATGCAGACAGCAGCGTTTTAGTCCTAGACTGAGTTTTACTGGAGGAAGTGCCTCTATGGAGTGTTAAGACTGCCACTAGAAGTGGATTTAACTTTAAAAACAAAGTTACCACTGCATCTACACCTCACTTGGATTCAGTAGGATATATCCATGAGGAACACTGCTAATTTGACTATTGAGTTACATTCTGAAAAGGGATTCTAGCACTGCGTGATTAACACTTGTCTGCTGCATTCTATAAGTTTCCTAATTGAATCTCAAGAGATGCTCATTAAAGCCTGAACTTTTTCCGCATCACTTTCTCAAACTGACTACTTTTCTCTTGCTTAGGTATCGTTCAACAAAACATGTGAAGTCCGCTGTCGCAACTGTAACTCCATCCCCTGAAACAACCAAATACTTGAATTTGTATTATTTTATTTACAAACAAGTTTAAAAAAAAAATCTGTACAAAAGAGGCAGTGATGTCCTGCCCATCGGTTCACTTTACAGTTCAGCATAGCAGTTTGGAGGTATATGTTTAAATAAATGTCTTTATTCCACTTCAACATCTATCAGTGTTCTTTTAGTCACAAGAAAGAGGGATGGTCTTGCTACTTCTTGCTCCAGTATCCACATCTAAGCTAATTTTGAGCTGCACTGTTCCCATTTAGAGGTAGAAGTAATTTTGGTCAGGTGTATCCTGAACCATAGCTCTACTACAAATTTAGGTCCATGATTGGCTATAAAATCGGGACTATAAAGAACCACAGGGAAAAATGTTAAGAGAACAGTTCATGCAGCATGACCACTACAGCCCAATGTAGTAGCCTAGTGCTATTTGAATAAGAAGTCAGTTTTGTACATTGACAGTTTACCTTGGTACCACAGACATTTCTGTACAATACAGAAAAGTAGGAACACACAAAGCTGACACCTTCAACAATGGTGCATGTTCCTGCTTCTCTTTACAGAGCAATCTGGTTTCTGTTGCTTGACTTGATGTGGCTCCAAGTAAGTTGTCAAAACAAACAGTTTTGACAGGTTAGTATTCTTAGCACCTGTGGTTATGTTGCTGTTCTTAAGAGATGGCTAGATCACTAGCCCAAGAAAGAGAAGTGTTCATAAATAGTTGGAATGAAAGTGGCTACTCGCAATACTAGTTCATCCATAGTAACTTACATATACATAAAAAAACAGATCTAGCCTTTACAGCACCTGAGCATTGCACTTCACATGAACAAAGTGATAACTTGCCTAAAAAAAATTATATACAGTTTACCAATATTAAAAAGTATTCTATGGACTGAACAGGGCATGGACACTAGGTAGATGATGCTGTTCTCAATACACCCATTTAAATAGGACTATATCAGTGTCACCAACAATACATCCAGACAGTCTCCAATCAGTGCAGAAACCGCAATAGACACTTCAAAGATCATGCTGGGTTTTGAGCACACTCCACAAGAAGAAACATGAAAGCAGAGTTTAATACTTTCTGAAGAGAAGGATCTTAATGCATTTATGTACATGGCCTGTGCTTAAACCATGAAGTTGGTTCCTTAGAACCAAAGCTATTGGGTCATAGGCAGTTTTGCAGCCAAGGCTATGGCATACAGAAGGCATTGTGGAGAAGGCTTTTTTTTCTTCAAGGTTGACATCTATCACCTTTGGTAGTTTCATAGCAAAACAGCACCTTTCCCTATTATGGATGAAAAATGGAAGACTGAATGCGTTTTCATTGTGGACTATAAGCGCCCGCTGCCAATAATAAGTTCCGCCTTGTGAAATGGAGATTTATGACAGGTGTTGATTTGGTCAGAAAAGAGCCAAGCAGTAAGTCCTGGGAGTTTTCATGTAAATTTATGTGACCAGTTGAGCTTGTGAAATCATCAGTCTCTAGGTCTTCAAATGCTTTAACAGTATCCCATAGTTTAACAGTGTTATCCATTGACCCTACAGAGGATAAAAAAAAGTTTAATAATTTGAGCAAGTTTTTTCCTCATAAAACATATTATACAGTATTCAACATGACTTAGTTTCAGTATTAATGATCTAATAAGTTTGCCCTCTAACCAGGGAGCCACAGGTTCTCTATGGCCACTGATAAGTACCCAACTTTTGCTAAAACCACCATTCATTGGCCAACAGTGACAGTTCACTCTTTCACAGAATTGACAAACACACATGGAATTCTTGTTCCAGGCTAGCTAATGATGCTGCTGCAGGTGGCATTTCCAACAGCAGACTAAAAATGTACTGAATTTCAGTTTAAAATTACCAATATAGTCACAGTAAGCATTATATTCACTACAATGCTTTGAAATTGTTATAATGCAAATCGTTTTGGGGCACAGTGTTCAGTTAGTATCAAACTGAGTGGGTCGACAAAGAAATTTTGACCAGCACCTAAAACTCTGACCAGTCTGTGGTTGATGTGGAAGAGCAGATAATAGAAACCTGAAAAGTAGTTGTGCACATCCTATAGGTCCACTTCAGTTCTTTTTACAAGCCAAGGTTGTACTTCAATGTCAACAGGTACGTGATGGGTATAAATGTTGCAAATCATGTCACTTTGGGGACAGCACCAACATCATGTGGAAAATCAAGTAGAAATGTTTTACATAAGTACCTGATGCCAGAATCTCCCCATCTCTGCTAAACTTAAGTGCATAGACTGTATTTGTGTGACTCTTTAAGTCTCCAACAAGCATGCCATGGCCGATGTCCCACAGCAGAACTCTACTGTCTGTGCCTCCAGATGCAAGAAACTTTCCATTGGGAGTAAAGGTCAATGTGTGAATTGGTCCCTGTAAAAATAATAATAGTACATAACCAGTTCAAAGTGCATTACGTGTGTACAGATTATACAGATTGTTGTTACAATACCTTGTGTCCTGTAAATATTCTCACACAGTTCCCATTTAAAACATCCCATAATCGGACAGTCCTATCTGTGGAGCCAGTGACAATGTAATTGGAATTTGGATGAAAACGAGTGCAAACAACATCAGCAAGATGGCCAGCAAATATTCGTAGAGGCTGATAGTGATCCGTAGCCCATAAACTTAAACAAAATAAAAACAGGAACAGAATAAAAACACTGGATATTAACTGACTCCACTTAAATATATTAGGATAAGAATATCAGTTCCCATTAGTATTATGTAAAACACATTAAATATTAAGAAGGACATTTGCACAAAAGGTCAATATGAAAAGGAAGAACGTGCCAAACACAACTTTGGGCCAAATTTAAATCATGTGGTAAAAATGTGAAATAAGAACTGGTTAACAAACTTTACAATTTATTAAAATAGTCTGAATTAAAACAAAACAAAATTAATGCTTCAATCTTTATAAGTATACATTTATAAAAAGCTGGATTCCTTGGCTATTATAATTGCCTCATGTGCCAGGATGTAGTAAAGAAACACAAGTCACAAAAGATTTTGCCATATGTCCCACGGAACATTCCCGTACTAAAGAATAAACAGTATTTAAATCTTCTGAGCTCTAGCTGCCTGGGATATAAAAGTGCTTTACTAGAAGTGTGCATAAAGATCTTATGTACAGATGTCCCACAGACTACCAAATAATAGAAAGGTAAGAAACATCCATAATATCAGGTCAAAAGAAACCTCACATATACATTATTGTAGATCCTGAAAGATTATTAGGGTTACTGGGAGAATTCGTAATAAAAGCAATTTGCATTCTTCCTACAACTGCACATTTTAATATGTTTGATACATGAAGCAGGGCTGCTACATTTAAGAGTTTCTTACCGAGCAACTCTGTCATGGCCACCAGACACGAAATAATAACCGTACGGAGAGAACTGAGCATCCCAGACAGGGTAATTGTGCCCTTTGTAGCCCACCAAGCAAGTAAATGTCTGAAGACTCCATAGTCTGACAGTGCCATCTTCGGAACTGGATAACAAATAATTCCTGCAATGAAAAGGTAGTGGATAGAACAAAGGTCTGATCTAATGGGCACACTAAGCTTATACTTCCTTCTACAACACAAAGCAAAAAAGTAGCTCTCCAGTTAACACCAAGGGCTTAAGTATGCCAGATTATCATGCCAGCTGTTAAATATCTGGAACTCTTAACAGTTTCCTACCATTGTTTCATAACGTTTGGTCTTACCTGTCTGGACTGAAACTTGTTGCATAGACAGGGCCACTGTGCCCATATAAAACCTTCATTTCACTTGCTGTTTTCTCATCCATTATTCTCTCCAAAACATCATCAGATTCCTTGTCTATTAGACCAAGATCTGCAAAATAAAAAATCATGACATTCATAAAAAGCTTAATGTCCCTTATTTTACAGATGAGGCCATTTATTTTTTTTAAACTTCATTGGCATAAAATGCATTTGATATAAGACTTGTAAACAGTTTTTTTTTTTGTTTTAAACCACACAAACCTCAAGACCATAGTGGACAATCTATACTGAATAATCTCACCTGACAAACAGAGTTCAGTAACCATGTCATTAAACTTATGGGAAAGATAATCAAGTACCAAGGTTATATACAATTTATAAAAAGGTAACTATAGATTACTATATTTTTTTTTCCAAATTTGAGAAAAACACTTAATATTTATAATATTAAAACTAAAAACACTCCAAGCACCATAACCACTAAAGCATATAGTAGGGCTTATGGTGCCAGGAGTGCAATGGTGTTCCTCCAAATTACAAGGAGTCAAACTGTTTTGGAAACATTTAACTTCTTGCCTGGAGTCTGTTGAATAAGAGCAGGAAGCTCTCTTCACGGAGCTAAACATCGTAAGTAATACATTTCTTGCAGGTCTGAATTTTTCCTTATGGTTCGTTGTTTGGTTCTCCTTACCTGATGAATTTTTAACACTACGCAGCTTTTTCGGTGTGAGACTCCATACACGCACAGTGGAGTCTGCAAATCCCCCAGCTATGAGACTGGAATCATCCGTAATATCCAAAGCAGTCAAACCCTGCATCCACAAACACAATAACTGATTAAACACACACCATAAGGAAAGTAGGATTGCAGCAACTGAGCCACACTGAAGACAAACCGTGAATCAAGTCAAATACACAAAAAATAAAATTTTAAAAGTGTCTCTTTAGTGTTATATTAGTACAGACCTGATAGGCATTGAGGAAGGTGTAAAAACAGATGGACGGCAAGCATTCAGGACCAAGACGCACACGTTTTGCTGCTTCCTTCATAATCATAATTTTATCAAGCTTATCAGAGTCTTTTAGTTCTGGAAGAGGAATCCTTAAAATACAAAGAAGAAATAATTAAAGGATGAACCATAACTAAAATGTATTCTTTTAAAGCCTTGTAAGCGTGCCTAAATAGTGGTGACATTTATACAGCATCGGAATGGCTTCCACATTTATTACTGTATTGTATAACATGTTACCAGCCAAGCAGCAATGTTGGACACCCTCAGGTGATACGTTTTCTAGGGTTGCCCCAAAGACTAGGAGTGTATATTTAGATCTATATATCTCTTTACAGTACCTATTTTGTGGGGGAGCGTGTGGGTCTTGTTTCTTGCTTTTTGACCCAATGCTATCTTTTTTAGGCTTCTTTTTCTTTGGTTTGCCATCTTCGTTTTCTCCTTCCTCATCTTCGTCGTCCAAAGGTACCTCAATCTCTGGCTCTTTCAAAAGCCCAAAAAACACCTTCCAATAATATAATTGAAAAGTTAAACATATTTACTAGTATACATCAATAAGAAAAATATGCCTAGGGTAACCTTAACCAAACACCATCTTCACAACACGTTCTCTACCTTGACTTTGTTAGCCTCTCGTTTTGCCTCTCCAGATAAGCTGCCTGCCATTGCATCAATCTGCTGTTTACTGCGAGGCATTCCATCAAAGATGTCAATGTACAAGTGCTCCTGAACAATGCTCCATATCTGATTGTTCTGACGTTCCTGCAGATGGCGCTTTAGAAGCTGGTAGGAGTCACGAGATATCCGCAACACAAATTTACTAGTTCGGAAATCCAGCATGGTTTCGTTGCCCTTCATATGCTCTTTCTTGGAAAGGCTGGCTAAAATTCGAAGGTCATCTTCATAGTAACACTCCTGGTCTCCATGAAATCTTTTCAAAAAGGAATTGATAAAGTGTATTCTTACAATTTGCATTACGTGTATAAATGTGCAGTTACAAGCAGAAATGTGCTAAGCAATTAATGTGAACTCACACAAAGAACCAGTTTAGCAGTTTGTAAAAACAATGCAACTATATATTCCTATAAAGGACACTTTCATAAAGGAAAAATAAATAATCAGTGGAATTCTGCGTACATTACATAACAATCAAGTTATACTCTACACTACAGTTAGAAAGTACATGTAAAAGTATTATATTCACATTTTCTCATTAATTTGATCAGTTGGTGGCAAACGAACATTTAGGATTTGTTACATTTTTCTTACACAGGGCATGTCACATACAATGCAGAATAATACCCACCTTGCAAAAAAAGACTTTGCTTCTTTTTCATTTTCATTGTATACAAGTTCCAGATACATGTGCACAAACAGTGGGTAGAATAACTGGGACAGCTCTGCCCGGTGGCAGTCTAACACGGACTCTATAAACTGCTTCAGGCCGCTATAATATTCCTCATACAAGGCCGGGTCTCCTTGCTGCGTGTATGCAGACAGCACGGCACTTACATCGGGCTGGTCCTGTTGGCCACTACTTATCAAAACTACGAAAACCAAAAAATATATCATTTGAAGTATTCACGTGTATGTATAGTGTTTTAAATCTTATTTCCAACAATGAAATTAATAAATGCTTTGTTTTGTGCGAATTTGTACTTATGATTGACAGGCTAGCAAGTCATTTGTTTCTGCTAATATGTTCAAGTACCTAACATAATTACTAACCTTACCACCACCACCCCCCAACAATATTCTATTGTAAATAAAATTTAAATATTGTGCACAATGCAGCATAAAAGCCATGTCAGGTCCTCAAAAGACCACACATCTATGACAGAGACATTGCTCCAGCCGTCAGTACAGGAAAATCTAGTGTTTCAAGAACTCTTAGGGCTCAACGATTTTGGATTGTTGTATCCAAAAAGAAAAGGAAGATGTGGAAAAAGCAAAAACCACCCATAGAACTGATTGACTTACTCAGTAACAGTAAAATTCATCTACAGGGATTGACATTGATGCTGGCCCTGCCTTACACTGAGTAGAGCCAGCTGACTCTGCATTAGCCCACCCCTAAGCACACCTTTCCCAGTAGAAACAGTAGGACAATCAAATTTGTGGCTGACATTTCAGTCTCACCTTAAATGATGAGATAGAGATATCTATATATTACAACTAACCCTGTATTCCCAGTCTCACCTTTCCCCACAGTCCTGGTATTACATAGATTATATATTATATCTGTATCCCCGGTCTCACCTTTCCCCGCAGTCCCGGTATATTTTATATCTAACAGTCCCGGTATTATATAGATTAGATTATATTTGACAGTCCCGGTATTAGATTATATTATATAGATTACATTATATCTGACAGTCCCGGTATTATATATTATATCTGACCCGGTATCCCCGGTATTATATAGATTATATCTGGCAGTCCCAGTATTATAGAGATTATATATTATATCTGACAGTCCCGGTCTCACTTTTACCCGCAGTCCTGGTATTATATAGATTATATTTGATAGTCCGGGTATTATATTATATAGATTACATGATATATTATATATGACCCGGTATCACCTTTCCCCGGAGCCCCGGTATTATATTATATAGATTATATTATATCTGACAGTCCTGGTATTATATAGATTATGTGATATCTGAGCCGGTATCCCTGGTCTCACCTTTCCCCAGGTATTATATTATATTAATTACATTATATTATATATCTGACAGTCCCAGTATTACATTATATATTATATCTGACAGTCCTGGTCTCACCTTTCCCCGGAGCCCCGGTATTATATAGATTACATTATATTATATATCTGACAGTCCCGGTTTCTCACCTTTCCCCATAGCCCCGGTATTATATATTATATCTGACAGTCCCGGTATTATATCAGACAATCCCGGTCTCACCTTTCCCCGCAGTCCCGGTATTATATAGATTATATATATTATATCTGACAGTCCCGGTATTATATAGATTACATTATATATTATATCTGACAGTCCCGGTATTATATATTATATCTGACCCGGTATCCCCGGTCTCACATAGATTATATTATATCTGGCAGTCCGGGTATTATATAGATTATATATTATATCTGACAGTCCCGGTCGCCCCTTTCCCTAGAACCTCGGTATTATATTATATATCTGACAGTCCCGGTCTCACCTTTCCCCGGTATTATATGGATTATATTATATATTATATCTGACAGTCCCGGTCTCACCTTTCCCCGGTATTATATGGATTATATTATATATTATATCTGACAGTCCCGGTCTCACCTTTCCCTGGAGCCCCGGTATATAAATAGATTATTATATATTGATTATATGTTATATTGGTCTCACCTTTCCCCGGAGCCACGCTGGGAGCAGTCCCGCCGGTCACACAGTTCCCGGTATTATATTATATAGATTATATATTGATTATATATTATATCGGTCTCACCTTTCCCTGGAGCCCTGCTGGGGGCAGTCCCGCTGGTCACACAGTTCCCGGTATTATATTATATAGGATTATTATATTATATATTGGTTATATGTTATATCGGTCTCACCTTTCCCCGGAGCCCTGCTGGGGGCAGTCCCGCTGGTCACACAGTTCCCGGTATTATATTATATAGGATTATTATATTATATATTATATCAGTCTCACCTTTCCCCGGAGCCCCGCTGGTGGCAGTCCCTCCGGTCACACAGTTCCCGGTATTATATAGATTATTATTATATATTATATCGGTCTCACCTTTCCCCGGAGCCCCGCTGGTGGCAGTCCCTCCGGTCACACAGTTCCCAGTATTATATTATATAGATTATTATATTATATATTTATTATATGTTATATCGGTCTCACCTGTCCCCGGAGCCCCGCTGGTGGCAGTCCCTCCGGTCACACAGTTCCCGGTATTATATTATATAGATTATTATTATTATTATATATTATATCGGTCTCACCTTTCCCCGGAGCCCCGCTGGTGGCAGTCCCTCCGGTCACACAGTTCCCAGTATTATATTATATAGAATATTATTATTATATTGATTATATATTATATCGGTCTCACCTTTCCCGGGAGCCCTGCTGGTGGCAGTCCCTCCGGTCACACAGTTCCCGGTATTATATTATATAGATTATTATTATTATTTTTTATCTGACCCAGTCTCACCTTTCCCCGGAGCCCCGCTGGTCACACAGTTCCCGGTATTATATTATATAGATTATTATATGTTATATCGGTCTCACCTTTCCCCGGTGCCCCGCTGGGGGCAGTCCCGCCGGTCACACAGTTCCCGGTATTATATTATATAGATTATTATTATTATTATTATTATTATATTGATTATATATTATATCGGTCTCACCTTTCCCCGGAGCCCCGCTGGTGGCAGTCCCTCCGGTCACACAGTTCCCGGTATTATATTATATAGAATATTATTATTATATTGATTATATATTATATCGGTCTCACCTTTCCCCGGAGCCCCGCTGGTGGCAGTCCCTCCGGTCACACAGTTCCCGGTATTATATTATATAGAATATTATTATTATATTGATTATATATTATATCGGTCTCACCTTTCCCCGGAGCCCCGCTGGTGGCAGTCCCTCCGGTCACACAGTTCCCGGTATTATATTATATAGAATATTATTATATTGATTATATATTATATCGGTCTCACCTTTCCCGGGAGCCCCGCTGGTGGCAGTCCCTCCGGTCACACAGTTCCCGGTATTATATTATATAGATTATTATTATTATTTTTTATCTGACCCAGTCTCACCTTTCCCCGGAGCCCCGCTGGTCACACAGTTCCCGGTATTATATTATATAGATTATTATATTATATATATTATATCGGTCTCACCTTTCCCCGGAGCCCCGCTGGTGGCAGTCCCGCTGGTCACACAGTTCCCAGTATTATATTATATAGGATTATTATTATTATATTGATTATATATTATATCGGTCTCACCTTTCCCGGGAGCCCAGCTGGTGGCGGTCCCTCCGGTCACACAGTTCCCAGTATTATATTATATAGATTATTATTATTATTATATTGATTATATGTTATATCGGTCTCACCTTTCCCGGGAGCCCCGCTGGTGGCAGTCCCGCTGGTCACACAGTTCCCGGTATTATATTATAGAGATTATTATTATTATTAATCTGACCCAGTCTCACCTTTCCCCGGAGCCCCGCTGGTGGCAGTCCCGCCGGTCACACAGTTCCCGGTATTATATTATATAGAATATTATTATTATTATATTGATTATATGTTATATCGGTCTCACCTTTCCCGGGAGCCCCGCTGGTGGCGGTCCCTCCGGTCACACAGTTCCCAGTATTATATTATATAGATTATTATTATTATTATATTGATTATATGTTATATTGGTCTCACCTTTCCCGGGAGCCCCGCTGGTGGCAGTCCCTCCGGTCACACAGTTCCCGGTATTATATTATATAGATTATTATTATTAATCTGACCCAGTCTCACCTTTCCCCGGAGCCCCGCTGGTGGCGGTCCCTCCGGTCACACAGTTCCCAGTATTATATTATATAGATTATTATTATTATTATATTGATTATATGTTATATCGGTCTCACCTTTCCCGGGAGCCCCGCTGGTGGCAGTCCCGCCGGTCACACAGTTCCCGGTATTATATTATATAGATTATTATTATTATTTTGATTATATGTTATATCGGTCTCACCTTTCCCCGGAGCCCCGCTGGTGGCAGTCCCGCCGGTCACACAGTTCCCAGTATTATATTATATAGATTATTATTATTATTATTATTATTATTATTATTATTATTATTATTATTATTATTATTATTATTATTATTATATTGATTATATGTTATATTGGTCTCACCTTTCCCGGGAGCCCCGCTGGTGGCAGTCCCTCCGGTCACACAGTTCCCGGTATTATATTATATAGATTATTATTATTAATCTGACCCAGTCTCACCTTTCCCCGGAGCCCCGCTGGTGGCGGTCCCTCCGGTCACACAGTTCCCAGTATTATATTATATAGATTATTATTATTATATTGATTATATGTTATATCGGTCTCACCTTTCCCGGGAGCCCCGCTGGGGGCAGTCCCGCCGGTCACACAGTTCCCGGTATTATATTATATAGATTATTATTATTATTTTTTATCTGACCCAGTCTCACCTTTCCCCGGAGCCCCGCTGGTGGCGGTCCCTCCGGTCACACAGTTCCCAGTATTATATTATATAGATTATTATTATTATTATATTGATTATATGTTATATCGGTCTCACCTTTCCCCGGAGCCCCGCTGGTGGCAGTCCCTCCGGTCACACAGTTCCCGGTATTATATTATATAGATTATTATTATTATTATTATATTGATTATATGTTATATTGGTCTCACCTTTCCCCGGAGCCCCGCTGGTGGCAGTCCCTCCGGTCACACAGTTCCCGGTATTATATTATATAGAATATTATTATTATTATATTGATTATATGTTATATCGGTCTCACCTTTCCCCGGAGCCCCGCTGGTGGCAGTCCCTCCGGTCACACAGTTCCCAGTATTATATTATATAGAATATTATTATTATTATATTGATTATATATTATATCGGTCTCACCTTTCCCGGGAGCCCCGCTGGTGGCAGTCCCTCCGGTCACACAGTTCCCGGTATTATATTATATAGAATATTATTATTATTATATTGATTATATGTTATATCGGTCTCACCTTTCCCCGGAGCCCCGCTGGTGGCAGTCCCGCCGGTCACACAGTTCCCGGTCCCCGAGCTCCCCCCGGTTACCCGGCTCAGCAGACTGTGCTCGGTGCCCTCGGTGTCCCCCGCCCGCTCCGGGCTCAGGGTGGCGGCCAGGTCCTCCTCCAGCAGCCCGGTCTCCCGCCGCAGGATGTCCACCGAGTCCTTCAGGTTGTTTTTCCTGAGGAATTGCAGCACGGCGAGCAGGGTCTGGCGGTCTGGGAGCTCGGCTCCGGGGGCCGGGGCGGCCGGGGGGGCGGCCGCGGGGGGGCTGGCGGGGCTCGGGGAGGACCCATTGCCGTTCCCCAGCCCAGGGGCACCGTGCTCATGGCCGCCCAGGCTGTCACTCTTGGCATCCTCCGGCAGCTCGGGCTCCGTCTTCACCGACACACTCGCCTCATCTGGCGCTGCCGCCATTTTGAAGCTCGAGTTTATTCCCTCACGACGCGATCGTTGCGACACTAAGGGGCAGTTCCAGCCCCACTTCCGGCTAACAAAGCGCGACACTGTGGGTACTGCATGCCCCACTTCCGGTTTGACAAAGCGAACTTCTAGTGACAGTGCCTGCCCCACTTCCGGTAAACAAAGATCGCCATTATGGGTACTGCTTGCCCCACGTCCGGGTCAGCGCGTGTCTGTGACGTCACTGTATTACATTTCTGATGCTCTCATGCAGTTGTATTACTAGTACATAATAAAGTGTATTCCAAGGAAAATTGTTATTTACCATATTCTCCATTTGATATTTATTATTTTATACATCATAAGTTTAATTTTTCCTAATATTTTCCTTAATATAATATTGTGGCGGCACTTCTAACAGTCCCTAATAATGAGTTAAAACAGTGCTTATTTGTTAAACTAATTTGCATATGCCCATACAGAATCTCTTGCAGTAGTAACAGCACTGCAAGTGTGAGATTTCTGTGGGAAAAGCAATGACTTGACAGGTGTGTGCACATAGGCGTGCGCACGGGGTGTGCCTGGGCACACCCTAATCCCCGCGGCACGCCTATGGAGTTAGACCAGCAGGGGAGATCTCGGATAGCGCCGGCTCTGCTCTAAGCCTCCCTCCCCACTGCAGCATGGAGGGAGGCAGGAGAGGACCCGGGGAGCTCAACCAGCAGCTTTGCCGGGTTCTTCTCGTGAGATCTGAGCGTTGCCATGGCAACGCTCAGATCTCGTGAGAGTGAACGCTAGCCCCAGGGACTAGAGTTCACTCTCCAATGGACCACCAGGGAAAGCAGCAGGAACAAGAACCTCCCTACATAAGGTAAGAAGAGAGGGGGGATATTAAGTAATGTACCCCCACCCCCTGAACACACACACATACAGCACACAGCACCCACACATTTATTAACTTCATAGCCAGGCGGATATGAATAACTAAACTCCTATTGCTGCTGGTATGGTCCTAAGCCCGCAATGAAGTAGTGCTATTTTTGGATGAGGGCTGACTGCAATCAGACCAGCAATCACCCTGAAAATCTCATCCTAGGTGTGTTTGAGTTTGCACTCCCACCACATGTGTATGTAATTTCCAGTACTCTCTTCACATCGCCAACATACATCAGACATTAGTGGGTTAAACTTGTGAATCGTTTGTGGGACTAGATACCATTTCAACATTATCTTAAATTGGAGTTCCTGAATATATGTAGACAGTGTGTGGCTCTTTATGTGAAACTCCAATTTTCAGACCATAATTTCCACTCACACTCGATCCCTACATCTTTTGACCAACTGGTCCATGCCTTGAGAAACTTCTCTGGAACCAATATATAGTACCATCTTTTTTAAATCCCCATTTGGGGTACTGGTGTATAGCTTTTATATTTTCTTTATTTGTCCATGATGATATGTTCAGATCTCTAATCAGATCTTCAAATATAGAAACAGGGACTGCCTTAATTATATTTTTTTCCAACTGACTTTTCTTTTTAAACAAAATCCAGATTTTCAATAACCTCCTAAGTATGCAACCTTTCGAGTCCCTAATCCGGGACACTTACTTCCTCCTGATCCATCCATAGAAGAATCTCAAGTTGCTTACGACCTTTAGTGTAAGCAACTTGGCGAGTCCAATACCAGTCCTCCAATTTGGAGGAAGGGCATTGGATTTTGTAAGCATGAGTAAGCATGCTGGCCTGTGCATAGACCGCACCCGCTCGGTTTTAATGTCTGTGTAATGACTCTATCTCTATTGGACGTTTTTGTTATTCTAGATAAATATACCTGAATATATTTTTTTATAAAAAGCGAAAAGAGCCTTGCACTCCTACTTACAACACTTTCAACCCGTTGCTCGATTGCACTAAATATGCAGGACAAAAAACAAATCAGCACTCCTAGGATTTCTTGTATAAAGATTTCTTTTACTCCAAAATATCGACTTTTCAGTTCCGATCAGGAACTTTCATCAGGACAAAAAACATCACTGTCTGTTGTTTTGATGAAAGTTCCTGATCGGAACTGAAACGTAGATATTTTGGAGCAAAATAAATCTTTATACAAGAAATTATTTTTTTTTTAAATTTTTTTACTCTTTCCACAAAGCACATACATTTTAATTATTCCAACTTAATATAAACATTGAAGGACTTTAAAATATAATATACATATTAAGTGCCATTTGTACTCCGCTCATAAGAAGTTCTCTATTGCTTCCTGAACAAGTGCCATCTGTCTTTTTGTGTGTTGACATTTTTGTTTACTTGCATTTTTTCCTCATCAAACTTAATTTATTTGCATTGAGTGTTGTACATAGAACAGGGAAGCAAAGATCTGCTTGCAAAGAAAACTATACACGCAGTGATTATTATCTACTCTGTATTTTATTTTATTTTTATTAATTTTTTTTCCATCTTATACAAAAATGTGACAATGTCAATAAAAATATTATTGATGTAAAAATATTATTTCAAATGTTAGAACAAACTTATACAAACTTACACCTATACAGACAACTCTATAGCTTAACGGTAGCAGCACTGGAAAATATGAATTAATTAGTAGGTAAAGATCAGGGTTTCTTTTTTTCTTTCCTTTCTTTTTCTTTCCTTTTCTTTTTCTCTCTATCTCTCCTTGTTTTCTTTCTAGCTTATCTTCCCTTTCTTTCTTAGGGTCTCATAACTCCTGTAATTATTTATTCAGAATTATTATCTTGATATCTCATTTATCATAATGATTACAACTTCGTAAAACAGTTACATATTCCTTTCTGGATTAAACTGGCGTTCTTACTTAATTATAGTATACAATGTGGATGTGTCTTATTATTGCATCCAATAAATTACACATACTTTCATCTTTCATGCCAGATCTTCATCCTGGCTGAACAATTATGGAAAAAAATAGAAAGCAAATGAAAAGTATTCATTAATATCCATGCCATTTTTTACCCCTTTTTGACCTTTCAAGAGTCTGATTATTAAGGACTGTTATCCAATTATCCCATATTTTATATTTTTTGTAGTTAATACAGAAATTTGAGGTGATTGCACGCTCCATTCCACATAGGATAGTACTCTTTCTCTAATTTGTGGCCAGGTGTCCACTTTATCTGTTTTCCAATTGTTTGCAATGGAGCCTTTAAAGGCCATCAATATATGTATTAGAAGCCATTTTTTTTATATTTAGGAATCCTTGGCAAGTTTAAATGAAGAAGGGTGATATCTACTGACTATGTCTGTTTCAAATTAAGTAAATTGTGAACTACAAGAAGAATCGTATCCCAGCCTCTTTTAATTGTTGGGCATTCCCACCAGATATATATTTCATCTGCCCTGTCATGTTCACCTCTCCAACATTTATAATTATTTTGAGGGTTGTCTCCAGGGTGTTATGTACCATCTATTAATTATTTTATATTGAGTCTCCATTATATTCAGACAATGTAATGGAGGATATGTGGATTGAATAGCAGTGTACCAGTCTTTTGTTTCTATCTGTATTTTTAAATCACTTGCCCATTTTTCTTTAGCTTTGGGGCATTGTTTTTGCTTTATAAGTCTTTATCAATATTACCAATGTATCACCATTACTCTCTGGGGGCTCTGGGAAACTACAAAAGTTATATTAAAAATTGCTAGTGAGATTCGTTTTAATGAAATAATTGAGGAGGAGTACAGTGGAATGTGATGTAACAGGAGCAGTGTCAGGGTTCCATCTCTGATCCCCTCTGGAACCTGTCTGCAATTGGAGTTTGGGTGGTTTTCGTCACTTCCGCTGAGGGCGCATCACCGGAAGTGACGATGGTAGGCCATATTGACCGGGTAGGGAGATCTGACAGCACGCCGTACAGTGTCCTCCTGGCGGGCTGCACCATGAATGAGGAGCTCTGTGACTCCGTGAGCTCCCCGGCCCCGGACACGGCCCTGCAGCTTACCCGCTCGTCCTCCATCGGAGACTATGAGGAGTCCAGCGGCATCGATGGAGGAGAGGAAGAGGAGGTGCAGACTGGGGGAGAGGAGGAGAGAGGCGCAGGCTGGGGGAGAGGAGGAGATAGGCGCAGGCTGGGGGAGAGGAGGAGATAGGCGCAGGCTGGGGGAGAGGAGGAGAGAGGCGCAGGCTGGGGGAGAGGAGGAGAGAGGCGCAGGCTGGGGGAGAGGAGGAGAGAGGCGCAGGCTGGGGGAGAGGAGGAGATAGGCGCAGGCTGGGGGAGAGGAAGAGGAGGTGCAGACTGGGGGAGAGGAGGAGAGAGGCGCAGGCTGGGGGAGAGGAGGAGAGAGGTGCAGGCTGGGGGAGAGGAGGAGAGAGGTGCAGGCTGGGGGAGAGGAGGAGAGAGGTGCAGGCTGGGGGAGAGGAGGAGAGAGGCGCAGGCTGGGGGAGAGGAGGAGAGAGGCGCAGGCTGGGGGAGAGGAGGAGAGAGGCGCAGGCTGGGGGAAAGGAGGAGCCTCTTTTGGCGCTAAATATATGTAAGGAATAATTGATGATGGGCCATTGAATTATTAGAAAAATAATGCACACCCGAGGTGGTAATGCGGTCACAACGCGAAGCGGAGTGGCCATTACACCTCGGGTGTGCATTATTTTTCTAATAATTCAACGACCTGTCATCAATTATTCTACAGTTACCACACCTCGAGACATTGTTCAGATGATGTATTTCAAGACGTTTGTCAAGTTTTTGTCATTAAAACGAATGTATAACTAAATTCTTACACAACTGGAAGGCGGTCAAGACCTTTCTGGAACTACTTTAGCCGTGCGTCTCCCTGAAAATAATGCACACCTTAGAACGTTCGTCAACCAATCAGATTGAAGCATTCAACACCTCTGTAGTGTGTGTATATATATATATATATGTGTATGTGTGTGTGTGTGTGTGTGTATTAAGACTTTTGCCTGGAATTGTGAGAGGGGCATGATTTCCCTACTTAAAGGGATTCCTTACCTTTCTCCACACCGTTCGTGGTCTAGCGATTTGCATGTGACTTCTTCCGCCCTCTTGCAACTTACCTGTTCCACATGGTTAACCTGTTCCTGCTGTTCTTCCACTAGCCGCGGCACTCTGCTTACAAACATCCACTTTTCAGCCCTCCAGGCTGGCAGCTCCAAGGACGGATCCAGGAACGCCCCATAACCGTAAGATACTGACCCAACAGTCACACCACGGTCGCACTCCCACGGCGTCATCACGGTTTAGGTCTATTCCAGTGCTTATACAGTTCGTATATTTCATTTTGTTTATTTTTCATGGTTTGTCCTTTCGTAATTAACTCCCGAACGATTTCGTTTTTCCAGCCATTTGCAAAGTTACTATTTTATGTTCTGGTAGTTTGGGTTTCAAACTCCCGAACGGTTGTTTTCAAAATGTTCGTACACTGTTATTTCATTGTTCGGTTACAGCCATTCATATGAATGACTGTCTTGCACAAAGTCAAAAGTGTGGGGAACGGGGAAAACTTTCGTTTACTTCAACCGAACTAATCCCTTTCGTATTGTCTGCAGTATAGTGCATTTCGTGGTAAGAGTTGTATTATGTTAACCGCACAGTTCTCAAATTCCATCCATATTAGTCTGAACCATGCATTATGGTTAGGCATCTGAAATACTGACCTCTAGCGGTCCTTCTAATATTAGGTTAAAATGCTAAATTAAGATAAATCATTGTCATTACCTTTTATAAATAGCTGTTTCACTTTGTTTTTCTGTTATAGATACTATGTTAATATGATTGCTGATCACCCTATGTTTAAATGTGAATAGATATGGTTAATTCTGCATAAATCCACTTTTCAAAGTGCGCCTCTAACTCACTCGTTGGTGTATACCTATGCCAGTATTAAATCTCTGTTAAAATAAATTCACCTATAATCTATATTCCACAATCTTAGAGCATATCCTTACTCTCTACAACTAGCACGGTTATTATTAGTAGGCTACCGGTTGCTTAATCTATATCTATCAGGGTAATTCTGGGTTAGACACCATCATCGGGGGATAGATAGTATGTTACAAGGTGCTTGGTTTGCGGGGCAGTTTTGCTCTTACACTTGTACGTAGATATATTAGGCAATAGGATCTACATGGGCCCCACAAATTGTTTCCTATGTATGCAGTTTTTTCATTTTTAGATTGCAGGTACAACTTAATTCTTCACAACCAGCTAATTTTGTGCTCCCCCTGCTGTCAATCTACGGTAGGTTTTCCACATATTATTAGAAGTACCAAGCATTACACATCTACAATTCTATTCATCTCATATAGGTTGGAATTCCTACAATTCTCTCTGGCTTAATCAGTATTACAACACAGTTCACTAAGGTACGTCCACCTGCTCGTTACATAGATCACTAATTTCTCCCCCTCACTGAATATGCTGGCTAGGAGTCCAATAGGTAATTTACTTCTTCAGGCCTCCAAGCCTTAGGCTAGTGGTCCCGTGAGGCCAACACTCATTCATGTACGCCCATCGGCCCAAAAATCATAGTTAGCCACCTCACCTGTCACTCCCTTTCTATCTTATGCTTTAAAAGTCACAGAGAGGCCGACACCCCGCCACAATGTTCGGTGGCCACGAAATCCATTTGGCATCTAGCAGTGCCTCGCCTGTCACCAATCTAGTATAATTGTTTCGCCATTTGGCATTAGTTAGCAAGCCAGTACATCTCTAAGGTATACATGTACTAATGGTAAACCTTATGTCATTTAGCATGTCTCACATACAAGAAGGTGGCGAAGATCTATCTCTGCCCAGCTCTCTGGCTAGATCCGGTACACCTTCATGTAGAGGGGACATGGCTAGCCCTTCATCTATCAGATCCTGGTCTACCCCCTCTGCATTACAGCCGAACTAAGGAAACAACAGATTCCATACCCAGCTACTGCTAGGAAAGCTTAAACTACTACGCACATCTACAGATAATGCTGATGCAGGGGAAGGCCCATGTGGTTCTAATTCGGCAGATATTCACTCCATGTTGTCATCACTTATGGCCTCCATGGGAAAAATCAATGACTGATTTGAGAAATTAGAATCAGTCACTCTAGCTTTGACAGCATCCGATCATTCCACTTCAGTTTAACCAGAATCTACTGAGGTTCAACCGGGTAATTTAGTGTCTACTTCAAACTTACAAGACATAAATCCAGCCCATATCATCCCAGCTCACCTTAAGAAAGATTCATTCATCTCTAGATTGCTGTCTTTTTCCCTCCTTTATTAATGCCGACAGCCGACTTACACTAAGTACCCAAGCTACAGCAGAACTGCTTATGTGGCATAGGTTCTTAATTACATGGAACGAAAGAAACATGTTTCTTCCGGAAATTTCAGAAAATTCACCAACCATATGGTCAGATGCGGCGGCTACCACAGGCTTTGCAACCATATATGGTCATGTATGACTTTGGGGTAGCTGGCCTGCAGAAATCCAGAATATGTAAGGTTTTTCCACTACCTCAGCACTATTCGAGATTTACCCTATCTTAGATCCTGCAGTGGCTTGGGGTCATCTGTGGTCAAGTAATTTGGTACGTTGTTATTCAGATAACCAAGCCACATGCTACATTATTCATAAAGGACGCTCATCATCTTTAACCATCATGAAATTCCTTAGGAGATTAACTTGGTTGGCAGCTTGTAACCAATTTTTCTTGTCATGCATTCATGTACCAGGGCTCAATAATATTGCTGCTGACAGATTGTCTCGTTTTCAATTCCAGCCATTTCACCAAGCTCTGCCCACGGCCACACAAGTAGCCACGGCCCCTCGTTTCTGAACCTGATCATGGATTAGATATCCTATTACAACACAGCCAGATGTTTTCTAAACTTTCTCTCTCGGTCAACACACGAAGAACCTATGAATAGAGCTTATGTTTTATCAAAAGATTCATCGTGGAACATAACAGTACTCATCCTTTCGATGTGACATTATTATTAGGTTTTGCTTCCTTTTGCCAAGTCAAACTTTAATTATCTCACAGCACTATTAAGTTATACCTTAAAGGTATACAACATCATATGTTAACCCTTTGGCTAAACAATCATAGTTTCATGTCTTCATATCAGATTAAAACTATACTTAAAGGCATACAGAAATCAGTTCCCCCACGTACACAGAAGAGAGAACCTATTCCAATCTCTATCTGACCTTTTGGATTATGGCCCTTTCAAACCCCTTACTAATGAGGTAATTAAGACTGCTATGTACCTAGCTTTTTATGGCTTCCTTAGGCCACGAGAATTTACCACTACCACCACAGTGCCTTAGACGATCCCATATACATAAACAAGCTGACCATTATATACTTTCCTTACCCCATGCTAAAACAAGTCAACATAACCTACCAGTAGATATTCCGTACACCCTAGGAACAACAAATGGTGCCCTGTAGCGATATTAGACTCATATCTTCATACCCCCTGCTATATTTCCTCGCGACCTCTGTTTTCACTACACGGATCTGTCCTTACGACTCCGAAATTCATGCTATATATCAATTCCTTAATCATGCGACTAGGACTCAACCCTTCCAACTATTCAGGTCACTCCTTCAGAATAGGGGCAGCTTCCACGGCCTCGAGCGTAAATATACCAGTACACATTATGAAAACCCTAGGGCGTTGGAAATCCTCCATATATTCTTGGTACATTCCGAAACCAGTTCAAGAAATACGCAATGCCTTTAAAGAAATGTCTGTATAAGATAAATGTATATTGTTGACTGTATTAAATTGCATGAATATTTTTGCACTCTTTTTATTTACAGGCCCTACCGCATCGTCGGTTCTGTCACACTTCAACCGACTTACTCTAAACTACTCCTATCTTTATTCTTTACTCATATATACAGCCTTTTTGCCCTGGCACAAGTATTAAGACTTTTGCCTGGAATTGTGAGAGGGGCATGATTTCCCTACTTAAAGAATTCCTTACATTACTCCACACCGTTCGTGGTCTAGCGATTTGCATGTCACTCCCACTACTCAATCATAACCTCCTTTTTCCTCCCTTTACTCTTGGGTTGGCCATCTTTTTATTTACAGGCCCTACCTACCGCATCGTCAGTTCTGGCACACTACAACCGACTTGCTCTCTTACTCTAAACTACTCCTATCTTTATTGCTTACTCCATATATGCCTTTTTGCCCCTAACCCAAATATATATAGCTATATAGACTGGCTTGTAGTGGACAATGGGGTGCATGTCAGCCTAAGGAGCATTGTGGAAATTGTAGTTTATCATAGCTAAGTATCCACATTCTAACCTCTGTACATCTATCATGTAAACTGTTACATGCTGACACTTTATAGAGAGCTTTACATTGTGTTGTAGAACCTTAACTTTGTCGGGTTTTTTTAAGTTTATGGGATTGAAATTCCTCACCTGGGGGTTCTACATTGTGACCATTCCTAGTGCAGGATATCAGAGTGTACATATCATGTAAAGAATGGTGTACTTGCACTTTAGTGAAAGCTTTCAATTGCGTATATGTGTTGTACTGGCAGAAATGTTTGTGAATGTCAGCCTTTCATCCAACTTTGGTAGGAGTAAACATTAGACTATGCATGGTGTATAAATTTTATGCAATATATAGATGGCAAAATGTCTGGTTAAAAAGGATAAATTGCAATTCCAGTGGATGCGTGATCACTCTATTGATTTATTTATTTTCTTGCCAACTTGAAAGGTATACAACAAGCAGAAGGTGACCTGCATGTTTAAATGAAATAAAAAATACCTCTTGAAGTAACTGTATTTCCTTCAAACCTCCAGATTTTACAGCACATGTTGTGCCCTCAGATGCTATAACCTCTCATAGTAATAGCTATGGTGTCATGGAGTCACCTGGTATTGTCCTACGGTTAAACAGTCTTCAAACTATTTAACACTGAGTGAAGGTATTATATGGATGTCTATGGCTCTAAGTCCAGCGTAAGATGGGATGTAACTGAAGAGTGGAACACCACCAGATGACTCCAGATATCATAATTACATCAGTAAGATGAAGTGGTTATCATGCCCAGATGCAGAGCCTGATTAAGGTTGCCCAGGGCACTGTTTGTGTGAGTTATGTGTGTGTGTGTGTGTGTGTGTGTAGAAGAATCTGTGTGTTGTATGTGTGTATATTCATCCCCCTCTTTCTTACCTTCCCTGGTGGGCCAGTGGAATGTGAGCTGGATCCCTGAATGTCTAGTAGGGGAGCTTTTATGATTTGCACCAATTTTAAGTATAAACCACTTTAGGCAATCCAGCACTCGAGTGATCTAAAAGCACTGAGCGACTGTGACTGCACCCCTAAAGTGGTCTGTACCTGATATTGGTAGAGACCATAATACTCCCTCTGTGAAGTAAGGGAACGCACGGAGATTAGATCGAGGAGGGCCTGCTTCAGCTTCAGGCCTAGACAGGAGCCCAACAGGATTATTCGACAAAAGTTCCCCTAGACTTAAATGGCGACTTTAATAAATAAATCATTTGGAAGGTTTTTCGAATATTATTGAATCATTTGGAATGCTTATTAAATCAAGGTTGTAGTTTGAGCAGAGGAAGCAGTATATAGTTTGCTCCTGAAATGCCTGTCATTGAGACAGTTTGTTGCAGTTAAAGGGACACTAGAGTCACCTGAACAACTTTAGCTTAATGAAGCAGTTTTGGTGTATAGAACATGCCCCTGCAGCCTCACTGCTCAATCCTCTGCCATTTAGGAGTTAAATCCCTTTGTTTATGAACCCTAGTCACACCTCCCTGCATGTGACTTGCACAGCCTTCCATAAACCCTTCCTGTAAAGAGAGCCCTATTTAGGCTTTCTTTATTGCAAGTTCTGTTTAATTAAGATTTTCTTATCCCCTGCTATGTTAATAGCTTGCTAGACCCTGCAAGAGCCTCCTGTATGTGATTAAAGTTCAATTTAGAGATTGAGATCCAATTATTTAAGGTAAATTACATCTGTTTGAAAGTGAAACCAGTTTTTTTTTTTCATGCAGGCTCTGTCAATCATAGCCAGGGGAGGTGTGGCTAGGGCTGCATAAACAGAAACAAAGTGATTTAACTCCTAAATGACAGTGAATTGAGCAGTGAAATTGCAGGGGAATGATCTATACACTAAAACTGCTTTATTTAGCTAAAGTAATTTAGGTGACTATAGTGTTCCTTTAAATGCAAATGTGTGCTGGTAGACCATAATTATGCAAAACCTGATTTATGGTGCATGGAGTGTCTTTGCCAAAGCATCATAGACGTTTGGGGGACTAGCTATTTATTCTCTGCCCATCAATAATATTAGCTTTGTATTTCCAATCAATGCATTGTTCAAATAGAGATACTGTATAAATTCTCCCCATATTCATTAAAATAGTCACCAATTAAGCCTGGTAGATGAAGATTCGTGCATTGCCCTAGTTGTAATGTTAACTAACGAGCCATATTTTATTTACAGCGCATGATTAACTTGTCCGACCTGAATCCTTACATCCTGTGCTCAATCTGCAAAGGTTACTTTATTGATGCTACAACCATCACAGAATGTCTTCATACATGTGAGTTGAGTTTTCCTGTATTAAAAAAAATAAATTCACCCAATCTGGAATGCAAAGGGTATGTAAGGCAGAATCTTAAAGCGTCAAGAAGAGAAGAGAGCTCTTCATTAAACCATGGTGAAATGTTTCCCTATAAAGGCTGTGTCACGGGGTCATAACCCACCTTAGGGTTGGCGAATCCAACAAACAGGGGCACTATATAGACGTATAACTGGGCCTTAGAGTTGCCGGACTTAAAGGACCACTATAGTGCTTTCCTGGCACTTTATGGTCATTAGGTCCCCACCTCCCTCACGGCCCCCCTCCCGCTGGGCTGAAGGGGTTAAAACCCCTTTAGCCACTTAACTTAATCCAGCGCCGGGCTCCCTCTGCGCTGGTGACCTCTCCTTCCCCTGCCAACGTCAGCTCTGAATGCTCCGTGCCCGCATTCAAACCGCCCATAGGAAAGCAGGGAGACAGCCACTAGAGGCTGGATTAACCCTTAATGTAAACATAGCAGTTTCTCTGAAACTGCTATGTTTACAGCTGCAGGGTTAAAACTAGGGGGACCTGGCACCCAGACCACTTCATTGAGCTGAAGTGGTCTGGGTGCCTATAGTGGTCCTTTAACAATAATGCAGATGAAGACAGAGTCCGGAACAGCCAAGGTCATCATGGGGTCAAAGCAGCATGGGTCACCTAGATGACGCAGTCCCTTTAAAATTTATTTTAAGTGGCTGTAGTTTGGCCTGTGAACCAGAAGAGGGAGCTGTTCGTGGAACCGAAGGTGAGCATAATCCTATATCAAGTATATCTTTTGATTGCACTATAAGCTCATTGAAAATTCAATGCAAGTTTAGAAGTGACAGTGCTGCTTTAACCTCCAGCTGTTAGTTTACAATTGGTAGTCCAGCTGTTGGATACTTCTTTTCCTTTGTTGCCCAGATGACTGCTGTTCCGTTTAGAAAATAGTTAACAGAGCTGGAGTTCCTAAAACCTCACAACCACTACAGTGCTCTACACTACTCCTGTATTGTGATAGTGTACGTTCTAGTTCTGGTTGTTGTTGTGTAGTTCAATCTGAGCTGTGCATTATAATAATTACATTGCAATCTGTCTTTGTTTTTTTTTTTTTTCTGCATTTCAGTTTGTAAAAGTTGCATCGTGAGACATTTTTACTACACCAATCGATGCCCAAAGTGTAATATTGTGGTGCATCAAACACAGCCACTTTACAATATCAGGTGAGTAATCACATCTGTATCTCTGTGGAATACAATTCCTTCTATTTGGAATGTTATTGAAAATGCCTGTTAGAGCAGGATTCTTACACTTTTGCTCTTAAGATAACTATCAATCTGACCACAGATGCATCTTAACCCTTACAAATATGACTTGGATACATACTAGGTTTAAAAAAAAAAATCACATTTTCAATTTATTTCTAGGCTGGACAGACAGTTACAAGACATTGTTTACAAGCTGGTAGAGAATTTAGAAGAAGGTAAGTATATGAGCAGTGTTGGTTTGATGCCATAGAGATAAGATAACTTCATACTTTTAATTCTTTTGAAACATTGCAGTTTTATTAAATTGTAATTTTAAATATTTACTGGTTTCCCCCTGTAATTACCCACTTAATATGTATTTATTTTTAGAAGAAAAAAAGAAAATGTGTGACTTTTATAGACAAAGAGGTCTAGAAGTACCAAAGCCTGGTAAGTACCTTGCTAAATTTTACATTTGCAGGACTCTTGCAGTACCTTAAATCTACAACTTGTGTTGGCCAATTTACTTACATGTGCACTGTGTAAAGGACACGCCAAGCATCATAACATAATATGTTCACTTACTTTTCATTTATTTTTAATTTATCTATTATTTTTGCAGGGCATACAATACATCGTTATAGGTAAAAGGTCTTAAATGCCTCTTTCACGAGTCACAACAGTACTTACAGTATTGTCTTGAGAATGTACCCAATCTCTATTGTAAATGAAGGACTAGAGCTTAATCGAGTATATAAAGAGCCTCAGCTGATAGAGATAACGATTTATTATGTACATCATGGGCTAAAAGAACTACAGGCTACTAACAAATGTAGAATAAATGCCCACAAGTATATGAGTTGTCTTCAAGGTATATTATGACCATTAAAACCAAAGGGGTAGCTATATGAAAAAGTACTAAGTGTAAGTAGTAATATCAGCAAAGATGCCTCCTGAAGCATAAGTTTAGATACCTAGGAGGTAATAGTTGTAAGTGGCAGTAAATTTAAACATCATAAAAGCTGAGTGAAGAACCAAGGTATATACTATTACGTTACTGAGTCCTGTCCCCTTCTAGGGGGGAAGGGAGTCACTTTAGCCACATCCTAGTTGTAGGTGTATTATTTTATTTATAAAATATTTTACCAGGAAGGATACATTGAGATTTCTCTCATTTTTAAGTATGTACTAGGTCCACAAAACATTGCATTGATACAGTAGGATACCATAAAATACAAAAACAATTTTAATACACAATATATACAAAATTTAACATAGAACAAGTAGGAAATCTATAATCAACCATGACACGTGCATTCTGTTTTGAGGTATGTAGAGAGAGATCTCTTAAAGGACTTTAGGCTTTGGGAAGATTTGAAAGTGTGCAGGACAGGAAGTCGTTCCATAATTGCAGTGCTCTGTAGGAAGAGGAGGATCGGGCTGTTTTTTGGGGGGTTTTTTGTATTGAGGTAGACTAAATAAAATGCTGGTACTGGATTGGAGATTATATGAGGTGGGAACAGCCGGGGAGAGTATTCTGCTTAGGCAGGGTGGGAGCTACCCAGAAAAGCTCTTAAACACAAGGCTGGAAAGATGAAGGGAGCGTCTGGATTCAAGCGACAGCCAGTTTAGTTCTTTTAGCATGTTAAATTGGTGGGTAAAGTAGTTACATTGTAGCACAAATCTGCAGAATGAGTTATACAAAGTATTAAGGTGGGTTTGCTGCGCAGGTGTAAGTGAATCCCAATTGCACCTGTGTTCCATGTTCTAAACCAACCACTAATATCCATCGTATTGGTAGTGTTTCCCCTCCTTAGAGACTGTGAGTGACCTGGAAGTAGTCCAGCAGTACACAGTACCTGTATCCTGAAGCTTTTTAGTGATGGGCTGCATTGACATCCGTCAAAGTAAGGTGGAGAGGTGTAGGTCATTAAAAATTGAATGTTGTCCAAAGCTGTCTTCTTCTGGAGAGCTACCATTGAGGTTTGCTTATCTTGAAGTGTCCGACAGCGCATTTCTTTGTCCCTGCAGGCAGCAGCCAATGCCCAAGGAGACATGGCTGTGCGGTACGCACCGTCAATGATAGTTTCCTAGGCCTGTTGCTGGTATCAGAGTGGCCACCAGCCACCTGATTTAAAAAAAAAAAAAAAAAAGGCAAATCTTTAACAGTTAGTGTTTGAAACTCTTTTTTTATTTTCCGATTTTATTTTTTTTAAAAGACCTTTTTCATCCAGGTTATCAACCTGCACATTAGGAGAAGTATTATGGGCCTGCAGTTGAACCATTTCTCCTATAGAATTCAGACTTTGTTTGAGATCCAATATGACACAAGTAGTGATAGTCTTCCTCTCCGTCGTCCCCATCGCTAGTTAGCTGCAAGCAGCTTTTGAATGTCCACAAGTTGTGGATGTGTTAATTGGTACCAGTACCATCCTCCCACTGGGAGTTGGCCTCTGAGTCAGCCAGGTACGCCACCCTATTCCATAGAGCAGGCTGACAAAGCTGAGTCCCGATATTCAGGGTGCTTACTTGCTGTAGATGAATACGGCTTCTACCCATGTCGTCAGCCCGTGATATATTGGTATGTGATTAGGTAAGTATGGGCTTAGGCCCTTCCAAGCTTTTGGTTAATGCACCGCTCCTTGCAGACTGCTCTTGTAGTAGGCCTTTGAAGGTCAGCATATGATTTTGGTTCCTGGTTCAAAAAAGAAAGGCACCCACATGTGCCTTCCAACTCACTACAGCAGATTCTAACTGAGGCAGGAGTGGATGGGGAATATTTCCCCTGAAAAAGGCAGATGGAAATGCAAACCGCTAGCAGCTCAAGAAATGGCGTCTGTGCTTTTCCGCCCCTAAACTTCGCCCTATTCTATTCATTTAATTATTTATTGTGCACAGAGGTACCATTTCCCTGTCTCCCTCAATACATAACTGCAGCAAGTTTGTTACAGCTATAAGCCTTTTCTTTCAGAAGGAAGTGTAAAAAGATAATCTTCCTTCTTGACCCATTAAAAATATTTGCACAACACTGTGCAGTGTCTCTTTTTTTAGAATACTGAGAGGTGTCTGTAAACAATCTAATAGTAGCTGAAGTATGGTTAGCAGTACCTCGTATTAAATCGGTTGAATTGGATAGTGTCTGGGGGTGAATTGTTTTATAGGAAATAGGATAAAATCAAACCACGTAGATCAGAATGAGAGACTCCGGATGGAGATTGTCCCTGGTCTAAACTGGAATCTTTGCTACTTGTGGATTAATCAAAAAAAAATCAAGGTGATTGCGCACACTTTGGTAAATTTTATCTAACAAAGAGAAGTAATAGATGGAACCTAATGCAAAATGAGCATAAAAACCATCATAGTGCAAAATGTAACAAAAATATGTAATAGAGAGATAAATTGGAAAACTCCAAAGTTTAAGAGCCAATTATAAGTAGGCTTTACACTGTAATTTCATATCAGCAAGGTTGCGGAACCTTCAGACATCAGGACCCCCAGAGAGTAGCAGTAATCCTCTGAAAATAATCAGGAACTAGTTGAAGTATTAAAAAAACTTTTATAACCACAAATAAGTGAATAAAAACAAATATAAAAAGCACAATGCGGTACAACCGAACCAAGGGTCTTCCTCAGGTGCATTGCATATGATTAAAACACTTCCAACAACCTCTTTATTAAGTCCATGTGTATTAATTTTCTGTTGCCAAATATGGTCAAATTCCTGGGCAACAGACACTTAATACATCTGGATTTTATAGCTGTACTGGGTTTTGATAGTTGGCATGACTATCAGTAAAAACATTTTTTCGCAACTTGTGGATTGTTTGCTGCATAAATGTGTTTATCTATTAATCTATATAATGCTTAAAGCAACGGTTCACTTCCTGCCTGATGTTTTCCTATAACATTTATTTGATTTCTTTGCTGTTGCTGTCTTATGACATAGGTTTCTTTCATTGCTTAAAAAAATTAAATTGATGGTCATGTAATGAATAAACTCTTACAGCTACTCCGCAACCTATCTGCACTGGTCGTGGAAGATCAAGGAAGTTATTGGGTCCTGTGTTCCGGATTCCACCAGAGCTGGATGTGTCTCTACTCCTCGAGTTTATGGGGTTAGTTGGAGAAAATAAACATATCTTATACCCTTTATTTCCCTCTTTAAAACTTTTGATTTTTCATTAACTTGTTTTGTGGAAAAATATTTATAATTTTACTCCTACTCCAATATCTTCATTACATACATTCTAGAGAAATTTATTTGAAAAGGGGTTATTAATACGCATGTTACTGGGGTAATGTGATCACCATGGAACACAATAGAATGTTCCTGCCAATAGCTCCTCACTGACAATATTTTCCTTTAAATTTTATGTAATATAAAAAAAATATGCAAGTGAAGCCATTGTGTTCCATGGTGATCACTTGGGTAATGTGCATTCTCTCCCATGATTTAACAGCATTTAGTTGGCTAGTCTTTTACATGGCTGTTCATGTATTCCAACAGCTTAGGTGGTGATGGCTAATGGTAGCACTGCAAGGCAGACTAATGTCATAGGGAATGGAGCATGTAATGTTGTATCCCTTATTATAATCTTAAAGCTAATTTTAGCCCCCTTCTAACCCTAAGATTTCATTGCTAACCTTAAACGCTCATTTCCTCTAAAATCCACCGTGATATTGTGGTACTGTGAGAACTGTCCTGTCACCTTTTATCTCAGGGGGCCCTTGTGCTGCCCCGTAGCCTGTCACAGTGGATCATATAGCGATTAGATGCCTGGCCGCCTCTATTATATATTGCTTGGTCACTTAATTCTTGAAGCTTCCAGCAATAGTCATGTCTTCACAATCATAGCAGGAGTCTCCGCTCCACAAAGCAAAATCTGAGCTGCAAACAGCTACGTCCCCCATCATTTAAGGGGTCAGGGGACTAGATACAATTTGTATATTACATCTTAAAAATAATTAATTGGAATATTTTCTTTTTCTAATATATATTCGTGACTTAGTACACATCAACCCACAGGATGTATGTGGTTTATTTTCAAACATCCTTCCACTTTAAATGGTATTTTTATGGCATCAGACAGACATTGGCCACAAGAGGGCAGAGTGAGTACACTTTGCCGTTTGATTTTTGGGTGGATCCTCTGTTCATTTAACCATCTGTAATAAATGTTTTTCATATATATATTTTTTTTAACCCGCTATAAAGGAAGCAGACCAGCAGAAAGGGCAGCACTTTACTCTCTTCTCCAGCTCTGCTTCACTCCCACCTTATTTGATTGCTATTTCCTGTCCTAATGTGTTTTATACCCCACCTCCTATAGACTTTAAGCTGGTTTGAGCAGGGTTCTCTTCAACCTATCGTTCCTGTAAGTTTTCTTGTAATTGTCCTATTTATAGTTAAACCCCCCCCTCTCATAATATTGTAATGCGCTATGGAATCTGTAAGCGCTATATAAATGGCGATAATAATAATAATTACTTCAAGACAGGTATACTGAAATAATACACCGTAAACATATGGCACCTCTTTAAAAAAACTGTGACTTAAGATGTATAGTATATATTAATTATAAACCGTCATCTATGATGCATTGGTGATACGTTTGACAGACTGTCTGATGACTTGGGTCTGCCTACGTTGCCACACCCTGGATCTTAATCCATCGCAGGAGATTAAAAAATCCTTGCCACTTTAGTTCTTTTATTCCAAATACACAGTTAAATTGCAAAATACAATGTTAAAAGGGGAAATACGTTCAATGATTAAAAAGATAGATCAGAGCCTGAAATCACCCCAACATGCAGCGGGGGAGTATACCGACGACTCTGGGGATACCTCACTCAACGCTACTGGAGGTGGGGAGCCGGCACCACAACATGCAGCCTAAGGGCAAGGGAGCCTGGGAGAGGCAGCCGCTCTCCTCGCTCCATGAGCAACGAAGCAGATCTGCCGGGCTCCTATCCCCCTCACCCTCCCCGCCATGGATCGGTGGGGGTTATCCCGATCACAACAGCGGTGCCAACACATTCATATGCCCTGGAGCCGACAGACACTGTGGAACTGTCTACTTAAGGACAGCAAGGCAAGATGGCCGCCGCTGGAAAACCTGCCACTCCTGCGTCCAATCTATAAGACACAATGGAGGAACGGATTTCCCAGGCCTTTGAGAGACTGTGGGTACAACTCTGGCACAGGATCAAGCGACGTGCAGTGCGATCAGAAGACACACTAACAGCTCAACCGCATCTCGCCTACATGGACACCAAGCAGATGCTCGCCGGGCACAATGCTACCACAACTCTGAAAAAGGCAGCAAAGAGGCTGGTGCCCCGTCGGACACTGCGGCAACGACTGCTTGGTCCTGCTCTGGACTGCTACCCTCCCAGGCCGCGGTTCAATGGGGGACGCCTCCCAAAGGGCAACCCACACCCTTAGAAGATCACTACTGTCTTCAGGGGAACACAGCTTGGCAAGGCCCCTCGAGACAGTCCTGGATGCTCTCTGTGGTAAGACTCGTGGGTACGGTGCTATCGACTGTTTTGAAGCCTGGAGATGGTGGGACTCCGCTTTGTATTAGTCAGCAGTGGAGATAGTTGTGGTCCCACATTGGAGCTGATTTTGCACAATATGTTTCCCATACAACCCCTGCTTTCAGCTGTCATTCTTTGGTATGTGAATTCCACCACTATTGCTATGCTAGGTATCCATGTGAAGGCTCTAAAGCAAAAGATGGACAGAAGGCAGATCATCCCCTGTTTCTAAAGTGTTAAAGGCTACTCATACCCAGCTAAGGTAATCTCCAGGAATCCTTTGTTTAGTCTGTGATATTTGAGTTGATTTAATGTCCCTTAAGTGTGAGACCTGGTCTGTATCTTAAAGCGGCACTGTCATGCCGAACTTACCTTTCCCCAATCTCTTCCTCTTCTCCCCCTCTCTCAGGATCTGTTCTTCTTTTCTTCCTGTCTTCTTTAGTTTTCTTTAAAATTATAAGACAAAGTAGGGACTCTTTGCCTTATGGAGGATTCCTCCGCTTGACCAGCTCTGACCAGCGGAGGAGCAAAGTGTGCTTCATTTCCGCTGGTCAGAGCAATTTTCCCATGATCCCTAGCTTTCCTCTGTGTTCCCACAATGCTTCCTGTCATTTTACATGAAACTGCCGAATTGCGTTCTAACTGAATGACAACAGTATGTTCGTTTCTTTTAGAACGCAATTCGGCATTTTATTCGGATCGGAATTTCATTCTAATGAATGAAACTCTGATCCTATTCATTGCTGTGGCTGCATTTTGCAGCCGCTTAGTAGATAACTCCCTAATTCCCACGGTATCAGGGAGCTATCTACTAAAAGGCTGAAAGACCTAAATTGGTCTAACAGCCAACTTTACTAATACTAAGTAAAGATTACTTAGTATTAGTAAATAATATGCCCCTACTCGCTATATCGCGAGTAGGGGCATGTGTAGTAAGCAGTGAGCAGCTTATAGCTGCTCACTGTAAAAAAAAATAAATAAAAAAACTAATAAACCCCCCCCCCATGCCCGTGGGGGCCCTAAATAAAGATGGGGGGGAAACCTACTGGCCCCCCCCCCTGGCCCCCACCCCTGCGTGGTGGGTGGGTGGGGGCCCTAATAAAACAATAAGGGGGGGGGACCTACTGTCCT
>OW240922.1:91392164-91488698 GCA_933207985.1 Pelobates cultripes
CGGCTCGGGGGTGGGGGCCGGGGGGGTGGACAGTAGGTGTGTCCCCCCTTATTGTTTTACTGGGGCCCCCACCCACTGCTCAGGGGTGGGGGCCGGGGGGGGAGGACAGTAGGTCCCCCCCCCTTATTGTTTTATTGGGGCCCCCACCCACCGCTCAGGGGTGGGGGCCGGGGGGGAGGACAGTAGGTCCCTCCCTTATTGTTTTATTAGGGCCCCCACCCACCGCTCAGGGGTGGGGGCCAGGGGTGGGAGGACAGTAGGCCCCCCCCTTATTGTTTTATTGGGGCCCCCACCCACCGCTCAGGGGTGGGGGCCGGGGGGGAGGACAGTAGGTCCCCCCCCTTATTGTTTTATTAGGGGCCCCCACCCACCGCTCAGGGGTGGGGGCCAGGGGGAGGACAGTAGGTCCCCCCCCCATTATCTTTATGGCCCCCACCCGCCGCTCAGGGTGGGGGAGGGGGGGAGGACAATAGGTCCGCCCCCCCTTATTGTAATTTATGTCTTTTTTTTTCAACAGTGAGCAGCCACAGGCTGCTCACTGTTTAGTAGACATGCCCCTACTCGCGGTATAGTGAGTAGGGGCATTTGGGAGATTTAAATCTCTCTTGTGCTATTATGGGGGTCATATTGACCCCCATAGAGTGAGAGGGGGTACTGGGGGGCTTATGAAGTGGTGGGGAGCACTGCTCCCTGCCGCTTCTATAGTTACATATTACAAGGAGGGAGCTGCACGCCGGTAGCTCCCTCCTTGTAATAAACTGCACGAACAAACAAACACTGATACTCAGATACACTGATACATTGTGTTTGTTTGTTCGGCTGATCTTTCTATTCACTCATTCGTCTGTCTGATGAATGAGTGAATAGATGAAATTCCCGTTCGCATGTCCAGGTGTTTCACTGGGCATGTGCGGGAATCTCACAGTCTGTCTAGTGTGGGCTGATGACGTGTCCCACAGGGACTTCACCTACCCACACAAAGATGGCAGCGCCCTGAATCAAGATCGGGGCAGAAAATAAGGATTAAAAAATAGGTAATGTGGGGGGCTTTGGGGCATTTGGGGGTGACTAGTGGGTCAATTGGATGTAGTGGAGGCGGGAGGGGGGTTAAAAAAAAAACGGGTTTCGGCATGACAGTGCCGCTTTAAGCACAGTGCGGTACTGATATTCTAAAGGAACATGCTAAGCACAGAAGATTGGCTTCACTATTATCCGTACAAAGCCATCCAAATTTGGATGTCAATAACCTGCTGATGGCAGCTTATGCAAGTGTCCACTGCAAATATCTGTCATGCAGCTTGGACAGGTTGATTCTAATTAAAGAGAAACTTCCACTTTATCTTGATGGTGTCAGTGGGGCCAGGCTTTGGGCATCAGGAGAAACCCAGTTCATATCAAACTGTTTGACATAAACCCCAGGACTGAGTCTGAAGACTACTTGCACCATAACTACTACAATAGCTCTAGTAGGTATGATTCTTAATGTCCCTTTAAATAATTGTTTGCACTGCCTTATATAACATGGCTTTTAAGCTTTGTGCTAAGTCCTTTCTGTGTAATGTGTTTGTATGTTACTGCCTTATGTAACATGGCTTTCAAGCTTTGTATTAAGTATTTCCAATGTAAAGTGCTTGTATTCCATCCCCAGTACATTCATGTTTTATTATAATCCTGCTGTGCTTTTCTTCACCATTTTAAAACCTGTATTTTATGCACATACCTAAATTGTGAGTTGTTAACTTTTACATTTTGTCTATGCACCTTATATGTTTGTGTTCATGATCTATTTGATCAATATGTTCATAATTATACGCGTGTCATATCTACAAAGCAGTTAGATCAGAATTCCTCTAATAGAAGAAAACAGCAGTTTTATGTAATATTACTGCATGCAGAGAATGTCATAAAATAGGCCCAGTGCATTCTAGATCTGTAATCATTGGAATGTAGATTTAATTCACTGTGACGTTTATTCCTTCAATAATGCATGACATATTTGCCCTGTTTTGGTTAAAAGCATGAATGTATTAGGCCGCGTGGAGATGAAGTCGTTTCAGACCACGTGACCGGCACAACAGTACATTATTCATGAAAATAAAATGGGTTTAGAAGGACATTTGAGTCTCAAATTAAAAAGAACTGTTCTTCTGTTCCAGGATGTAACGGGTTTTAAAACCTCAATCAATAAAACCTTTAAATATTTATAGCTCATGTCTAGGGACATATTGACTGGTATATCTGTGAATCCTTCATTAAATGGCTCAATGAATTTGTCTTTCAGAGCTGCAGAAGGCACAGGGAGCTTTAAGGTAGGACATTGTTGCCCTCATTGGAACTGGAGGTGACACTTGAGTATTGTTTGCATTTTTGCTTGTAACATAACAAGTAATTTTTAAAGAAAACTGTCACATTTTCTATAATTTGTTTTAAAATAAAATCTTGCATGTTTTATAGCCCCTGTGTGTATCATTTTGTAATATATACCACATTTCACCTGACTCAAACTTGTTCTATAGGGACAACCATCTTTAAATCCTCTTTGGTCAGCTTAGATAGCTCGTCCAACCAAGGTCCCTGCAGGTGGCGATCCAGATGTCATGTGAAAGATATCTCAAAAATGCTCCCTGAGCTGACTTTAGTCGTTGTGCAATTGGACATAGTCTTGACATATACAGTATGTTATGTTCTTGACCAAAGATAACTTGGCCTGGCTATCTCCTACAGAGCAATTATAAACTGGGAGACGCACTGAAAATAAGTGTTTGTATGTATGGCATACACAATAATATACACAGATGCTATAATACATGCAGTGTATTGCGTTACAATAATACAAAATGATAGTTTTATTTTATTTTTTTAACAAATGTCATGAAGCCACTTAAAGGTATAGCCTATGGTAATCCTCAAACTTTTAATTTGCCCTTGGCAAATGTAGCCTTCAAAGAGCATCCAACCTGTTTTCATAGACGATACAGTCACTAAAAATTACTGATAACGTGTTAATCTTTTTGTTAATCTCACTGTGATGTTCATTTAAAATAAATAAATTATTGAGCAAATAACATCACAGTCAAGTTCAGGGACAGTCAGAACTCTCTGTAAATGAGAACGGTAAAGTGAAACATGCTTTCATTTCTCCTCTTCTCTGTTTGCTTTCTCTTTGCTGACTGCTAGGTGCAGAGTACAGAGTTTACAATGATTGATAGGAAGGCGCTACATCAGATTAGAGAGGTGGCAGTTTTTATATTTAGTACATTTCTCACCAAACTTACATATAGGGTGTACTTAAGCATAATATTAAACAACTTTGTAAATTAAACCCCATGGAGGGATACCGAGCACCTAATTATATCTAAACCTACAACTGTTCAAATGAGCCCACTCTGTTTTCTTTTGGGTTGGCAATAACCCTCTGTATTTGACTGCTGCCAATTAATATATAACCAGACACCGAAGTCACTAGGCTAATGCTACATCTAAATTTTATGTAAGGAGATTCAGTAACTTCACACGAGGGGCCAGCATTCAGCAGTCTGCTGTTAGTTTGAGGCCCCTTGAGATTTGATCTCTGAACAGAAAGGGTTTAGCAGACACTTATTAAGGCAGCATTTGAAAACTGGAGGTTTTGTCATCTGAGATTTATCTCAGTCTTTCAAAAAAAAAAAAATCATATTTGAGGGAGAGAGAACAAAAGGCGAGATTAGAAAATAATTTTTTACTTGAAGCTTACGGTTTTGTCATTGCTGTTATGACAAAGAAAATAAATTTAGGCAGCAAACACTTTTGTTATCAAGTGTTCTAACGGTTTGTTCAGTACACAGTTATCATATGCCAAGTGGGATGGCAATTTGATAGCTGACATGAAAATCTATAGAAGAAATTCCACCGAAACTTTCTGCTGGACACAACAAGAGCTAATCTGTCATTGGGCCCCTTTAACGCCTTCACTACTAAACACTTTTTTTTTTATTGAGAAATATTAGCATAACCGTTATTTGAAGCGAGGGATACACAGCTAGCATACAAACTTAAATCATAACACAGCAATTTTGCCCATAAGTTGCTTGCTTATAAACGTAAAAATTAAGTTATGCAAATTTACACTATTTTTATTTTTTGCTTATTCGTTCGTTCTTTAGAAAAAACTTGAGAAATTAAAAGCTTTAGACAGTATACAGTATCTTTTTATCTTGCAATATTTCACACAGGGTCTGAAATGTTAGTATATAAGCAATATTGCAAGTGTTCTCCAATACCATAAGTGAGACAAAAATGGATAAATAAAATTGGTCATATACCTTGCTTATGGGTATTTGTAAGGACTCTGAAGACATTAATAGCAGTACAGTGAATTGAAAATGGCAACAGTGTGTCTGCATTTATATATATATATATATAATGTACACATACCGTAAATAGTTAAATCATATAGTTATAAATTAAATGTATTGTTATAGCAATCTACATCAATCTATGGAATGCTAGTGTAATGTTGACAGTGAATTGGTAGAGTCAGTTTATTCATTCCCTCTACCTGACTGTAGGAATGATATGATCCATTGAAAGTTTCTATACTATTTGGAAGCAGGTGTGAGCTGACATTTTCTGCAAATTTGCAGGAATTATAATAGTGGCTCCTGGCAGAGAAATGTCTTCCTCTACAGGCTGGTAATCACTCCTAGAATATACGTGAGTGTGCTTTTCAGCTTGCAAACTATGTGAAAACAAAAGCATTTATACTTAATTGTGGTAGAAAAGGGGTTAACTGGCTAGATCTCTGGTTCTTAAAAGGACACTATAGTCACCAGAACAACTGCAGCTTATTGTATTTGTTATGGTCAGTAGAATCATTTTTCCAGGGTTTTTGCAGTAAAAATTGTCTTTTCAGTTGTGTTTTACAGTACAGATATAGCAGAGGGGTTGGCATTGCACCTTCGTAATTCTTCAGGTTTTTATGCCAATAGAAGACAGATGAAAAAAGACAGGAACTAATAGTGTAGCATATCTTAATATTCTTGGGAGAGGTAAAGTAAACAAGATGTGTACTTACACTTTTCTTTTCACCAAGACATTAGCGGCAAATCCTGTAAGTCCTGCGAGGGGGGTGGGGGGGGTCCATGGATCAGATTTGTTGTACTAGCCCATCCCACAGATGCTCAATCGTGGGATCTGGGGAATTTAGAGGCCAAGGCAAAAACCTGAACTCTTAGTCTTGTTACTCAGGGTGCCTTATCCTACTGACAAAGGCCACTGCTATCAGGGAACACCATTGCTTGCGCACTTGGGCAGACTAATACCAGAATAAGCCTAAGGATATGGTGTAATAGTGTTACAGCAAGCAATGCTTGTGGTAGTAGAAATATTCATTGGACGTGTAGGGTAGAACAGAGAATATATAGTGTAGTACAGGGCTAGGCAACCTTCGGCACTCCAGATGTTGTTGACTACATCTCCAATGATGCTTTGCCAGCAATATGGCTGTTAGAGCATTCTGAGAGATGTATTTCACAACATCTAGAGGGCCAAAGGTTGCCTACCCCTGGTGTAGTATGTGACACTTAGTATTAGAATCAACAACGTATAACATATTGCGTTCACATGTTAAGAACACTCTTGTATTAGCTCCTATAGTACAGCTTGAAGTGGTACAATCCTCACTCTAGGATTTATGTGCAGTGTAGATCCTCGTGTGAAAGCCCTTGCTTTTAATAGAGAAGCATACAGATGCAGGGTACATGAGTGACATTTAGAGTATGTCATTTTGGGTTACGAGTAATGTTGCTTTGAAGCTTTTGGTGTCTACACATCAATGCTGAGACTGTAATACCGAACATCTTTCCCACCATTAAAAGTATCTATTGTAGAAGAAAATCACATATTTGTATGTGTGTTCCTACCTGCAAACAAACCCCTAATGTGCTGAAAATAATGTTGGTTATTACATTATTATATTTGTTTATAAATATGTGAGCATTACTATTGATTTTAGAAAGCATGAACGTCCCTTGATTAGCAGCCATTGCTTAGGAAATTAGATCTCTTCTTATCTTTAAATGTTGTTATACAAGAAATTAGAGCTATCTGTTAGAATATAAAGTATGTTTTATTATGTGTCCGTACCATTATTGGAAGCCTAATTGTGACTGCCTGCTCACAGATGACAACTTTGAGGGTTCTCTTGCATGCATCAGCAAACCTTGCTTAATTTATTTCCCTCTTAGATAAATATTATCTCCAGCTGGGATTTTTGGAAGCTAGTCAATTATCCTTAGGACTAGACTTGGTTTAGCTATCTAAACCAGCAAGCATAGAGGAATGCTGTGTCAAGCCATATGTTCATGCAAGTCAAGCGTGACTTATGGTCTGGGGTACTGTCTTAGTAAAACCGCAACATTGGAAAATCAATTCTCTTAAGCTCATTGTTCCAGGGGAAAAGCTGCTGCCTCTTTGAGAGAAGGGTCGAACAAAGCTTGTGTGATACTTAGAAGCTATTGGGAAGATTTGTTTTTAGATATTTATTTTAAACCATCGCAAAACCTACAGTATCGTTTTATGAAACCCGCAACCTCTGAGATTATATTTTGCAGCTGTAAAATTAAGCCTGCGTGAATTTTTCTTTCGAGAGACTGCAAAGTGGTAAATACAGAGTGAAGACTTCAAGTTAAATATGAGTAAAGGTTGTGAAACCAATGGGAAGTGCTGTCCTGGCTTTGTACTTGGCATACATTGTTTGTGTAAATGTCAAATATACTGCTTTACATTTGCATCATAATGTAAAACAAAAATTCTGTATGCTGTTCCCACAACTCTTCCTGTAAAATATGCAGATAAACAGAGACCGCACTAATTCAGATATCTGTTCCCACATTTTTGTAAGTTACCTTTGCCTGGACCTTTTTAAAATACACGTTTTTATGCCAGTGGGAGGGGATTACAATCTTAATAAATGGTTGGCTATAGGATGCACTGTTTTGCCTTACATGGCTCTTCAGCGCAGTGCTGGATGTCTCTGTGACAACGTCAAACAAAGAACTGTTCAGATCTGTAACAATAAGCTTGTTTCCCTATATGTTGCTGCACCACATCTGCACATCATAAGACACATTTTAAAATAAATCGTATCTGTAATTATCTAACATAATCTTTACCTGTACAGCTACGAGTGTTTGGAACATTTGTGATATTTCATTTAAGCATTTTGGATACATGTTTATGTGGGTAGTATGCCCATGCTATGTTTACCAGCACATGGGTTTTGAAAGCCCTTTATTAAAATCCTGTTGACAGCAGTTCTGGGATTCTCCATGCAGTGACTAGAAGTGTTTTGAAACGCTCCCTAATATGTTTTTGTATCTCAGTTGACGAAAGGGCTAAATCGGTTAACTGTAAAAAAAAAAAAAAAAAAAAGTGCTGTCTCATGATGTCCACGTGCGTAGTAATTGACCTCTGCTGGTACACATCAAAAGGTCTATTGTGCTGAGCATATTGATGCACCAATTCAGCAGATACTCTATGCTAAAACCATCCTCTTTAAATAGTTGAAAGAGGCCAGATAAATAGCATTAAAGATAGCAGATTGTAATGCTAGTTATTTTGCTTCAAAGGTGAACAGTTGAGCTTTTAATGTGAGATAGATATATATATATATATATCTATATCTCACATTAAAAGCTCAACATTAATATATTATAATCGGCAGTACTCAAAGGACTTTCATAAATAAAGCTTTTAATAATACATGGCCAACAAAATCAAAGTATTGAGCCTATAGAGGAGGTGTGTGTGTGTGTGTGTTCATGTATATATTCTATAAAATATTTATTATATAAAATCTTGTCTAGGTACACTCTATGGTACAAAATAAAAGTGTTCCTGCTGCTTAATCCAGTAATAATATACATAACTTTGCGTGAGGATAAAACATAATGTTTCTTGCTAGGTCATCACTTAGGTTTATAAAGTAATAAAAGTTAACCTAGTATTAACTAACTTTGACTTCGCAATAAAAGTTTGTTTTGGTGGGGGGCGGGGGGGGGGAAGAACAGGCATCATTTGGCTATTTGTTTCCAATTTCCTGTCCATTGGTCACAATTTCCTGTGTGTACCTATTTTTTATTTATTCACAACATTCTCTGTCTTCTTGGCAAGAACCATCTGCACACTACATTCGAAGATTTTGCCACTTATTGACTTGTCTCAAAGCCTGCTCTTCCCCTCACATCTCTGCTCCACCTCAACTCCTTCTCTCTATTGCTACAATGTTTCTTTCAGTCCCTAAAGGAGAGAGAGATTGTTTGATTTTGGCAAAACAGCTCTGATCAGTCAAAGCATGGACTCCAGAAGACTTCTGAACATGTCTTGTGGTATCTGGCACCAAGACAGTAGCAGCAAATCCTGTAATTCCTGCGAGGGGGGGCGGCCATGGATCAGATTTGTTGTTCTAGTACATCCCAGAGATGCTCAATTGTGGGATCGGGGGAATTTAGAAGCCAAGGCAACAACTTTAACTCTTTGTCATGTTACTCAGGGTGCATTATACTCCTGGCAAAGGCCTCTGCCGGCCGGCCTTCTTCTCACAGTGAATCCTACTGCCATCTCTTCCCCAGCCAAATGATGCGAACATGTGATTCATCAGACCAGGTTATCTACTTCCCTTGCTCCATGGTCCAGTTCTGATGCTCACGTCCCCATTGAAGGCGCTTTCAGGGGCGGACAGGTGTCATCAAAGGGAACTTTTACAATCTGGCCCTTGTTGACACGCGTTCTTCAAACTTAATAGAAATGGGATTTCACAAACCCTTTAGGAAGGGAGCCATCTGACATGAATTTGATGCACATAGCCATATATAAAGTTATGTGACAGTCTGTGTATGCGTTGTACAGCCAACCCAATCTGCAGATTGATCAGACCCCGACATACTCTTGTAAAGCTATATATGGATACCAGCAAGTTATATTTCTCCATCTTAATATGTGTAAGGGGCAGTGTAACTATTATACTCTCATAGAATAGCATGCAACCAAAACATAACATTCCTTTAGCTCTGTTCCTTTTGATGTTCACTTGGTATTTCCTTTCCCTTCCTCTTTATGTTTTGAGTCTCTCTGGTGTTCTTAGTTTGACCTTGTAATTTTTTTGTTTTCATATTTTTTCTGCTTGTGGCCATCACACGCCTCTCAATGAAAAGGAATTCTATCAAAGTTGCATTTATATAAACAATACAGAAATGTGACTGCCCAGGTTTAATTGAATTGAATTTCTGACCCTTTTTGGGTTTGTTTGTTTTTTGGAACAATTCTATTTGAAAAACTCTGAAAAGAGACTCTCCTTCCTGTAAATACAACCAAAGTCTACTTGTAAGTTTAAATTAGCTAATGCATTTTTTTGGGTCTTATTTGTAAACACTGTACTATGCATTTAGTAACCTTTCTGTGGCATTTTCCCTTCTAATCTGTAACAGTCTTACGACCATGGAGAAGGGGCGTACTTTTATTTGATTTATTTTTAAAGTAAATGTGCATAAATAAGAATGGTTTTCATTATAACATTTTAGTTCTTGAACTCAGCCAGGCACCATTTTATTGCTGATGGGTTTATGCTTATTACCTTACCAGCAACGTATGTATGCAACAGTGGTTTTTAATCATCAGTTTGTTATCCAATTTCTCACCATGATTTACTGGTGCCTGCACCAGTTAAACAATTGGTGCTCAGGAAATCCGTCCATTTAAATTCAGTGGAGAGGAAGCACTGCTGTGCAGCTTAATTGCAAGTGGTTAGTGGCAGTACTAATTAATTTTGGCATCTTGTTCAGGTGTCAAAATGTACAGAAGGCCTTTCTAGGGTTTTAAACTCTTGAGTTAAATGAACGCTAGCATCATGCTTCATATGCAAACTCTCATACTTTTATTCTTTTTTTTAGCAAACCCATTTATACCTTTCATTTCCATATCAGGCTCTGGACTGTGTCTATAAGTGAACTTATTTTCTCAATAATAAAAATGAATGATAAATGCGCCAAAAAAACTGGCATTTAAAACACCAAAAAAATGGGTAAAAAGTCCTCTGAACAATCAATCGTTATCAGTGTGAATAATACTATATAGTGATAAAAAATATTTATATGCTGCTGCACGCTTTAGTGTCTGCACCTAATGGGACAAACCCCTAACACACAACGAGAGAAATATAAAGTGTATTAAAAAAAGTGGAGCGCAAAATAGGATACTTAGACTAACTTCTCGGTGCCTCAGTTCCAGTTATCATGTGAAACAAACAAAGATATGTAAGATAGTGTAATACTGTTAAAAATAATATATATACATCATAAGTAAATATTTAATCCAAGATGGAAGATAAATGAATACACAATTTATTAACACTTCTTAAAAGAAATAGAATATAAATTAGGGATATTGCACAGAGATTGGTATCTCCGCTCCTTACTAGAAATTGGTGGTGAGTATATGCGGTATCAAACCCCGCCACTCACAAGCGCATTGACCTTCAGACAGTCAACTTTAGTTCAGGTGCCAATCAAATCTCTTCCCACCAAGCAAAAAGTCTGTCCGGGTGGTTTAATTCAGGGCAGGGTCTCTTGATAGTATCAGGCTTAATCTCCAGTGTCTTTCTCCGTAAACTGCTTTGCAGCTTTCAATAGATCCGCCCACCATATGGCGTCACCACGCATGTCTACACGTTTCGCAGAGATACCTATCTCTATGTGCAATATCCCTAATGATACATGATAACTGGAACTGAGGCACCAAGAAATAAATCTAAGTATCCTATTTTGCGCTTCACTTTTTTTATACTTTATTTTCTCAATAGCCCCAAAAAATAAGATTGAACATTCTTTTTTTTTTTTTTTTTTCTTGCTTGACTTTTGTGAAAAAAGGCTAAAACAGAATGTGGCAGACCTATTGTCATTGACTGGAAACGAGTAGGAGTACCTGGTGGCAACTTGCATTTACAAGTGTTGCGCCTCCAACAACTGTTAGACTAGGTTTAAAAAATTCACGGTCAGCTGCTGCATTCTGGGAACGGTAACCTAACCGCTAGAGTGCCAGGTTTAAGCATCCCTGTTTAGTAGATTATTAGATCTACAGTCCAACATTATTCTTGCAAATTTCTATAATGAGTAATGTGCTTGGTGGTAGAAGCTTTTCTGAGCTATAAAAAAAAAAAAAATCCTCTTCTAAAATATGGTTTTATGTTTTAGCCTTTGGAGAAGAAATTTGTCCGTGTCTCAGGAGATGCAACAATCGGGCATGTCGAGAAATTCTTAAGACGAAAAATGGAACTCAACACAGCTTGCCAGGTGAGCATCGCCTACTGTAAGAGGTTACAGATACACATCTTTCTGTTTGTGTCTTCCTATTTTAACTTGATTTTGGGGCATGACATTATCCCCACCCCCAAAACACACTTTACTCTCGGGTCATTTATATTTAGTGAGATTTTAAGGTTGCGCTTACAGTCGTGTTGGAGTATTATAGAGATTAATGGTTTGTGTTTTTGTTGAGTTATATATGTAATGTGGGGGTTATTGTTGAGTATTTTAGAGAAGTTTTTAGTATTTTTTAAGGTAATGTAGGAGTTAATGTGCATTGTGTAGGGATTAAAGGGATGACTTTACTATAAGGGTAGCACTGGGACATACAGTCTTAGATATTAACTATTTCAGCATTAAAATGGTGACTGCTACTACTCAGGAGTGCAACTCCCACTGCAACCGAGATGGGGGCCATAGATGCGATCTGTGTGTTATTAAAGCGGCACTGGTCCTGTTTGGGAAATTTGCAGAATTTGCATATTTGTCCCCTGATGGTAAAATCAACACTGGGGACCCGGTGGCCAGGGGAGCAGGTAAAGGTGATATTAACCTACCTGAAACTGTGCCTCACGAGCGATGCCATCTTGATCTGCCGAGTTCTTTTTGGGGGGCCGAGTCCTTTTTGCGTGTGTATGGAAGAGTCTATGGAGGAGTCCTCCATAGACACAGCCAGTTTCCTACTTTGTCTCTGTATATCTCTTGACTGGGTTGGAAGTTCAGTGAAATAATTGTTTTTCATGGGGGTGACAGTACAGCTTTAACCCCTTAAGGACACATGACATGTATAACATGTCATGATTCCCTTTATTCCAGAAGTTTGGTCCTTAGGGGGTTAAACATTTGACTATAGGGAATAAATGCACGGTGTCACCATAATTTAAGCAATCACCATGGTAACCAGAAATATTTTCCCCAGAGTTTCTCCTTATGCATAACCTTTAATGTTCCCTTAATACTTCTTAGGTTTGTTGCAGAAGAAACTCCTGCCATGATCTCCTTTAGAAATATTTACCATGGCATTGCTCATGGATGCAGTCATGCTGCTATAGTTTTACATACACATGAAACGCATACTGTACAGTGAACCCAATTTAGCAAGAACACATTTCTGATCCTGTGAACCCGCTGCCGTTGGCACTCGTCTAGTGTCATACAAGGTCAAACAAGGCTACAACCTGTGCCTGAATATACATTCTGAATACCTTGCACTCGGCTGATTGAGCATCATGGGAAATGTAGTCTCAAATAATCTAATGCCGTGGTTCATGATGTCTAGGAATGTAACAAATGAAGAGTACTGAAAGTAGGAAAGGTATGTTTATATAGGTCTTTATATAGTTTGTGTGCAGGGATTCCCAGCCACTGTCCCACTATTGTACTGTAGCAGAGCATGTGCCTATATATTTTGATGAAAATTGGGCCAATAATCTAGAACCTCCAATAATTGTTTATTTGATTAGGTTTATAGGAAGCACAGAACAGCTTAATTTTTGTTTTTAATCCAGATTAATGTCTCTCATTATATGTGGCAGGAGTGTTTTCCCATTTGATTTTTTTTAAACTAAATACAGAGCCGTGAAATGTTTGTTTTAGTTTCTCGTGTGTGCTTAGCGAGAGCTTTTTTGCTATCCTATAGATTAGTTCTTAGTTATTTTGAAATCGTGTGATTTTCTCACTGCAGATGCAGGAACCAGCGTTTTATGAGCTGTGGAGTATTCTCTTAATGGGATACTAGAGACATCAAAGCAACTTGATGCCATTTTGGAGTATAGATTATGCCCCTGCAGTTTCACTGCTCAGTTCTCTACCATTTAGTACTTAAATCGATTTTCTTCCTGTTTATGCATAGCCACACCTACCTTGGCTGTAACTGACACAGTTTGCATGAAAAGAAATGGTTTAATTTTCAGCCAGATGTTAACTTGCTTTTGAAGTTTATATCTCCTGCTCTGTAAATTAAACTTTAATCACACACAGGAGGCTCCTGCGGGGTCTAGAATGCTATTAATATATCGGAGTTAAGAAATTCTAGATTAAACAGACTGTGTAATACAGGAACCTTCATATCTTGCTTATTTTTCAAGAAGTTATTAGGAGTGCTGTGCAAATCACATGCAGGGAGCTGTGACTAGGGCTGTATGAACAAAGCGATCGGGCTATTCTTGTCTAAAATTGAAATACTTTGCTTCAATTCATTCACAATTCATTAAAACCCCTGTACGTGATCAGTTTATAAGGGACATCTTTCTAATACTTGGATTCACTTTGAATTCCCAATAGCTTACACTTTAATGGATAACAGTTATTAAGCTTTTGTAGACCTGCAGAAAACCCAATATATGACTGTGAGGGGTTCTTGTTTATATCAGCAAGTTGTTTCTCCCTAATTTTGTACATATTGTATTTTAATGGGATTTTCTTAACTCCTCTTCGCATAAAGGGTTATCCCTATGGGGGAAGTGGCTTATTTACATAATTTCCTTTCTCTGATTCCTTACCCTATGAATCTACCGCTTGCTCTACCTTCCTGTCCCTTTTACTAGCTATTAAACCTTTGCAGTTTTGTTGACCGTGCTTTTGTGTTTTAGAAGATGTAAGATCAATTCATGTCATGCTGACCCTTGATAGCTAGACGACTTAGTAACATACAAAGAACGAGAATGAGGTTTCATGTACCAGCCTCCATCGCTGCTAGTTCCTGTTTAATCCTTTTCAGGATTTTTAACATAAGTCTCATTGACGAAGTGCCTTGCAAGGTACAAGGAACTATTCATGGAACTTTGGTTTTAGTTTCCAAACTTATAGCTAGAGATGTAATTTACAAAAAATATTCCAGATTAAATGTGTATAGGTATGCATAAATCAGTAGGTAAATCTGTTGTATGTGTTTGAGAGAGGGCTCCGTGTTTAAATAAGCTAACAGAGTTGTAGGTTTAGTTACTGGCAAGGGGCAGCTGAGCCTTTTAACCATCTGAGGGCGAAACAAGGAATACGAATACATTGGGTGGTATTATGGTAATTGGGTCTTAGGCTATAGATTGTACTGTGCAACTATCGACAAGCTAAATGTGACTTTAATGGATAAATCTTTTTTTTTTTTTTTTTTTTTCATTCAATTTGCTTTTATTGACATCATAACAATTGGCAATACAAAGTTATATGCATCAATACAGAAGGTGGCAAAAATAGTGTACATGTCAGTTATTGTTCATTTGGTATAAAGGTATCGTTAGTATTTATGTGAAGAGAGCAATTTTACAAAGCAATAGCGAGCATCTGATTCCATTCCTACATTGCAACATCTTTCAGCATTGACAGTTTTCAAGAAGGAACTAGTCTTAGAAAAATAGAAAGAGAATATTTTCACCATTCTCACAAGTTTTAGACATGAAAGCTATAGAGAACACTCAGATTCAGTCATTTTATTAATTGGTATGTTTGTGTTGGGAAGCAGATAAACTGCGATAAGGCAGAAACTTTAGTGCTCCTGCTGTGACCTTGTCTAGCCCTGCTTCCTGAGAGCGTCTCTACTGATCCGTTGGGGTGGGGGGTAGGGAGTGGTTGTCGAGTAGTGGGGCGTTTGGGGGTCAAGGGTCCGTCAGGTAGTTTTTGTCCTGTGTGCGCGTTTGTTGTGGGTGTCCCCTTTGCGCTAGTCGCTGTTCTTTGATGTGTGTGGGCGGTGGCTGTGTGTGTGTCATGCGTCGGGGTGTAGTCTTGTTGGGGTGTCCCTTCTGTGTTGGTGTCCTTCTGTGTCTGTTTGGGGATCCTATTAGTGTCGGGGGTGTATTGGTCGAGCGGGTGCTGTCCCGGGTTGTGAGGGTTAGGTGGGTTCTGGTATCGTGGTGTAGTGCACTTGGGTATTGGGCGTTTGGACAGTCTTGTTGGGTTGGTTCATCCCTTGTCCGATATGTGTTGGTCATGGTGGGTCTTTGTGGGTGCTGTGGTGTATGGTCTGTCCTGTAAGGGAGGTGGCGTTTCTGCGAGTGTAGGTGGCATTCTCAAGGCAGCCTGTCGGCAGTTGGTCATGTATTTTAACGTGTGTTGTGGGGGGCGGGTGGGATGGGAGTGTAGGTTAATGGGGTGAGGGCATTGCAGGTGAGGGTAAGGTGCGGGAGGGTAGGGGGTGGGGTGTCAGGTCCCGGGTCCCCACCTCAACCCCCCCCCGCCTCCGGGGCAAGGGGCATCTCCGGCTCTGAGTGGTCGTCTTGGTTTGGTTGGGTCGGTGGTTCAGCTTCCGTATTGTCGTCCGTCTGTTCCGTCTGGACCGTCCCATCTGCCTCTGCTGTCAGGTGTTGTGTGGTCCCCGTAATTGGTGCGGTGGAGGCGAGCCATTGGAGCCAGTGGTACCATGCATCATGGTAACGTTGTATGCGTCCCGTTGCGGAGTGGATGAGTTCCTCGATGCGTCTGATGTCTTCCACTCTCGTTATCCATTCTCTGATAGTCGGGGCCATGTGTTGTTTCCAGTGTCTCGGGATGAGGCTGCGGGCTGCGTTTATTAGGTGTGGGAGTGCTGTTTTTTTAAATTTGTTGATTGGGGTCTGTGTAAGTTGGAGCAGGTATGTGTCTGGTGAGAGGGGTAGGTTTGCTTCTGTTATGGTTGTGAGTATCTTGTGGATCTCTGCCCAAAAGGGCTGGATAAGGGGGCAGGACCACCATATGTGGAAGAGGGATCCCAGTTCTTTCCCGCATCTCCAGCATTCCGGGTCATTTGTGGTTTTCATCATGCTAAGTTTTTCGGGTGTCCTGTACCAGTGGGAGAGCATTTTATATCCTGTTTCTTGGAATTTGGTGGAGACGGAGGCTTTATGTGTGAGTGTAAATACCGTTGTCCATTGTTCCGTTGAAATTGAGTGTCCTAGATCCCTTTCCCAGTATTTTGTGAAGTAAGGGAGGGGTGCGTTAGTGGTGGTGGTGGTTTGCATGCGATATAGTAGCGATATCGCGTGTGGGGGGGGGGGGATAAATCTTTTTATATTAATAATAATTTATAATTTTATATGTGTAAGTTTGTGTGTGTGTTTTTTTTGTTTTTACATTGGATATAAATAACATTGGATGTGTGCAGATATATATGTTATATATATGTTATATATATATAGTGAGCGTAAAAGTGGAATAGTGGTTGATGGAAGATACATCAGGCCTGATTTGATAAACAGCAACCAGAGAATTTTCAGTTAAATGCCCCAGGGAGAGATGTTAAAGTTTGCCAAATGCATAGCTGATGCTCTGCAAAACATGGTATGGGTCCCTGGGGCGGAGCATTTGGAGAGCAGGGTGGGCCAATGCTCCAACAGCACTAGTTGCTGTGTAACAGACCAGAATTTGGATCTGACGTAAGAGTTAACTAATTGGCACTCACCTGTAGCTAGTCAATTAGTAGACAGGCCTTTAAAGAAGAGATCAGCCTGCTGCAGAGTGAAGGAGAAAAAGCCAGCTAGGAGAGTGAACAACATGTGTGTTTATTGCAAAGCTATTTTTGTTTTGTTTTTTTGGAAAATTGGTAAGTGGGAACAGATAGTGATTTCTGTCTAGTCTTTGTTTATTATTATTTAAAGCACCTGTTTTTCTTATCAAATAAAAAGGAAAACTGAGCTGAATGTGTCCTGGACTTTGTATACCTTAGAAGGCTGTGGTTACTGCAAGATCTGTGACAATCCTACCTGTAAAAGAGGTGGTTTGTTACAATATATACAAACACAGACACAGTAGAGTGATCAGGCAATCCTTCTGTGATTTTCTTAGATCCAGACAATTTTGCATAATTATAAGGTAGGGAAACAGAACGCAACATCGCTGAAATATTCGCTAACAAGCTGTTTTGAAAAGTCTCTGGAGGAAAAGGTTATACGCTATAAACTGTGAATTTAAAAATAAATATATTTTTACTAGCTCAGAACCTTCACACCTTCAGTGTGTTTCTCTACAAACTGAGTCTAGTTCGACTTAGTGACAAATTAAAATAAATGCTTTCTGATTAAAATAAAACGAGTTGATCCGTGAACCACCCACCAACACACTTGTACATGATGCCAAATGGCTGCTTACCAGTTAGTTTTATTTTCTGTTTTTCTGATATTTAATGTTTTAAACATGAAGTTTAATGAGCTTGTTTACCCTGGGGTTTGGGTGGGAGCTGCTTTGGGACAGCAGTTAGACTTAAAAACTTTATGTAACCTGTATTCAATATCATTTTGGTTGTTTTGGATCATTTGTCAGAATTCCCCCAATTAGAGTGACTGCTGTGGGGAAAACATGCTGTGTACATTGTAACACAAACTTATGATTTATAAACTCCATAGATTACAAATTCTCGTTCCTGGTGCTAGATGGAGTTAAAAAATACCCAGAAAAGAGGTAATCCATACAGAAAATGTATGGATTAAAATATTTACTTTTATCAAGTATTCTTCCATCTCCCGTATGACTTAGAATGAAATGGAATTGGGCTAATTAACTTACCCTCTGCCACCACCGGTCTAAATTTGTGTATAGAGATTCATCCACTCAATGAGTACATATAGTAGGCATTGTAATTTGTAAAAAAACATTTGTGTATAATATGTATGTTCTTTGTATTTATTTTTATTTTATTTTTTGGAGTAATAAATCTCTCCTTGCTGAGAACTCATCTGATTGTTCTGTATTACTAGAGCACAGCAGTTCTTTCATTTAATATTTTTTGTAATGTACCGATTGCTGATTATCTCCCCTGGAGGTTTTGGGATTAGCTGCGTTATCTGCTTCTTTCACCATCTTTTGAATTGAGTGCCTTAATCCACACCAAAAACAGCACCATCATAGCGAAGCAGAGCATTTTTTAAATCAACTAAATAATTAACGCATCCATGATATATCTCTTTCTGCAATATACCGGTATATGTTGTTGGGTGTTTTTTTTTTCCTACATGTGTGTATCTGTCATGTGTCATGTTTGCTCTCTGGTGATCTGTTTCCTTACTTTGTTTTGCACTTTGAAGTGTAGTAATAGGATTTTTTTAAATTTTTTTATTGATTTGTAGGTGGATATTATATGCGGTGACCACTTATTGGAACACTATCAGACACTGCGAGAGATTCTTGCTGCATTGGGAGACAGTGCAATTCAGGTAATGCATCTTTTCTAATAATTCCACACTAACTGCCATAACCATTACAGCTCACTGCAGTGGTTGTGATACTATGACTATGATTGACTCCTTCCACTGGAGTGGTTCCTGGGACCCATAGCCCACCACTGCAGCACTGATAATGTAAAAAAGTACATTTCCGCATTATCTGTGCAGATCTGTCCAAAGTTGAGCAATAGGCTGAAAACATTGGGAAAACCCAAACTGGTTTCAAAATCAGCACATGGCACTCAGTCATAGGTTTATAGCACTAAAACCCTTACCGTGACCCATACTGGTGTTCATATATTGTACATGTATTTCAAATGGATAATTGATCTTCTAATTTTAGTTTTAGGTTTGTTTGGGGGTTTTTTCAGCACTTTTGTTTTTAATTTCTGAAATTAAACCTTTGATTTGCTGAAGTGTCTCCTGGCTCTCTGCCTGGCATTCCTATTGCTGTTAGGTCTAATATATATCTTTTCAGTTAGCCTACTCCCGAACAGTTTATTATATTGTGGTTCTCTAGGGTGAAACATAATGCAATCAACCTGTCGAGCTCAGCCTACAAACATGAAGAAAAAGATTTATTGATTAATAAAAAAAAATTTTCTTTCTTCACAGTTATAGAAAATTCAGAACATGTGTTGCATCTTATTTCTCCACTAGGGAATTAGGATATAAACCTCAATTATTTCATACTGCAAGCTTTGTAGGACATTATCAGTTTATAGAAAGAAAAAAACCTTGGTGGCAAGGGGCACTCATTTGCCCTTTGTGTGAATTTTCAAAGTTTTCTGCAATAGTCTGATAACCTGCTATGGACCCAGAGAGAGAGAGCATATGGTAAAACAGTTTTTTACATATATTTTATTCAAATATTTTTGTATTTTTAACATTTTAGCAAGATGTTTCACCAAGAGGGGTTTAAAAAGAGCATCCTTCATAATTAACAATGGCATTGCAGATTCGTGGCCAGAGATATACAATACTCCTTTCCGTTCTCTCTTCAATGAATAAATTGCAGCCGGTCTGTGGCTGGAATGTAAATATTACAATATATTAAACCTTAGTTATATATTATACATTTTGTTCGTTTGCTGCTGACTAGGCTTTTGTATTTGATTCCTAATTGGCAGTTTTGTTGCAGATTGCTTTTACAGGCTTTTAATTTCGATCTCCTGCTAATTTATTGTAGTAATTTTACAGAACTCTGCTGCAAGGCGGCAGTTTAGATGCATAAAAAATCTCTAACTTCTTTAGTAATTCTACTGGTCCAAGGGACTAAAGCAGTAGCCCAATCTAGTTGTCCATCATGACTGTAACGGATCCCCTATACTCCGTCTCAGTATATCCGTGATGCACTGATTATAGCTCCCAGTTCCCCAAACATCAACCTAGACTAGATGAAGGGTAAAACAAATCTGTTTAATCCAGGCTCAATGGCCTGCATTTATACGATACAGGGATACAGTAAATACGCCCATGACACTCCCATAAACACACTCACAAAATGTCATGTCACCATGACTAAGCATAAAATTACAAATTATAAAACACACACAAAAATACATATTTTGCATATGAGGAACCCCCATAGTTTATACATCCCCGGATAGCCTGAATCTGAGTGCCAAACATATCCGAAAAGCGCTCAGATCCCACGAACACAACTGAAACGCCACCAGTTTAAAGTTCTGACCGGCTTCACATCTTGTCCTATGCCCAAAACGGTTCCAGGGCGTTTTGCGCTTTTGCCGGTCAGCTTTTGGAGTTCGATGCGAAAGAAATACTGAACACACACTCTGGCTGGTTGGTAGCGTTTGTTTGTGTGGTTCATACAAACAAACCTATGGAACGGCGCTCTCATGATGTGTGGGAAGGAAGCAGGCGTTCGTCAAAGTGAAGTGGTGTTTGGGAGTTTCTGATTTTAGTTCCATGCGATCGACGCCCAAACACCGCTGCCTGCATTCTCACTAACAAGATGGTCGCCAACTCCGTTCCGACGTGTTCGTGCATACGAACGGCGGCCACACAGCCGCACAATGAGAACACACGATAATTGAAGTGTCCGGAGAGATTACCAGGGGTTAACAAGCCCAGAGGTGGTCTGCAGTTCGTACAAATAAATCCCATGAACCAAGTCTTATTACCAGCCTTTTCGATGACCCATAGTCGGTGGGCAGGAGGCTAGCCTCCACACTCCTTCAGGAGTCTGTGGCGAACGTCCAGGCAAAGGGATGTTCGTCACTGTGACAACCTGCTTGTCTTGACACAAAATGATTTTGTTTACAAGATAGGGGTGCCTGCTACACTCTGAATTTAGTCTGTTTAAATCTGAATGGGAAAATGGAGGCAAAGTGTGTGCTGGCTGTATGTGATGTGTGTGTAATTTAAGTAAAAAAAATGAAATCAAGAGAAATTCCAGTCTACATGGAGCAGTAAGGCAATACCTGTTAATGTACTGGTAATAAGATGTTGGCCATACACGCCACAGTGTGATTTTGTGAGAGCTTTGATCTCATGTCTTACCTTTGTACTCGTGACATGTGAGCTTCCCATTGCTACCGCGATCCTGGCATTCTATGAGTCAGAGTGCATGCTGGGAATCCCAGCGACTGCACTCTGACTAACTAGAGTACACCAGACTACAAAATAAAATGGAAATATATATTCCTGCATGTCCCAGGTGGTATAAATTCCCTATCACTGGAGAGGGAGCAGGGAGAAGAGCTGTGTGATCCAGGATGGATTATTCTGCTTCATTGACAGACTGTCTGGTGAAGGAGCGCTACAGAGATCCCAGGGGTTCTGAGGGCTTGGTCACAATACCTCCTCATTGATACACAAGTGATTAAATGGAGGTTAATAGACAACTGAATTGGAAAGCAGACTAAAATGTAAGATACAAATGCAAAGTTGTAGAAATGTATTTATTCTTTTTTTTTTTTTTTTTTTTTCTTTTATTTTTGGTGTGTCGTTGCAATACATTCTGGTGGGAATAGCTGTATAGCATAGTACATACATGGCACAATCGAGTATAAGAATACATTGTGTAGTGCGGTTCGTACCTTATTGTCTACATTGTCACAAGCTGAAATGTACTGTTATTGATGACACTTTTTGACATTGTCGCATCATCACATTAAACCATTAACCAGTTAACTGCGCGGAGGAGCAGGGGCCCCGGCCCGACGCCTCGTTGCTTTTGTCGCTTTCAGCTTGTGGTGAATGGCGTCGACACGAAGCCCCAGCCCCCCGACAGCATGAGAGAAAAGAGAGTAATGGTTAGGGGGGGAAGGGGGAGGTCAGAGACCGGAGTTTCGCCCAGATCACGCCCAGGGGCGGCGCTGCCCTCTGCCCCGCTCTAGTTTCACTCGTCTCTATGCGTGGCCTTCCAGGGTTCCCATACCCTTTCATATGCTTTCATGGTACCTCTCACCAGTGCCGTGAGATGGTCCATGACTTGGATGTCTCTTATTTTGTGTTTCACCATACAGATCTGTGGGATGTCGGGTTTAAGCCATGCCTGTGCCATAGTGAGCCTAGCTGCCAGGGTGATTTTACGTAGGAGTTTTTGCTCCCATCCTGTCCAGTCTGCTATTGGTCTGGATAACAGGCACACCCATGGGTCTATGCCTACCCTCCTCTGGAACACTCTGTCTAGTAGATTCCCCACTTCCCTCCAGAAGGCCTGCGCCTTCGGGCAGTCCCACCACATGTGCTTATACGTTCCTTTGTGTCCGCAGCCCCTCCAGCACAGGTCATCTGGGGTTTTGTGCATGTGGTGTAGCTTCACTGGGGTAGTATACCATCTAAACATGGTTTTGTATGCCTGTTCCTGTTGTGTAACACATATTGAGGTGGTCTTATTTGCCTCCCATATGTCTCTCCAGTCTGTGCCTTCCAGGACCTCTCCCAGATCTGTTTCCCACTGGGTCGTGTAATGTGGAGCCCCCCAGCCAGTGTTATTGGAGCTAAGGTGTGCATAAAGTGACGAAATTAGCCCTTTCGGGGGGTTTTCTTTTAGGCACATTTTCTCGAAGCCCGTGGGTGTAGTCTGCGCTGCAGTTTTTGCTAGGTTGCTTTTTTTTGTTTTTTGATGTATCAAATGTATCTAACAAACCCAATCAGTGTTCAGAACTGCAAATGATTTCAGTTTGATTTACAAATGTGCACACGTTCTAAGATTCCTTATCTGATAATTGCAATGCTTTCGCTTCAAGGTCAAATATAACATCTATTCTCAGATCACTCTCTGACAGTCAGAGTGGGGGTTGGATGTGCGTGCCGTTAGTCTTTCAGATATTTTACAATTCTAACCTTCATAATGCTAAAACTGCTTTGAATTGTGTATATGTGTAAGGGTACCAACTGTTTTAATGGTCCATTCTGCGTGTTGGATGCACATTTTGAAATGACTACAATACTATTAAACTAGTCAAGTGTTTAATTATATTTCTGCTACAACAAAAGTGCAGGAATTTAATACATGCTGTTTACCTCCTGGAACTAAATACATATTAATCACAATGAAGTAGCATTATTAATTATGTGGTATTTATAATACGTACTGTCAGTGTGTGAGCTGATGCTATCAGCAAGTCAATGGTAACCCAGCAAAATCCTCCCTATACTGTGGCCAATGGAAAGAATCCAGGGGGAGGGGGTTGGGTGCCAGGGGACCGTCTTCAAGGTTATGAATGGTAGATAAGAGAAAACACAGACTTTTAGTATACTAGTTAAAATTACATTCTATCCTGTGTCACTCCCATCAAATTCTAGCATTAGAATTGTTGCAGTCTGCCAGTGCTTTCTAAGAGAGGAATGAACATCTGATTAACAGTTCTCTTCAGTAGAAGGCCTGGCCAACCAGCAACAAATGACCTGTATACTTTTAGTTCTGCATGAACCTACTTGTCATGAAGTGTATACAGGTCTACGTTAAACCCATGAGCATGACGTGTTCGCCTTCAGGTAGGTATATTATGTAAATGTAATCTGTCGAGTGTGCTGGGGAAATTACATTTTATGCTGGTTGTGTAGGTATTGAAGTGATGTGCGTAAAATTATCTTATCCCGTCAGACTCCTATGAACAAACAAATTGTGAAAATTTTATTATTTAAAGGGACACTATAGTCACCCAGACCACTTCAGCTCAATGAAGTGGCCTGGGTGCCAGGTCCCTCAGGTTTAACCCTTCAGAGAAACGGCTATGTTTACACTTGGGGTTAAGCCAGCCTCTAGTGGCTGTCTTGCAGACAGCCACTAGAGGCGCATCTGCAATGATTGAGGCATATTATGCCTCAATCACGCAGAGTGTCTGTAGGAAAGAATTGAAAAATGCTTTCCTACAAACACTTTGAATGCCGCGCATGCGCATTCGGCTCCTGTGATGTCGGACGAGGATGCTGGCGGGGGAGGAGAGGTAAGGGAGCCCGGCGCTGGAATTAGGTGAGCTACTGAAGGGGTTTTAACAGATTTGTTTTCTTGACACTATCGTGTCCCTTTAATAAATAAGATTGTTACATGTTAGGCTTTCACCACGTAGTGTGGGTGTACAATTCCTAAACTGGTTCTTAGGCTGGAATTATTCTAAAAATCATTTTGATTATAATAGTTACATTATGCAAGCCTATGTATAGACGTCACATTCAAGTGTAATTTGTTGTAATTCAAAAAGTGAATTCAAGGCGAATTAGGCCAGAATAGCTGCATTGACAGCACAGCTGACTTGGAGAATTTTTCAGATTCTGCTATTTTTGTCTAAAATGGGAAATATACTCCATGGTTATTCTACATCCCAATCGATCATACTTTAATGAGTAACTCTGTATGCGAACACTTTACATACACCTATCTTGTACTGGTAGCTTTCCCTTTTTGCCGCAAGAACAGCCAGAATTTTTGGGGTAGGGGGAATTTGATCCCTGCCGACTTAACATTATTACCTTATTTTCTGCAGATTTTTGGGAACTTGCATTCATGCAGCCAACCCTCCCCGTTCCACTTCATCTCAAAAGTTCTTTATTGGATTGTGATTTGTGGACAGGTGAAGGAATTGGTTTGAAGGATACAGAACTGTAGAACTGTCACTCACTAGATAAACATATTTATTACAAACTTGATAGGGTGAATTGTATTTCTGCAGACTAAACCCAAGTTCAGTACAAAAGGATGCGCTTTTAATAGCAACAATGTTCCTTACACTGTGTATGGTGTAATGGGTTTTGAGGTCCTGGAACCCACTCTCATGTTTGGCACCAACATGTATAACATAATGTGAGTTGCTTATTTTTTTTTTTTTTATTTTTTTTTTTACATTGCTGTTATGGATTAGTAAACAGAATTATGACCATAATAGGAATAACAAAGACCAAATTTAAATAACATTTCTCTCTTAAAAGGAACATGTATATTTCTAACACTATAGTGCCTTTTTATTGCCGTTTAGATCCTTTGCCCTACCTGCAGTGAAGGAAGGGATATTTACATACCTTTATCTCTCACAGTGCCGGTCAAGACTGATGATATTAGCCAACCAATGCTTTAAAAAGCATTGGGAAATTAGTGGATGGCAAAACATGTGGCTGTGCCAATCAGATGGTCTTTCAGAGAGATCGCCTCTGGAGGCATTTAAACCTTGCAATGGAAACATGGCCATTCTGCACAATGGCCAGGTTTTCACCTGCAGGGTTAAAACAGGCAGGACATGGCACTCAGACCACTTCATTAAGATGATGAGGTCTGAGTGCATTTAGTGTCCCTTTAAATGTAGATGTTTTTATATCAGGTGTAAATCTAAAATTCATTATAACACCACTTTTTTTTTTTTTTTTTGTAAAATAACATTGCTTCACCCATGTAAACTTTGCTTCATAGATACACATGAAGGGAGTTTCACTTGAACAGTCAGAACGTTTATAGAGCACAATCCAGATTTAGATTCTATTTCTCTTGTGATTTCCCTGCAGACAGGATTAGCAGCTAGTGGATCAAGTGCTTTGCAGTGAACATTGTTTTTTTTTTTGTTTTTTTTTTATAACCAACTCCTCTTAATAAGCACATTTATCCGGCTCTATCTTTTCAGATAATTCTCGGACATATGGACGGTTAAATGGCTGCATACTGTTGGTGGCTTGGTTCTGCTTTACAAGGATATTAAGGGGGTCACACTGACCTTTAGCTTTACTAATGTGATTCTTGTAACGAGTGCTTTCTAGATCTCCGATATCAGCTGCACAACCATCTTACATGCCCCCAGCATAGTGTTCCATTCCCTACATGCACATATTCCTGTGCTCAATGTAGGGGTAAATCACATGGATGCCTACAAATCAACAGCATCTTAGTTGTAGCTTTACATGCAAAAGGTATGGGCTAAAACTGTAAAGCAAGTATCAAACAAAAACATAAAATTAAAGCGACACTATAGTCACTGGAACCACTACAGATTAATGTCCCTGCTGCCTTTCCAGAAAAAAAGACAGTGTTTACATTACAGCCTAGTAACACCTAGGTGCAGTCACTCAGACTGCCACTAGAAGTGCTTCTTTCTGGTCAGAACGTGCGTTCAGTGCCTCTATGCTCTGCATAACTGATTCAATGCGTCTCTAAGGAGATGCTTATTGGCACAGAGCGGCATTTTGCCACGCATGCGCAATAGCCTTACAATGCTTTTTTATTAATTGATGATCTCCGCTGTGGGGGCAGGACCAGCCACGGCGAGACCAGCATGGCGGTGGAGAAAGGGGAAGTAAAATACCTTTTCAACTTCATTCTGAGGGGGGGCAGTCACTTAAATAGATAGTCTAGCACTATAGTGTTAGGAATACATGTTTGTATTCCAATTACTATAGTATTCCTTTAATTAATCATTGCGTGTACCTTGCCACAAATTAGAAATAGTTTTAGGTTTGTATCACAACTTGGCTTCCATGTATCCCTGTCTAGCTAACACATGTCCTATTATACACCATGTTACCTTGGCGTGGACAGGTTTAAAACTTGATGTCGGTCTGATTGGTTCAGGACTGATAATATCAGGATATAGGGTGTATTGCTGTAAGTACACATGATTTGTATCCATTTGCTACCTATGCCCTAATTATGCACAGTAGCATTTCTTTTTTTTTTTAAATTTCCTTCCTGATTCATCTCTCTAATCTTCTCATTAATGTAAATAAATACGTATAATTAGTTGTTTTGATGCATACTTGAGTAAGCACCCTGATATTTTATACTGCAAGGTTACATAGTTGCTCTTTCAAGGAAACAAAATGCTAACAATGGTGCTGTCAACCATGGCATTATGCTGGTTTCCATGGTGACTGTTAACAAATCAGATACATATAACAACATTCTCGGTTTCCCCCCATTTAGGATGGCTTGCTTGTTCTTCACTTCGGCCTGGTACTTTCTCAGCTTTCACTATTATGAAGATGTCTGCATTCAAGAAAAGGAAGTTTCAGGACTTTTTATACCACCATATTTCTGCCTTAAAGCATTGAAACAACTCAAGCATATGAACAGCTCTGAATAAACAAAAGCTCCATGGTCCAGTGCTTTGTACTCTATGAGACTGGTTAAAAGTGGTTATGATTTTGTATATAGGCAGCCAATGAGAAGGCTTCAGAGTTCCGAATGGTCATTGTTGGATATGTTTTTTTGGCCAGACAGTGTTCGTTAACATTAACGAGATCACACCTTTGTGTTTATTTTAAAAACTTATCCTTTGTTTGACAAAATGGTGACCTAAGAAAAACAAATGTAAAAAAATTAAGTCAAACAGACTGTTCACAAATGTGAATTACCAAGTATTCAAAGTAGACTTAACACTTTAGTTAAAAATAAGTGAATTGTTAATATTCTCAAAGTTTAGATTTTTTTTTTTTTATTATTTTTTTTTTGGGCCCAGGACAAATTACTTTTAAATTTCTTACAAAGTACAAATGAAATTGTAGATACCAAATATTACTTAAAAGTTTTTGTATATAAATATATAGATGAATATATATTTTTTTTGTTGTCTTGTTTTTTTTTTTTTTTCTGCATCTTTATACTCTTGTCATCTTGTCAGATGTTTATACTGTACAAAACAAATTCAGGTTTATAAATAATGTCTGTATATAATATATATTTTCAAGCAAATGAGAATAGTTATATTTTGTGTTCGGTTTACCTAGAACTTGATATGTTTCCTGTATTTCACTTTGGTACTTTCTTTTACTAAGTATCATGGGTATAATTACATCATCCTTCTCAATTCTGCTTATGTAAAATTGTGTTTTTTGGGAGGGAGATCCTTAAGACTTAGGTTTAAGTACATACATTACCACAATACTCTTTCTAGGTCAAATAAATTATTTCAAAACATCAGTGCTGTGATTCTGTAATCTCTGTAATACATTGTGACACAAATACGCTAAAATCTAGTATGGCAAAAAACAAAACAAATTCAGTCTTTGGAGACATGTTATCTTACTATTTTGGAAGATCGAAAACTGTATATTTTATCACAATTTTGCTATTTTTATTCCACGTTATAATATTCTCCCATTGCGAGCGGTTTTGTAAATCAAACAGAACTCAAATAAATATATATATTGCTGCTAAATAGGTTGGTTAACATCACAGCCATTAACCCCTTAAGGACACTTGACGGAAATATTCCGTCATGATTCCCTTTTATTCCAGAAGTTGTGTCCTTAAGGGGTTAATTCATTCAAAGAGTTGGGAAATACACTAGCCAATTTATTAATAATACATCACAAATATAATTATGCTAAATATATATACACTATACACTACTGAGTCCAAAATGCAGGCTGGGTTTCAGAAACTGCAAAAAATAGTCTTGTGTTTGAAGGAAGCAGTCTAGGGTTCCGCTTAGGAAAAGAGAAAAGCGGTATTAGAGCAAAGCCTTATTTTCTAACTTGGCTGAAGACAATTTGAATGACACAAACACAGAAGGTGTTGATGTGTTTGGATATTTGTCCAGTCGATAGTCTAACTGCGTCTGAAATCCCTGTGGTTGACCGATATAATCAGGCAACTGGGACCATTCTAGTGGATGTCTTGGTTATTAATAGCAATACATTACTTAATGAAATGCACAATCGATCACAGGCCTCGGGAGGCTGGACCTTTGACAGTCTGTTTGATTTACAGCAGCATTATATAGATTAATGTCTCTTTGTACAATTATTCACAGGTTACCAAGATGAAAATAATGATGTATGGGATGTTTGCAATTAAACCCAGTAATGATGCTGTCACAATGTCTTTCAAGCTATCCATTGAAAAGTAAAACGAAAAACGTAGACCTCTCCCAATGTTTTTATTAGGTACATATTTTAAGGCTGCTTACGTCCCTCCCCTATCCCTTGATGCTGTAAATCTCAATAGTGAAAGTTGCCTATAAATGCCTACATCACACATGCCTGTTAGTAGCTCACGGTCTCTGGCATACTGGACACTTGCTTACATACAGCATGCTTCATAATGCTGTTTTAATGTCATGGATAGAGTTGAGCGAACCCGAACTGTAAAGTTTGGGTTCGTACCGAACATTATAATTTTTGGCCCCTGGACCCGAACACGGACATATCACCGTATGTTCTAAAAATAATGAGGGGGACCCTTATCTAAATACCTGTAAAAAAAATTAAAATAGACTTACCATTTGATGTTTTCTTTCTTCTAAACTCTTCTTTTTTCAGCCCCAAAAAAGGCCAAATAAAAATCCATAATAACAGACGCACTTTAAAAAAAAGCAAAAAAAATAATCCAGTTTCACCCATGGAGGGCTCCGCGCAGACTGAGCTCTGCAAGGCGTGGGAAGGCTTTTAAAGCCTTGCCCCGCCCTGCAATTATGCTCAGAGCACTCTGATTGGTGGGTTTAAGCCATCCAATCAGAGTGCTCTGACAGGTAAGTCTCTACATTTACCTGTCACAGCACTCTGATTGGTTGGCTTGAAATCCACCAATCAGAGTGCTCTGTGTCATTTTACACAGCGGCGGAATGTTCTTAGGAATTTTCCCACGCTGTGTAATTCCCACACACAGGGGTGGGGTCAATAGTTTTTTTTTTACAGTGAGCAGCCACTGGCTGCTCACTGTTTACTAGACACCCCCCTACTCGCGGTATAGCGAGTAGGGGCTGAATTTACTAATACGAAGTAATTTACTTATTATTAGTAAATTTGACTGAAAGACCAATTTAGGTCTTTCAGCCTTTTGGTAGATAGCGCTCTAATACCGTTGGAATTAGGGTGTTCTTTACTAAGCGGCTGCTTATTTTCTGTATTTTATGTTATTTTAAGTGATTTCCCTATCCACATTTATTTGCAGGGCACTTGTCCTACTCTTACCCCAATTTTACTTCCTTTTGCAGCCCTCTAGCCCTTTCCAGGACTTTTTTAGAGCCATTTTTGTTCCCAAAAGTTCAGGTCCCCATTGACTTCAATGGGGTTCGTGGTCAAGTTCGATCCCGAACCCGGCCTTTTTTTCAAAGTTTGGCCGAACCCGCCAGACCCGAACATCCAGCTGTCCGCTCAACTCTAGTCATGGACAGTCTATTTTAATAGTTACAAATGCAGAAAGATAAGTCCTGCGCTCACTCTCATCACTGGGCGGCAGCAATGACTACAGTACACATCAGCCCCAATATATAGTAAAAACCAAAGAAAACAAGTTACCTGCGCTCTCTCCTTAATCCATATGTATTTTTAAACAAATGGAGGTTTTTTTAGTTACCTCCAATGGCCATGAGAGGATGAGCCCACCTGCCAACGTCAAGGCAGACCCCCCTAGGTGGGTCCTAACTCTAACCAGCGCAGGACATTTGTATCCATTTTTTGTATCACTCAGCCTTGTTACAATGCAGCCGCCCATCCCATATGTTCCCTATTAAGGATTAATATTATATAGGGGTGTATATAAAAAAATACCGCATTCTGTCTCAGTAGAGATTTTTGCCAGAGGCTCAAGAAAGCAAGGTGAATGGTTAGAGTTAGGACCCACCTAGGGCGGTCTGCCTTGACTTTGGCAGGTGGGCTCATCCTCTCGTGGCCATTGAAGGTAACTTAAAAAAACTCCATTTGTTTAAAAATACATAGGGATTAAGGAGAGAGTGCAGGTAACTTGTTTTTCTTTAGTCTATTTTAATGGCTTAGGGAGAAATAAGTCAAGGTAAGTTCCATACGGAGAGTGCCGCTCTCAGCCTTTCTTTTTAGACATATGTGAAATCACTTAAAACTTGCATATGTCTTGTGCTTATCACTGCTGTGCGTTTGGTTTTAATCTATGAGTTATCTGTGGGTTCCGTATAAAACATTTGGCCTTCTTGGCTGCTAATCTCTGTCTAAACTGTTGTCCAGAGTCCTAGGGACACAGATCCGTGTATTACAATGCTATTAATTTTCATTCCAAACTATTGCTGTGGACAACGATCCTCTAATTTACACCCCATTCTGTTAAAGGAACACTAGAGGCACCTATACCACGTCAGCTCATTGAAGTGGTCTGGATGCCCTTTCCATGTCCCCTAACCCTGCCGTAATAATTATCCCAGTTTCTGTCAAAATAGACAGACACTAGTGGCACTTCCTGTTCGCAAGGCGACTTGTTCACCTAACTGGCGCTGGACGTCCTCGCGCTCCGCAGTGCTTTCCTATGGGGAGGGCCTAATGCACTTGCGGCACTTGTTGAGGAGGCGGAGCGAAGTCCCAGAGACAGAGATCTGCGCTGGAATCGGCTAACCCTTACACTGATGGGTCAGCAGAGAAAAGTATGGTGCTAGAGATACAGATTTGTATTCCTAGCACAATCGTATCCCTTTAACCAAAGTGTGGGATCTGGCTGGCATTCCAATCATGAAACCATTGATTATCTACACATAAAATGGGCACCTTTTACAGTAAATTATTGGTAGTCAATACTCTCTAGCTATGGACTACGCCACCCATGCTGCTTCTCTATTATACATTTCTCTCATCGTGGTTATCACCAATACAAGATTGTTTTCTTTGAAATTAATGAGTCTTGAAATATTGTGTCAAATACAATCAAGCATGTTTTTCTGTGTTAATTCTATGGGTCTCTTCCCTTTACTGCATGCGTCTCTGCACACACGCTGTGCTGATGATTCATACGATCTCAGAGGTACCGCATAAGCCTGAATTATTAATGGGAAAATGCTGGCAAGCCAGTGAAAGTGCTTCCGGGACTTTCAGAGTCTCATTATACCCACAGCAGTTAAACAACCTCAAGATGTGTTTATATTTTTAGCACCCTGCGTTTGCTTGTAACATTTAGATTTGCTGATTTGGCTGGGATAGCTGGGTGTTACATTGTATACCTCACAATGCGTTAAAACTGTCCCCACCCCAGTGAAATGTTATTGAAGGTCAATCGGCTTGACTGTACTTATAATGGTTTATTTAGAAAGGATACTCAATAACAACCATATATTTGGGGCTTTTTTTTTTCTTTTTCTAAAATCTATGAAATCTACAACTTTGCACGCTAGACTATAATAAATAATATATGCTCGGTTTGCCATAATTCTATGCAAATAGTTGGTAAACATTTTTATCAGTAAACATTTCCTTTTTGATTTTTTTTTAAATCATCTTCAGAAAGTTTTTAATTCTTTTTTTTTTTTCATTTGGGGAAAGGTTTACTAAAGGTTCACTATAGTCACCAAAACAACTCTAGCTTAATGAAGTGGTTCGGTTTTGGTGTATAGACCATGCCCCTGCAGTTTCACTGCTCAATCCTCTGCCATTTAGGAGTTAAAGCACTTTGTTTATGCAGCCCTGGTCACACCTTTCCTGCATGTGAGCTACGCAGTCTCCTATACATTTCATGTAACGAGAGATCTAATATTTAAGCTTCCTTTTATTGTACACCCTGTTTAATTTAGAATTTATTATGGCTTGCTCTGTTAATAGCCTGCTAGAGCGTTCAGGAGCCTTATGTGTGATTAAAGTTCAATTAACTGAGCAGAATATTAAAAACTTCTAAAGTAAACACACTGTACTGATTAAATTGAAACTGTTTTGATATCATGCAATCTTTGCAAGTCTCAAGCAGGGAAGGTGTGGCTCAATCTGCATAAACAGAAACAAAAGTGATATAGCTCCTAAATGGCAGAGAATTGAGAAGTGAGATGGCAGAGGCATAGTATCTAATGCTTCATTAAGCTAGAGTTGTTTTGGTGCTTGGAGTATCTCTTTAATGTTGGGAGGGGGGGGGGGGATTGAGATGTCTACAAGGTTATTAGTAGATTAAAGTCATGTTTCCGATTTTCACTGTGAAAGACTGAAAACGGTGTAATTTCAATTTGTTTTTGGACATGCTAGACAGTCCTCTGTTCTCACCATCCTTTGATGTGAGGATTTACTTTAGTCTATTATTTCTCTTTTATTGGGCGAACTGATACACTTTCAGTAGGGTTTTATTACCCACGTGTCAATGGAATTATATCACACATTGTACACATTTATGGATTAACTATCTGATTTGCCAAACTATCTGATTTTGAATCATTCTCTATCTCCGCTATACTCAGAGTTTAGTTATTTACGACAAAATTTTGCAGTTCCATTTTCATTTCTGTAATTAGTGGATAAGCCCCAGTATTTTCAGAAAACACAATTGGAATGACATCTTGTTACAGAGAAACCCTTATCTAGGCAGTGCAGTATATACATGCTGGGTCATTTTCAATCCTGACCAAAAAAAAAATGCTACAAAACAAAATCCATATTCGCCATTATGTTTCTCAGTGAAAACCTCACACCTCACATATTAAATATCTGCAGCCTTGCAACAAAAGTAACAGATTGTTCACAAAACGCTACGGGAGCCCGTCCATCACACCAAGGTGCAAATTGCAAGATGAACCCAGGAGCCTTAATCCAAGCAATGGAGGGGAAACCGAGCCATTAACAATTCTATGGGGCCAACAATTCTTTCTTTAAATGTATTATGCAATTTAAAATTAAAAATCTTATCGTGATGTGGTTGCTAGGAATATGAATAGATGGGTGTGTGGGTGATTGGCTTGGCATTGTTTCATTCAGATACTAAGCCGTGCATTGGCAAAAATAAGCAACGGGTCATTGTGGCGCATGAATTTATTTTTTTTCTTCAAATTCCTGTTTTTAAAAACAGTAAGCAAACATTAAACTAACTAGAGATGGGGCAAAGGAATTAAATGACAGGAATCTGGCAGTCTCTTGGCCTGAGTTTTATAAGGGTGTATTAATACAGCCATTTCCCTTACAACACAGGGTTCTTGGATCATCTTTGCCCTTATCTGTCTGCCCTCCTTTCCCATTGTCACTCTGATTCACTCTGGTGTTTTTGTCTTTCTTCTTTGTTTTGTTAATTTTTCTTTCTTTTTTTCTATTTTACTCCTCTGGCTCCCCATGCGCCATATTCTGCCCATTCTTACTCTTAATGGCAATATCTGTTTTATACTTATACGACGCCTTCTACTTATCCATTAACATTCTGCTCAATCTTCCTGCTGTCAAAAACTGAAAAAAATATTGTAATAAAATAAAAAAAGGCTTAGCAGGGAATTGTAAAAGACAATCAAATGTATGAAAAAAATATTGGTGTGGGCGAAGGAAGAAGCAATCACACGGTCAGAATCTGAAATACAATAAGCATGTTTATTTACTATCTTCTAACATGTTTTTGCCAATAATGGGAACATTAAGCTGGATCTGTATATTATTATTTCCCCCAAATGGACAATAAAAATAGCAATATATTAAATATACCCCCAAATAGCTCCTCTGCTTAGTGTTAAATCCCCTCTCCACACCCGCTATTTTCCTACTAATATGTCTTCTTTTTCTTGAGACGTGGACTGTTTGTTGTGGAAATGTTGTTTATTGAGTGTGTTACTGAGCACCACAGTAATAATATTCACAGTAATAAACATGGAACGTTATTCACTAAGCCAGACTTCCCAACCGTCTCGATTTTTGCCAGACAGTCTCTATTTTAGTCTCTTCCCGACTTTTTTTACCTTGAAAGCATAGCATGAGTGCATCTTTAGATGAGCATAGAAGTTCTATGTTGGGCTAGCCTGTTTAATAGCACTCCAGGCTGACTTTCCAATTCTTTAGATTGATGCACTACCTTTCTGCCCACATTGGGCAAATTTACTGTTTTATATTGAATAACTCTGATGGTGTGTATGGGTATATCACAGAGCTCCGCAGCAATAAAACTCACAGTAGTATGCAAGGTGTTTGATTATATCACAGAGCTTCACAGCAAAAAAACTGTCAATAACACACAGTGTGTATTATTATATCACAGAGCTCCACATCAATAAAATTGGCAATAACATGCAGTGTGTATTATTATATCACAGAGCTCCACAGCAATAAAACTCAGTAATATTCAGTATGTATGATTATATCACAGAGCTCCACAGCAATAAAACCTTACGGTAATATTCAGTATGTATGATTATATCACAGAGCTCCACAGCAATAATACTTATGGTAATATTCAGTGAGTATGATTCTATCACAGAGCTCCACAGCAATAAAACTCGCAGTAATGTTCAGTGTATGATTATATCACAGAGCTCCACAGCAATAAAACTCACAGTAATGTTCAGTGTAAGATTATATCACAGAGCTCCACTGCAATAAAACTCACAGTATTATTCAGTGAGTATGATTATATCACAGAGCTCCACAGCAATAAAACTCACAGTAATATGCAGTGTGTATCACAGTGCTGCGCAATAGAGTTTAACCTTTCCTTTAATTAAGTACTCTAAATCATATATCCTTAACCTGGGTGGGAAAAATAGAACCACTGATTCCAATATTAAAAGATTCTACTAGCTCTAGTACAAAATAAAATGGCAAGTTGTGTGCTATGTACCAGCTTCAAAACTGACACAACTCCTGTATTTGAAGAGACTTTTTACTCCATTAATAATGTATCATGCTGCATGTTTAATATCATTGGTCGGGTTGGATTTCTTGTGATGTTGCAGTTATTGTTTATCTCTGTCTTATGTGGCCGTTAGATTGGTTCTTGTCTGTTGTTATGGCTGTGTCTAGGCCTAGGGCACTCTGCCCAGTGTTATTGTATGACTCATTAAAGTCTCAGCAGGAACCCTGAAAACTGCATAGTAACGTGCTCAGCAGCAAATTGTAACAACAAGGATCAATATTAAATTCAGAAGTATGGCTCGCTCAGTCTCCGGAATTTCAATCAGTAATATTTGTCTCTTGAATCAGTCATTTGGTCAGAGGAGGGAATATAAAAACAAGGTTTTTTTTAACATACAGTGGAACCTCGGAACTCGAGCGGTCTTGTTCTCCAACAATTCAGAAGTCGAACAAACATTTTGAGGAAAAAATGTCTTGGTACACGAACAATCTTCGGTACACGAACATACAACAAAGAGCCATGTCTCATTTTAAAGTCAGACAATTATAATAAATAATTGTAATAATGGCCTACAGTACATTTTTAGCAAGTTGAAAGGCAGGAACCACTCCAATAAATCTAAGGTGCTTATTATTAGAGTGATCTCTGCATTTTTAATGCATACATATAAATGTAAAATACTGTAATTTTGGGGGTGTGGAACGGATTAATCAATTTTACATTAATTCTTATAGGAAATGTAGAGGTGTGCCTGGTGGTGTGGCCTGGGGCGGTGTGTTCTGAGAAATTTTAGATTACTTACTAATAACAATTTATACAACTAACATGTAATTCGTAACAATGTATCCTATTAACACAGACCAATTTCTAAACACATTTATTGTAGATTAAAGACTTATCACTAGAAGTATTATTAACGCTGTTATACACTGTCCCTACTAAATACAGATACTTGGGATGTATGTCTCATCATGACCTTAAACAGCAGTGTCACAAATAGACAACTAAAGGGCCAGATGTGGACATCTCTGGTCTAGATTATCTGGTGTTAATGCATGTACACTTTTATAGCTGGAAAGAGACCCGACCCCTGTAGTTTCTATCATGTCTACATGATCTGTAAGTGATAATCAAATTTAACTTTTATTGGAAAATGGTAGAGTTTAAGTATCCTGATGGGAGTGTCAGGCAGGATTTTGACTGTACAAATGTTGCCACTTTATATCTTTCTAACCTTTGCAGAGAATGTGCAGCTATGCCCACTAGGAGGATAACAGTTATTTATATATTTTAAGAATTTTAGTTTTATATTGTTTTCTAGGCAAGAGGGAACAGACCCAGTGTACACCATGGATTGGGGGCCAACGGAAGATTTCTTACTGTGTACCGGGGGACAGAGCAAACTTATTTCGCTTAATTCTGTCCTTAAACCACCACTGAGAGGGGCGGAGCTAACAGCCGTGCAGAGCAGACGTGTGTAAGGCGGGCTCCTCCACACTAAGCCTGAAAAAGCATTTTTAAGCAATTAATTTCAACTGCCTACAACCCAAAACTAGCTATTTCATGATGGGAAAGAAGTCCAAACTTTAGGGACCTGTCTGTACAGCTAAGGCTTCGGGAGACCCCGCACCAAAAGAAAATGGTGAAAAACTCTGCCTTCTCTGAAGAACAAGCCCTGGACGAGCTGGATGAGTTCCCAGACACAGGGGGTCTACACCAGCACTCCTCAGATGAGGACAACGAGTTACCCTCCACAAAAGGAGACATTAAGGCGCTACTCCGAAACATCCGCACAATGTTCATGGCGGACCTCGCTATAGCGCAGGAGGAGATACACCACGTGGAAGGCCGAGTTAGGAAAGTGGAAAAGGACACGCAGTGCCTTAACGCAAGTTACCTAACAATAAAAGCGCAAAACAGAGAGCTTCAACAAGCACAGACAATACTCAAAAACCACCTAGATGCCATGGAAGATCGGCATAGGAGCCGGAGCATAAAAATCAGGGGAATCCCGGAGACGGTGCCCCAGGATGAACTACCACACTGCGTCAGGAGGCTCCTGACCACAGTACTTACCTCAAAACAAGCCAAACGAGCCATAAATCGACAGGGTATACCGCATCCCAAAAGCACCCAGAGCCCCGACAGGGTCCCCAAGAGATGTCATCCTTCAGCTCCAAACAAGGTCAGCACAACTAGCCTTCATGTCAGCAGTGAGTGGACAGCCATCCTACTCGTTTGAAAATGCCTACTTAACATTCTATCAGGACCTGTCCAGACCCACCTTGATATGGCGGAACCTGTTGAGACCACTGACCAACACGCTGCGCCAACATTCCATCCTGTACTGCTGGGTATTCCCTAGGGGCCTAGCCATCTCCCAAGAAAGCACAACTATCTGCATACACAAGCCAGCGGAGATGGACACTGTACTCACAGCACTGGGACTACCACCTGACTCAGCACAGGGGACCAATATACCGCCCCCGAAGGCCTCACATACCTGGGACGTGTCCAAACTAAAACCGTTCCAACCAGCTGGATCTGCCATGGGACCAACCACCTCCACCGGACCGCGGAGCACAGGCAAGCTCCCTACGTCACCTGAGGAGTTGGGACATTAGTAAGAGACCTGAACCAGGGGATTTTAGACGTACCGTCTTTGACCACCAGCAAGAGGACTCTTATGCTAACCAAACCTGTTCCACACTTTCATATTACCTAGACTTTATTTTAGTTCTACTATAATTCCTTTAACCCTCATTCAAATTTATACTCACACAATTCACTAAGAGCTGCATTAATTAGCACTCAGGCAACATCCCCCCAGCCACCGAAAGGGTTAGACACACCTCACGCTCCACACCCCTAGCTAAATCCCTATTGCAGTAACACTGCCTCCTATTGCACCCACACTAAGCCACTTAGAACATTGCCACCACACAAAGAGCAGATTAAAAAGACCCTCCGGTCCAGCCCCCCCACCCCCCATGAGCTTGGGGTTATAGAGCCCTTCTCACAGCACTTAGATCACAACCGCACACAACACGCATAGACGCACTCCACTGCGGCTTTGTAGAATCACCTGAGCAACCTAACTTCCCCTCTTACTAGACCACACATAAAGCGGTTTCCTGGGGACACACTCCGATAAGCTACCTAAAGGTACAGAGTACCTCTATCACCCTTCTTAAGCTGCTTCACAAGTGCCGAGCTGGCCACTAATCTTACTTACCCATTATACCACCGCTTCCAGGCAGCTACACCACACAGGCACGCAAGCCCTCATATATTACTCTCCTGATACTAAGATCTACGGTGACCAACCAGAACACATCAAACCATAAAACAAGTGCAGTACTCGCACAGTGCCTTATGACTAACTTACTGTACCAGTGAATGTGTCTGCAGGAGAACCGATACCGTTTCTACATAAACTGCCTAAACACAGAACTTATAAAAATATAAATCATCCAAGCTAGCCGAGGAACACGAAAACATTCTTTGCTAAGCCGCAGGGGAGACGACTCACGTATAGAGCACACTTAGTTATGCATACCTCCATTACTGCTTACTGCTCAAGCAGAACACTATGTAAATGCAGTACTTAATACACGTTTGCCCATTGGTAATGCTATGCCATCTGATAACGCCTATATGCCTAGTATATCTCATACCTTAGACAGTTCAGGGATTTTCGTACGATATCTGAAAGCTACATATATATAGCCATGCTTATATGCCACATTATCTCCTAACCTACACAAACAACTCTTGAACGCTGTTATAATGTTGACTTCATTAATATAAAATGTGCCTGTACAGAAATTGCCACAACACATAATGCAAATGTTTACCAATCTACCCTGAAAACGCTGTTGTGGCGCGTCAGGGATACTTGTTTAATTCTGCGCACAATAAAATAAAGAATTAAAAAAAAAAAAAACACTAAAAAACAATGAACAATGAGGTTCTTTTTCAGGAGGAATGTGAGAGCTTAATTTATACAAAAAACAGAAAATGCCGTCTCTTACCCCCAGCATTCAGCAGGGGATTTAACACAGTCATATATTTACAGATCAATTTGGAGACAGAAGATTTATATAACCTTGAGCGATGTCTTGGTGTGAATGGAAGTTGAAAGGGCCAGTCGATCAATACTCATTATTCACAACTCTTCTAAATTCTCTTGAAAGATTTGGTCTTGTGGAATAGTATTTTCCAAGATATGGGTCATGCATTTGACACGATTGATCTTTTATTTTTTATTTTCTTAACTTTATTAAATAATGCTGGAACTAAACTAAACTGTATTTAATGAACCTGTTGTAAGAGCATTGTGAATATATATCTTGAAATGTTAATGTGATAAAAAAAAAAACTTTTAAAGAAAATACGTCATAATGAAATAATCAAAGTGATAGTGCTTTTATGCATATACTCACAATGCACGTACTATATCTGCTCTATATCAAATACAAATTATAATCACTTTGATTATTTCGTTGTTACACTGTATTTTTGTACATAGTTTTTATCGCATTTATTTTTCATGATATATATTTGCAATGCTCTTACAACAGTTTAATTAAATACACTTTAGTTCATTTTGCACTAGCACTATTTAATTTTTCTCCCATGTTAAAATTAGTGTAGGACCCAGCGATATTGGGATACCGTGGCGTAGTGGTGGGCTTAACACGATACGGCTATATGGTGGGACTGAATGCTCATATTTGTTTGCTGAGATAAGTGATTTGAAGCAGCCTTGTACAATTTGTGTTTGCGTTGTACCTTAATCAGTATTTTGTATAAATTGTGGTCTCTACGGCAGCACCACTACTTAGTGGTGTTTCGGTTGTGCCCCCAATCCCTTCTTTTGTCATTGTTTGTTTGCTTTTTAATTATTCTTGTATTGATCTGTGTTTAGTAATTTATTCTGAATGGATTCCATCTTTGCGAAGACTGAAGAGACGTAATCGACTTTTTAGAACAAAGAACGGATGATTTAATCTCTGCGTTTCTGATGAATTAGCACAAATCATATGATGATTGTTTTGTTTTAAGTACAACAAAACAGCAGCGGTTTATATGTACTAAACATCGAATTGTGGTGAACTAAAACCCCAAATTACAAAATGGAGGACAAAGTAGCTGAGGTGGCTGTTTTCCAGTTCAGTGTCTTTTTTCAAATTAGCCACTTTAACCTAGTTTTCCTAATTTGGATTTACCACAGTGAACTTTGTTGGAAATTCTGGGTAATTTGCATTTATATGGGCTTGTTCACTAAAGTCCAAAATGTAGCAAATTGAAAAGAGAATGGTAAAATAAAGACCATTTGAGGTGTTTCTGTTTCAAATGGGTTACTTTAGCCTAAATTTGATATTAGTGCACCCGTTATGCTACCGTAAAATCATGAAGGAGAACATATGTGAGTGGCCATTCACTGGAAGAAGCAACTATGGGACTTGTAAGCCATTTAATCTATACAGTGTGCCAGCCAGACTGAGTTTTCCTGTGAATGTGACCCAGCAAGCATTCAGGAACTACCTGCAATACAATGGCACACAAGCAGCCAGTGAAAATTGTCACAGCACAGAATTTTTGTTTGATACTGAAATATCCCATATATAAACTGTTATTCTGGCCAACTATTTCCTTGTAAATAAGCTCTCTGGCTGAAGCAAAAATAAAAAATAAATTGGGATTTAAACAGGAATCTTTTATGTGTATCAGTATGTATTCCATTAAAATGTTATGTTAAATGCTTGAGTAATCTATAGTGTTTGCACCAAAGTGGGAGGATTTTATTAAATTGGCTAAATTGACCTAATTTTGGAATTGCTGTTTTTTTAGTTCACTGCATTTAAAAAAAATTGAATTTATTGTTTAATTATGGAAAATTAAATTAGTTAACTACAGAGTTGCACACCAGTCAAGTCATAAAGACTTGTTTTTCCCACAGAAATCTCACATTTGCTGTGATGTTACTACCACAGGGCATTCTGGGTGGGCATATGCAAATGAGTCCAACAAAAAAATCACCTTTTTGCCTCATTTATACCATTTTATATGTGGATTCCTTGGAGTATATGTCTGCTGTATACAACAGCTTTGAAACACAACTCAGGAAGAGGAGCAAAGCCAGTGAACCACTCATTGACAGCCATTTTGTTGTTAATGCAACTCATCAGCATGAGGTTGGTTACTGGTTTGCTACTGAAGCTTGGCAGTACTTGCGGAGAACAAACCATTAGAGTTATGGTGAGGAAAAAAAGGAATCCATGTATAAAGTGGAATAATGAGGCAGAAAAGTGGTGAGTTGAACTCATTTGCATATGCTCACCCAGAATCCCTTGCGGTAGTAATAGCCCTGCAAATGTAAGATTTTGTCGGAAAACAAGTCTTATGACTTGACTGGTGTGTGCAGATCTGCATTTAACAATGTATTTACCATTCACTGACCTCAGGTGCAAGGGGTTTTAAATCACTTTTTTCCCTACCATTACTTTATTGGTTTGTGCTTAATTATAGTACGAGTTGATAAAGTGATACTTTCACAATTTCCAATTAAATGTCCAGGACTAGACACAGGATGGAAGTAACCAAGGATAAATTATTCTTCCATGACAACCGATCACCCAGAGATTGCAGCCCTGAGGTCCAGGTAAATGTTGGGTTCCAGGTCTGCAATTATCACCAAATATTGGTATATGCCCCATGCAAGGTCAGCCTCAGGCTAAATGCGAAAGATGCTGGGCTGGTACAGGGTTATTTACTAAAAGTTTCATCAAGTGGCCTGCAGCATGTAGAAATTATATGAATATGTGTCCAGGAAAATATAGTGGATGTGATAACCCAGCTGGTGCAAGGTTCCATATTTGTAATCACTGGTAGGATAACGAATACACTTAAATTCTGGTCAATTATTTCATCAAAAGTTTGGTATCTGCTCCCATTGTTTGTGACAGCAGGAGAGGTCAGCAGACAGAATCTTCACAAGCCGTTAAAGTGTTACAGAGTTCCAGGGCCCTGTCTTACTGCATAGGTCCAATGGGAGCCTTCTTGTCATCTCTGATATATTCCCTCTGAGCCGCAGGGACTGCTATATTACTGGTCTCTGCTGCCACTTACCAAGGCGATTTTATTTGTGTAATTACTGCTTACACAACTGTGACATTTCAGACTCCCCAGGCCCCTGATGCTTTTTCCTATACTCAGTTGGTGTCTGTCTGGTTTTGTATGTGTTTTTTTTTGTTTCTTTCTGCCCATCTGCAACCAGAATAATCTACTTTGTAGCTCAAGCATCCTTTACTCTGCTCCTCTAAATTTAAATCCCAATTCTGCCTGAATATCATCTGGTCCCTCTGTAGTATGGCTGCTCAATTCTTGTTTTTCTTGACTCCGTGATATTCAAATTAGGGACCTGATATACAACGTTTAAAAAAGGAATAGAATATTAGAATATTCTGCTCTGTTAATAGTGTGTGATCAAACAAATAAATGTACAATGTGGAAAGGAGTAAGTAAAAAGCTCTACACACCTAAAAGTGGTACCCCGCTTTAGAAAATGAACAATATAAATACATACGTAAGGTGGAGCTTCTAAATAACTGTTTAGTAAATATCCTGAAAAATAAAATTATAAAACACTAGTGCAATACAGTATTGTCAAGTATAACGTATATTAAAATGCAAGAGTGGTGTCACTCACAAATCTGGAGTCATACCCTCATATGACTCAATGATATGCGCTTGTGGACCATTAAAAGGATGTCCAGATCCCTCTTCTGTGCAATGCTCTGTCTTGTTCCACCTTTGACCAGCTCAGGATAGTGTAGATGCCAAGTCAGAGAAGTTTCTTCCAAACAAAAAGGTGCTTTATTGGTTTAAAATACACTCAAATATAAAATAAATAAAATATAATATACCAGATCAAGTTCTGGATCAACTGTATAGTCCAAACAAATGTCCAACGTATCCAAAACGCGTTTCACCCAATAAAACAGGCTTCCTCAGTTGGCTTTGATGTATCTCACTGCTTCTCTCCTCTCTTAAATCGCCCGCCTAATCTGTACTTCCGGATTCCCCCTCTACTCTCCTTTCACTTCCGGGTTCCGTTTTCGGGCATTTGGACATCACTTCCTGGTACTCCTTCTGGATTCTGCTTACACTCTGGTGGAACGCATCGTGCGTTCCAACCTTTTGACGCCTCTTCCTCATGAACTGCCCTTATATGAGCCGCGTTTTTATATCGGCTCGTTTTAGTGAAAAACCGATTTATTACATGAGCAGTTCTATGACATATTAAATATGTACAATATAAATGCCTATTATGTGCATCTTCACACTTATTTGTTTATCTGAGCAAATTCCAAAGTTCTAAAAGAAGACATTTATATTTTAAAACATTGGTTTTATTACATTTATGTTTTGGAAATGGATATGTGTGCCTCTGAATGTATTATTTTTTTATTACAATGAACATTTTTTGAATTTTTTGTGATTGCACTGGAGTGCCATAAATTAGTGTATGTCACCTTAAAGAAAGTATTAATGTTATTTACTTTGTCTTAATATATAATTTTTATCTAGAATATTTTAAAAGAATCAATATTCATTGATGCATTGATATTTTATTAGTATTGATGTATGTCTTCTTTTAGAACTTTTGAATTTGCTCAGATAAACAAATATCCTGTTTTATCGGGTGAAACGCGTTTTGGATACATTGGACATTTGTTTGGACTATACAGTTGATCCAGAACTTGATCTGGTATACTATATTTTATTTATTTTATATTTGAGTGTATTTTAAACCAATAAAGCACCTTTTCTTTTGGAAGAAACTTCTCTGACTTGGCATTTACACTATCCTGACCTGGTCAAAGGTGGAACAAGACAGAGCATTGCACAGAAGAGGGATCTGGACATCCTTTTAATTGTCCACAAGTGCATATCATTGAGTCATATGAGGGTATGACTCCAGATTTGTTAGTGACACAACTCTTGCATTTTAATATACGTTATACTTGACAATACTGTATTGCACTAGTGTTTTATAATTTTATTTTTCAGGATATTTACTAAACAGTTATTTAGAAGCTCCACCTTACGTATGTATTTATATTGTTCATTTTCTAAAGTGGGGTACCACTTTTAGGTGTGTAGAGCTTTTCACTTACTCCTTTCCACATTGTACATTTATTTGTTTGATCACACACTATTAACAGAGCAGAATATTCTAAATTAAACAGAATGTGCAGTAAAGGAAGTATAAACCTTAGATGACTCTTTACAGGAAGTGTCTAGGAAGGCTGTGTAAGTCACATGCAGGAAGCTATGACTAGGGCTGTATAAACAAAGTGATTTCACTCCTAAATGGCAGAGATGGGGGCAGTGAGACTGCAGGTGCAAGATCTGTACACCAAAATGGCTTTATTGAGCTAAAGTTGTTTTGGTGACTATAGTGTACCTTTAAGGTCAAAGTTAGCAAACTGGAAGCAGAGTTGACTGAGAATTTTACAGTTTAGGTACTTTAGCCATAAATTTGAAAGTCATTTTGAATTCATTATGAATTCCTGGCATGCTCACTTTAGTAATTAACACTGTATGTGTTCTGTGCATGGTCTATAAAGAATTCTGTATAATAAACTGTCTTTGGACTCAGCTCTTACCTACCTATCAATATTCACCAGTTGCAGGCTAATTAGCAACATTACAGTCCATAACTTAGTGCTTGCAAAGTCGCAGAATGTTGTTCATTAAAAAACAAAATGTAATGAATTCAAATTGGAAATGCACAGGGTATAGAGAAAAATATACAATGTTTGACAATAGCGCAGCTGCATAGTTTTTACAATTAAGCTATAATATCCTAAATATTGCAGTTCCATTTCCAGTTCACTACAGTTCACAGTTTAGTGAATAGGCCCCACAGTAAAATATGTGAAAGGAAAAACTGACAATAAAAAATATATATTTTGCAGAGTGATAGTCTCTTATGTGCCATATTTGCATAGATAAATTAAAGGAACATGCCGGGCACCATAACCACTACAGCATGGTTATAGTGCCCAACCCTGGCAACTCCAGGGGGGTTGGAGGGGTAAAGATCTAGTGGCTTCTCCCCAAATGGGTAAACCCACCAAGAAAGGGTGCAGGCCCCAAATTACTGGCGGGTCAGCCTGGCATCTAAGGCCAGCCCACTGAGGGCAGACCCTGCCGGGAGTGGTGTTTCAGTGATCTCTGCAGGGACCTTTTCACAAGCACGTCTAATGATGCGATCATTCTATGCTTGTTGTCACCAATCGCGAAACACCAAGGAACGTAGTCTAGATGGTGAGACAGGACCTGGAAATTGGGACTGTGACACTGAAATCAGGACAGCTGGGAGGCCTGGAGTGGAACCCAGTGACACCAAGTCAAATGTAACTAAACTGTTTGATCAATTACATGGATGGGGGGGGGGAGGGGCAACAAGGCAGCTCCGACACCAAAACCACTTCTAATCATGCACTTTCCTCACTTTGAGGTGGGATAATAAAATATAACCTAATAAATATGCTGGAGAATTGTTTTCTTGTTTTATAGAAAGCTTAGCACTGAGCAGCCATACAGTCGAGATGCTGTGGGACATAAAAGAAAGTCTGTAATAGATCTGTGCGTAACAATAAAGGTTATCCTCTAATGGGGTGTATTGCATTTTATATGTAATATCTATGTTTTTTAGGTTCCATCTTATTTATTTGGAAATTACCAATTAAACAGCCACAGGATGTACCTCTGTTTCATTTTCTTGAAAATTACTGAATCATTTAATCTCCCTTCTAGCACATCTCCAGCCAACAGCTGCACCATCCAATTTTCTCATTAAAATTAAGTAAAGCCCTTGTGAGCACAGAACAATGACTCACATTAAAGGTACTACTTATAACCCAAGGAGACACCAAGGCAACAATGAGGTGATGATATCTGGTTAACCCTTTCATTACCTCCCATCGGCTAAACCCAGGAATAAATGCCTGGCCAATTCTAATTTATTTACTTTTTTAGTTTAGTAAAAATTCCTTTTTGCCTTTTATTCTTGTCGAGACTCAAAAGCCACGGTGCCAAATAATTAGCCCATAACAAACCAAAAATGCAAACAACAGTAAAAAGAGGTATTATGAGTATGCTGGATATTGGATATTTATTCTGAACTGATTTTTGCTTTAGGTTTAATTTTAGAATGACCAATTTGGGCAACAGACATCCCCCTCGTCCCTTGGGTAGTAAAGAAGCAATGGCTTTCATACCACCCAGAATATTAAGGATATCTAGCAGGTTGCTGGAAAGATCATATTGCTATTTTAATCACAGATATTTAAAAAAAATATGCAGATTTTACGGCAACATTGGGTAAAGTATGCACTGAACGCTGCTTCACATCATTTAACCCCTTAAGGACACATGACATGTGTGACATGTCATGATTCCCTTTTATTCCAGAAGTTTGGTCCTTAAGGGGTTAAACAATGCAGCTCTGAAACATGCATTTTATTTAGAGGCTTTCTGATTAAAATAATGAACCTACCCTTTCCTTCCTATGGAACAGCCTGCCTACCGCCATCAGACTCTCCCCTAGTCTTCAATCGTTTAAGAAGTGCCTTAAAACCCATCTTTTTAGGAAAGCTTATTGCCTCCCAGAGTAACTTCTACCTCACAGTCTCTTGCTCTCTCCTAAAGAGCAGCACTTTACTCTCTCCTCCAGCTCTGCTCCACTCCCACCTTATTTGATTGCTATTCCCTGTCCTATTGTGTTTTATACCCCACCTCCTGTAGACTGTAAGCTCGTTTGGGCCAGGTCCTCTTCAACCTATCGTTCCTGTAAGTTTTCTTGTAATTGTCCTATTTATAGTTAAATCCCCCCTCTCATAATATTGTAAAGCGCTAAGGAATCTGTTGGCGCTATATAAATGGCACTAATAATAATTACCAATAAAAGCAGTACACAGCCACAAAGCTGTCAAGGTAGGTACTCATAAAATGTGCAATTCCATTGTCAACCCTTCACAGTTTAATAAACACACTTCTGTGGAATTAAAAGAAATGCTGGTAATATTAATAAATACGTCTGTTCTAAATAATCAATAATGTATAAAACAGACAGAAGGTAACTGGAAGGCGTCTGCATTACTTCAAAGTTAATTCAAATCAGTGGTTTTTCTCAGAAATAGATTAAAATCCCAAAGGTTCCAAGGTTGGGTCACTAGTTTGGGCCCCCCTTCATTTTTCGGATAGGGATGGCTAATGGGGTCAAGCTAATTCATAGTTCCAGGGCCATGTCTAACCCCTGGGCTCTAAGTGGCTGCCTCGGTTTGCTTTGTGGTTAATCTTGCTTTGGCCTCACCCAGTCCCAGGTGACAGCTTTGAAGCAAAGTGACTGACTGAATGCAGATAAACAATTGCAAATATTCGATCTGTTCTCTCTTTACCTCTGTGGTCTCTGAATGTCATCATGCTGAGACACACACACAATTTTACATAACGTCTGTCACTGTGTAATAAAATGTAAAAAAAAACAAAAAACACAAATTGTGAAGAAATAGTCAGACTATTTGATTAAATTTCTAAATCATTGTCGATTAGGCAGTAGATTGATTTTACACTTAAACAGTTGGTAAAAACAAATCCTCTAATTGCCCAAAAAATGGAACTAAAGAGGAAATAGAAACTGTGTAGCTCAGAGCTATACAAACATCAGGAAAGTAAACAAAATATCAAAAAGCATGCATACATGAAATAGCAAAATGACTATAAAATGGCATAATAAAAATGAATACAGAGCCTCGAGTAAGAGTTCATGAACTATTTCTTTAACATTTTTATTAGGATATTTTTTGAGTCACTTCGCTATTTTAAACCTAAATTTGTTTTAGATTTATTGTATTTGCTAGTATCTGTATTGATGTTCTTATAGCGTGGGGCTATGAGATATTATTTCATCTTTATTTTTGCTAGGGGGAGAAAGAGAAAGATAATTTGCTCGACATAATATGCTCTGGCTAAGCCAAAGTCAAGCAATGTAAATTCTAAAACAAAAATCCACTCATTATTTTTTTTATTTTTTTTTAATGCAAACCATGTAGCTAACATTCCTTTACTTGAAATGGGACAGAGATATGTATCTTTTCTTGAGCCAATAAAAATCAATTGTACTTTCTAATTGTGGAGTTTTTACACCCAAATCTGCAGCAAAGGAAGAAAATCGAATTTCTCTCCCTATCCACGAATTAAAGAAATAATTGTGATGTTTCTGGTTTTAAAGCAGCTTATGAAGCAAAGTAGGTCATCGGTAGGTATCGTGTTACCAAGATGTAGACATCTTGCAGAATGAAGCCCTACTCTTCACAGAGTGAGTATTGGGATTTCTGCATTATTTATTTTGCTGCATCTGCCTCTTCGTGATAATTTTAGGTGGTTATTGCTTGCTTTATATTGAAAAGTCTAGTAGTTTATTACTCACTAAACAGTGAGTTGACAGCCAACAAGGAATATGGAGGCCAAGAGAAGCTCAACTGGCACAACGACTTTGGATTATAATAGTTTGAACGCAGTCTGTTAATGGAACACTCTAGATGTCCCCTCCTTTGTAATTCTAAGGAGTCAAATGTTTCAGAATGGTTTGAGTTCTCACCTAGGGTCCTCCAGGCTCCACAACCCACCTCCACTAGAGCTCATTGGCTGCAGAATGGTTTGAGTTCTCACCTAGGGTCCTCCAGGCTCCACAACCCACCTCCACTAGAGCTCATTGGCTGCAGAAGGGTTTGAGTTCTCACCTAGGGTTCTCCAGGCTTCACAACCCACCTCCACTAGAGCTCATTGGCTGCAGAATGGTTTGAGTTCTCACCTAGGGTCCTCCAGGCTCCACAACCCACCTCCACTAGCGCTCATTAGCTGAGAGTGATCACTTGACATTGAATGTGCATTTCTCCATGGTGACGTGTGACACTGACATTTGACATTTCTGATTATATAAAGCTTCAGTTGGAGCAGACAATTATCGAATCTCAGACACACATCATTGTGGAACAGCATTTAAACACCCACATTTCTATTCTTATGGACTGAATATTTACACTGGACATACAAAACAAGTTTGCAAACGTAAGGCCAAAATAGCTGAGTTGGACATATCTCTAACTCTAACAGAGCCGTAACTTGTCTGTTTATGCCTAAATTTAACACATTTTTCAAGTCTTTAAAAATTCTTCAGATGTTTTGATATTATAATCGGACTTTTTATCTAGCATGCCCATTCTATATAGTGTTGGACCCCTGCTTCCTACTTGACACTACTCTGTGATGTGAGATATGACATCTTCCTCCACGGACAAGTAAGGGATCTGTCCATAAAACTTAGATTGTCAAGTAAGAAATATGACCACTCTGGCCATCGTAGCCCTTGGAGACTACAATTAGTGATTAGTGACCATATGCAAACATTCTATAGGTAACAGTATATTTATATACTATCAGTCACCCTACAGTACACTAATATATACTATACTAAGAATAAAAATACTATATACAATGTTTTAAAATATAAAAGCATTCTTGTTTGATATTAGTTTCCAAACGGGGAGTAAGTCAGTTGAGACTCCTAGCTAACATTTAAGCTAATGTTCTAACACAGCAATATTGATGACATCTCTTTTGCACAAAAACCAGACAGGATACAATGATGCCAGAAAGACATTTTATTTGAAGTTTTTTCACATGTTGTGGTATCACAGTGCCCCAGATCCTTCACTTTGGTGTCACAAGCTGTTGTTGAGCGGCCACTACGTTGAAACTAAAAGTTTAGGCTGGTTAAGAATCATGATAGTTGCAATTCAACAACAGCTGGATAATCTGTTATAGCCCATCCTTGGACATCGACAGGTCTACACAATTTCAGAAATCAATCCTCGCTGTAACCCCAAACCTCCCAAGAAATCCAAACAGCTGCCCTCATATTGGGAAAATCATGTTTGAAGTATGCATTTAAAGACCCAGTACAAAATCCTATCTTAAACTTGGCACATCTGCAACATCTGCAACAATTGCAAACGTAATCTGAGAATGTAAATAAATCTTACATTTACATCGGCTTTTAATTCATCAATCAACTAGCAATCAGCTGGTGTATTATCTTACTCAGGGGTTGCATGACTAAACAACGAGATGCGGTAAGCGTCTCTGTGTTAAAATTCTCCAATTTTCCTGTTTTAAAGATTATTTTACCCAGGGTGTCAGTTTTGGAGTCAGTTCGTTACAAATCGAGTCTAGTAATTAGCTTCCCCTTTTGAGCACTTGCAATAAGTATGTGCTATTTTAAAATGTGCAAACAGGATTATTTTATGTAAAAAATATGTATATTATCTTATTGTGCTTTCATAAAAATTGCAACGTTGTATCACAAATGTAAAAATAGACGGATTGTGCTATTTGTTAAGCAGGAATAGCAGAGACCCGGTTAGGGGGCGGTTGGAATTTTATGGCCAAGTTAGCTGATTTCAAAAATATTCCACATGGTCTTTTTTTTGCTGAATGGCTAAAATTTGGCTAAAAATTGCAACTCTCTGCTCAATTCTCAACAGTTCCCAGTTCAGCAAATTAACCATCAAGAATTATTAAGAAGTAGGAATTTTTGGAAATTCAAAGTGAATTTAAAACTGCAGACCAAAATAGTAGTAAATCTGAACCACCGCTAATTTACAGAATTCAGCTCTGTTGGGAATAAATTTTAAATTCACTTTGAAGTCACTAGAATTCCAAGCAATAATTGACACTTTAGTGATTAACCTTGCATATGTTTTTTTATAAAACACATTGAGGGAAAAAAAGGATTTAAAAAACATGATAATTACTTGTTATTGCAATCATATTTATTCTAAATCCTAATTCTTCTTGTTAATGGGACAATTAGAAACATTATATGATATTATTAATTTTGCTGTATAATAGACTGATTTTCAAACTTACTAATATTTCTTGAGAAATGTAGGTTAACAGCTACACATATCCTCTGCAATTGTGTGCAAAATCAGTATACTTCTATCAAGAGTGTTTAGTGATTTAAAGTGACTTGTTTTTTCACATTAATGCAACATTCACACCTTTACCTGTGATACTTTGACAAACATTGAATACAATCTAATGCAATTGTGTTAGGAAATAGAAACTGTTCTGTGGAAGTGCCAGCAGACACTTTGAGTTTCCTACGATTATATGGTCTCTACTATTGTATTATCTCTTGATGTGCCGTAGGGGTGAGTGATTACTGTATTACAATGGGTTACTCAACCCTCATTCAGTCAACGGTGTTAGGTGAAGCTGGCCCATGTGAAAGACAATTTTTTCAACTGAATTTGCCTTAATTTAACACACCCAAGTATCTTAGTCCTAAGTGAGAAAATTGTGTGTTTTCTAGTCTAACCGCTGCTAATAATGAGTAATAGCGTTCTATCATACTTAGGCCACAACAAGTGATCATGCATCTATGCGTGAAATGAGATTTTGTTTTATTGATCAAACGGGAATCCCCAAATATTTCTATGTTAGATGGAAAAGGGAACAGTTTGTGACAGGTGTTTTGTTTTGTTTTAAGTTTGAAACTTTTTATTACCACATATTTATCTTAATCCTAATGAGACTTTGTCCGATCCTGTGATGCTTCTGTTAAACAACCACTAAAGACATGTTAGACTCAAAATTAGGTTTGGTTACCTTTAAGATGTGCTATATTCGATGCTGCTATTTTAATTTGATTATAAAAATCTATTTCCCACCTCAATAAAGCTACATGCTTAATATTCTTCCCTGTAAGAGCCATCTTTTTAAAGATTTTAACAGATTTATATTTGTTTTTTTCTCCATATATTGTAAATGGGGACATTATTATATGACTAAACAATACTTCAGAAGCAATTTTAGTGCAAAGAAAAAAAATTAATTTTGAACTTGCATTTTTATAATTGAAGGTAACCCATTTGCAGTCTGCTAAAAAAGCAAAAAAACACACCTTTTCCCCGCAAATTTCTCTTTTACAAATGTTGTTTTTAATCTGAGGATTGCAGCTGCACATATCATTAACAGTTTTAAATAAGTCAGTCCTTGCTCGTTTATTACATTGGATGTACTTCCCTCTCTAAAGGTCTATGGTTGGATTAACGAGTGGTTGTTATTATGGCCTTTCACCTGTTACTGCACTATAGTTCCAAATGGCTCGTGCAGAATTGTGCGAAATATATTCAGTAACAGTTGGAAGATAAGGAATGGACCCCTGTGCCTGAGTTTATGACAAGTTATGGATACTGCTACTTACATGGATATTTCTGTGAAATGTCAATATGTTATTCTATGTATGATAAGCCCTAGCGTGAGTTCTACAAATGAATGTGGACACTGGAGTGAAACTTCTATTTTTAATTTGTTGCTGCTATTGTACCTAGTTTTTAATGCTACCTGTTTTCCTAAGGCTTGCCATTAATCTCCTCATTTTGATCTGGCCTGTCTACTCTTTTGGTTGATACAGTTTCCTCAATGATTTCCTCAAAGGTCTCTCCAGTATGAGTAGATGTTTTCGACACCACTTTAGAGGCTCCGTCAGTTTCCTCTTTCTTGAAGGAGGTTATGGTTGGTTTCACTTTAGAGGACGAAGAACTATGAACTCGAGATTGATAAGAATAGCTGGGATACGGATTTGGGTTTGGAGGTGTAATGCTCATCGCTGTTGTACTAAATCTCGTCTCCTCACCTTCCAGCAGCTTTCTAGAAGAACATGAAAAGAGGAAGAGTTATTTCAAAATTAAAAGACCAAATTCTTCCTTATAAACACTTACATGATGTTGTCAAAGTGCAAGGCTTGGTCTAGGCAGGGGCGTGTGAGGCATACACCCCACACCCTACTATCTGAGGGCCATACATATCTCTCAATGTTGCATGGAATCCAAAATGTTGGGCACAGATAGATGAAAGGCATATTAGAGAACCCATCACAACAATGTGAGAGATGTGTGCTCACATGAGAAATGCCCATACCACGCCTTGCAGTCACTGAAACAAATGGAAACATTGACCCTTGAAGCGAAAAGGCAGGAGACAGAGGGGAACCAGTGATACTGTTAAGGAACATTAAGGGACACTGTAATGTGTTCGCCCAGGATCTGCAATTGTCACCAAAATTCTTGCAACATGGTTTATTCATTAAACTGTAGAATGTTTTGAAGAATCGGAAAAATTCTCCAATTCAGCAATTTTTCAGCTCAGATACATTGACCTAAAATGTACAATTCTTTTGTCGACAAATCCAGCTTAGTTAACAAACCCCCTATGTTTAAAGGGACTTTTGTCACAACAAACAGGACAAAGTTCAGTTTTGTAATGCTGCAAACATTATCTGTTGATCAAAGTTCTGTAACTCAAAATTCTTACTGATAAATTATCAGTGCACGAATCCCAAAACGTCACCACTGCAAAACAGGGACGCTTACTACCAGCCCCATACATTGTGCTTAGATTAACATGTCCTTTGTGTGTGGGCAGTCCCTAGAATTAAGGCCCATTGCTTATAATAAAATGGGATATTTGGGTAAGTATATTTTGAATTACACTATTTATATGTGTATGACAAGAAGAGAAAATTCATGGAGGGAAAACATTTATTTTGCCATAATTTCAGGCAACAAACGTGTACAATCACTTTAGTTAATATCCTTGTTAGTGTTACTAGATGCTAATGTTTCGGTGTACATCACATATTCTGTTAACATACACAAACGATAACTCCGGGCAGCTAGGCGCAGTGTTGCTTCATCACTTACATCACTGCTGATTTTATTTTTTTTGAGCATACATATGTCTTTGTAAGTGATTATTAGCATGTATATATTGCCAACATATTCCGCATCACTTTACAATCGTAGAAAGGGGGTATCTATAGATGAAGAAGGTCCTGTTCAAAAGAGCTTACAATCTATGAGGACTTGAGGTAGGTAGATATATAATTAGGTGTCTTGTCCAAGGACACTTACTGGTAGTCTGACCGGGATTCCAATCTGGGTTCTCAAGTTCTAAAGCAGTTATGTTACGATGGCTCATAAGAGTTTTAATCCTGTGACTTTGATGATGTCAACCCAATTTTCTACAATACTTTGCACATCAAAATCATTGTGCATCACTAACGTATCCCCTTGGATCTGTGATGGCTAATGGGTAAGGGGTGGCACCAAACTGAAGATCATACCTCCCAACGTTTCAAATGAATAATGAGGGACCATTTAAATTTAGGGGTGTGAATGTGGGTGTGGCCAGTAGTGGGGCTGTTTTAAAAAAATGTATGTAATTTACTAATAACAATTTATGAAGAGAAAATGTAATTTAGAACAAGAACAATGTATCCTGTTTACACAGACTGATTTCTAAACATATTTATTGTAGTTTAAAGACACATTACTGCTATTACTGTGGAGTTCTTTTATACAGTCTCACAGACCAAAGATATAGGGACTGTCCCTCATACATATGGAAACTTGGGAGGTATGGAAGATGGAATTTTACTGTGCTCAGCTTGTTATTGTCTTCTTGAATCTATAACCAAAACTAACTTTAAACAAACAGATTTCATTCAGAATCTGATATCCAACTTTATTAAACACAGACATACCTGCTTTAATTAGAAAATAATATAATAACATAGTTATTCTCTAAAGTGAGAATTCAACAGTAATTTCCAAACTGGAATAATTCTCTAATTAAACCATGTGTCCAGCTTGTCTACTTTGGCCTTAAATTTGAAATTCTCTTTGAATTCTCACTTTAGAATAACTCTGACAGTTTGACATAAAAAGTGACAATAGGATCTGTAATAAGTTACCGATATGCAGCAATCTCTATATCCAACGCCATTTTCACGTTGAGAAGATCTTGATATTCACGCAGGTGACGAGCCATTTCACCCTTTGTGTTCCTCAGATCATTTTCCAGTTGTTGGATGGTGTCCTAGAGGAAAATCATAAAGATTCTTTAACTGGTTAGTGATTGGACATTGTAACAAGAATGTGCCAGAGGTAACATCCGTTAATATTGTCAGATGACAGTCTATAAGCAGCATATTAGACATGTGCATGGGGAATTGTGATTTGTTCGTTTTCAAATTTCCGTTTGTCTGAAATTCAGGACATATTGATTCAGTTGAACGAAAATTCGTCAGAAAAACGTCGTTAATTTCCGAAATTCACACTCCCATTATTCCCTATGGCTAATGAATGAAGGCAGCAGCCAAACATTTACAAAGTACCTAATTAGGGAGTAAACTGCTAAGAGATCAAAATTACGATAAGCTTTTTTCTTAATGGTAAATAATATTTCAGCTGTTTAGTAGATAATTCCCTACTTTGCTATCCTTATCAAAATAAGTGTGTTGCAGTGGTTATGGTGGTTAGAGTGGTCCTTTAAGAGGACTTACATGTTCTTATATATAGTGTGTTTTGAATTTTTACTGATTCACCTAACACCTCTGGCCCCGTAAGATTGTGGTATTTATGGGTCTGTGACATTATGGATATTCAGATGCATTCATGGGTCACTTTTTTATGTGTACTGTACATTAAAACCACTGTAGTTGAAACCGTTACTTTCAAATGATAACATTGCTTTAGAATTCTTTAACAATTAATAATGATTAGATAAATACATTATATAGAGACACTGTTAAAGAGGGAGGCTAGGTTAAATTAAGTTCAGGGGAATAAGGTTAGTTTTATGGTGCTAGGGATAGTTAGGGTTAGAGGGAGCAGCTTTCAAGAAGCTGTAATCAGCAACTCCCATGGCTCTTAACCCAGCGGTGATATGGAACAGCACTATAATACTGCCAGTGTGTTTTAATGCTGTTATCCTATCGTGTTTATTGCATTTATCGTATCGCGTTTAATGCAGCGATCGTATCGTGTTTAATGCTGCTATCCAATCGTGTTTATTGCATTTATCGTATCGCGTTTAATGCAGCTATCGTATCGTGTTTAATGCAGCTATAGTATCATGTTTATTGCATTTATCGTATCGTGTTTAATGCAGCTATCGTATCGTGTTTAATGCATTTATCGTATCACGTTTAATGCAGCTATCGTATCGTGTTTAATGCAGTTATCGTATCGTGTTTAATGCAGTTATCTTGTCGTGTTTAATTCAGTTATTGTGTCGTGTTTAATGCAGCTATCGTGTCGTGTTTAATGCAGTTATATTATCGTCTTTAATGCAGTTTCGTATTTTGCTGCTGTAACGGAGAAGACATTTTAAATTCAACTTTAAGCATCAATAAGTTTAAAGTTAATCTATGACGCCGGCAACTTTAACAGAGGGCTTAAAATTATAGGCTAAAAATAGCCTCATTAGAAAACAATGTCCAATTGTGTTTAGTTAGGCATTAATATACTTTTTTTTTTTAAATCTGTTGATTTGACTTAAAGTTGGCCCTCACTGTTTAGCAAAATGATCCCTGTTTTGAAGTGTATTATGGGAAACATCGTCAATTGGACTTGAACTTTGCAATCTAGGTTTCCATTCACCACAGTTCATTGTCATTAAATCATAATGTCTAATTATATATCATAATGTCTAATTATATATTGTATCTCATAAGGTGTTTGCTTATATTGGTAATCCACCCCATTTAATCTACAATCTATTAATTTATTATTTGTTTTAATAAGGATGTAACATAGTATTTTGAAATATATCTGTGTTTATTTCAAAATCTATTTTATTTTTAGTAAAGTTACACATTTTCATTTCAGAAGGAGACTGGATTTCAACTGTATACATTTCAATTTTATGTTTAATGAGTAACTCCAAACACCATAACCACAGTGAATTGAAGTTGTCATGGTGGTAGCAATCTGCTTGAAACATTGCACGTACTGTACAGGGAAACCTGCACGTACAGAATACGGCAGGGTAAAACTTAACAGGAAATGTAACAAGACAAGGGGGTTATGATAGAAACATTTAAATACATAAAGGGAATCAACACAGTAAAGGAGGAGACTATATTTAAAAGAAGAAAAACTACCACATCAAGTCTTAAATTAGTGGGACAAAGGTTTAAAAATAATATCAGGAAGTATTACTTTACTGAGAGGGTAGTGGATGCATGGAATAGCCTTCCAGCGGAAGTGGTAGAGGTTAACAGATAAGATAAGGCCAGGGACTAATGAAAGTATTTAGAAAAATGGGCAGACTAGATGGGCTGAATGGCTCTTATCTGCCGTCACATTCTATGTTTCTATGTTTAGAGAAATCTTTTTGTGCCAGGCGCATGTTACATCCCCAACACAAGGAAGTCTATTCTGGGCTGCCTAATGTCAATTCTGTGCAAAAATTTAATCCAGTCGCCTTGAAGCTGATGTAATGAAGTTCTCCCTTGCGGGCAGCGCCTGTGATAGTTAGCGTTTGTGTCCTGTCACTATACCCACCATTATTTTTTTTTATGTTCCCTCCCTCTCTTCTTCTCCACTCCCTCCCCTTATCGGCTCAGAATGCGCTCATGCGCTCTGTGCCAGTTTAACAATCCAATCAAATGTTTCTCTATGAGAAGCATTTGATTGGACGTCGCGAGGATGCTGTGATGTCAGACAATGTATGGAAATCCGCCCTGGACCATATTAGCCTATCTTTTGTTATAAAGTAACCTTTACTCAGAGAATCTTGGCAACAGAATTAACTGGTGTTCTACAGATGCATACAATGAGATCTTTATTTTGTATTTCTGGTGATTTACCATAAGTCTTATTTATCTGTGTGCAGCTCAAAATAAAGTCGTGAACAATTCTTATTTATGAAGGTCAAGACCTCATGGGATACTCTAAGTACCCGATTCAATACAGTTAACCCTTCCATAATGCTCCCAGCCTGTCATTGTCGTCCATCTGTTTTTTTGACAAACTGTTCTAAAATGGTAATACGAAATAGAGAAGGGAGCACCCATAGATTATAGCACCACAACCACTACAATGAATTGTAGTGGCTATGGTGCTAGAGTGACCCATGAAGATTACTACCAAAATTCCAACAAGATCTTGAGTTGCAAAACGCATTGATACAGGTTTAAGATTCACTAATTAAACTCACTTTAAGGAGTGGTGACTATAAAGAGTAAATAGTAGCGAATTGACAAAAAGTTCAAATTACGTGGGAAGAGTTAATTGCAAAAAAAAGAAAAAAAATCCAATCCAGTTATTTTCTTAACCTATGATTATAACTGATATAGCAGCAACATGTTCTGTAGCGCTGTACAACAGGTAAAGGTAACGTGAAAATAATTATAGGTCAAATTTAACATGTAGGAAAAAGAGAGCCGTAAAGTAAAGTTTACACTTTTAGTAATTAAATCCCTTATACACTGTTTTACATTTGATTATAGTGCTGGCTCAAGTCAAGTCACTGCTTCCTGGAGTTATCTCTCAAGCTGAGAATTTGATGAGCCTTTGTTCCACCAAGGTACCACTCCCTATCTGCCCCTCCCCCTCCATCATTTCCATGACTGCACCTGCCTTGACAGCACAGTGATACATAATATATTATGTAACTGAAATGGTTTATTATGGTCACAATTGCTACACCAAATAAAAACCCTACCAAGTAACTCACTTAACACAGTGTAGTCTCTGCATGCATGGCTTTTATCTGCACATGAGGAAACGCCCATGTAGACATTATAAAACTATTTCCTAATGTAAAGAGATGTACATAACACACAAAGACTATGTACACTAATCTCACCCCTAGTAATATACTCTGACACAGTTTGAAGGTTCATTCAGAGACATTCTAATACTCTAGGGGATAGTCTCTGCTATTCTGTTATACTGGGGGAGGGGGGTATTCTAATACTATATGATACTGGGGGGATAATATAATACTCTATGTATTACTGGGGATAATATCATACTCTGAGATACTGGGGGATAATATAATACTCTGTGATACTGGGGATAATATCATACTCTGTGTGATACTGGGGGGATATTCTAATACTCTGTGATACTGGGGGGATAATATCATACTCTGTGATAATGGGGGATAATATCATACTCTGTGATACTGGGGGGATATTCTAATACTCTGTGATACTGGGGGGGATAATATCATACTCTGTGATACTGGGGGATAATATCATACTCTGTGTTACTGGGGGGATAATATCATACTCTGTGATACTGGGGGATAATATACTCTGTGATACTGGGGGGATATTCTAATACTCTGTGATACTGGGGGGGATAATATCATACTCTGTGATACTGGTGGATAATATCATACTCTGTGTTACTGGGGGGATAATATCAAACTCTGTGATACTGGGGGATAATATCATACTCTGTGATACTGGGGGGATATTCTCATACTCTGTGATACTGCAGGGATATTCTAATACTCTGTGATACTGGGGGTTTATTCTAATACTCTGTGATACTGGGGGTTTATTCTCATACTCTGTGATACTGCGGGTTTATTCTAATACTCTGTGATACTGGGGGGATAATATCATACTCTGTGATACTGGGGGATAATATAATACTCTGTGATACAGGGGGAATATTCTAATAATCTGTGTTACTGGAGGGGTATTCTAATACTCTGTATTACTGGGGGGATATTCTCATACTATGTGATACTGGGGGGATAATATAATACTCTGTGATACTGGGGGGATATTCTAATACTCTGTGTTACTGGAGGGGTATTCTAATACTCTGTATTACTGGGGGGATATTCTCATACTATGTGATACTGGGGGGATATTCTAATACTCTGTGATACTGCTGGGGATAATATCATACTCTGTGTTACTGGGGGGATAATATCATACTCTATGATACTGGGGGGATATTCTAATACTCTGTGATACTGGGGGTTTATTCTAATACTCTGTGATACTGGGGGGATAATATAATACTCTGTGATACTGGGGGATAATATAATACTCTGTGATACTGGGGGATAATATCATACTCTATGATACTGGGGGGATATTCTAATACTCTGTGATACTGGGGGATATTCTCATACTCTGTGATACTGGGGGTTTATTCTAATACTCTGTGATACTGGGGGATATTCTCATACTCTGTGATACTGGGGGTTTATTCTAATACTCTGTGATACTGGGGGGATATTCTCATACTCTTTGATACTGGGGGTTTATTCTAATACTCTGTGATACTGGGGGGATAATATAATACTCTGTGATACTGGGGGTTTATTCTAATACTCTGTGATACTGGGAGGATAATATAATACTCTGTGATACTGCTGGGCATAATCTAATACTCTGTGTTACTGGTGGGGGTATTCTAATTATTTGTGTTACTGGGGGCATATTCTAATTCTCTGTGATATTGGGGGATATTCCAATACTATGTGATACTGGGGGTGGGGATATTCTAATACTCTGTGATACTGTGGGCATATTCTAATACTCTGTGATACTGGGGGGTGAGGGGTATTCTAATACTCTGTAATACTGGGGGTATAATCTAATATTCTGTAATACTGGGTGAAATGTTCTGATACTCTGTGATACTGGGTGAAATGGTGTGATACTCTGTGATACTGGGTGAAATGTTCTGATACTCTGTGATACTGGGGGATCGGATACTTTCCTCTTTTGTCTATTAAATAAGTGCAGGCATGAAGAGATCAGTAATCCCAGGAATTCTAGTCCAATTCTATAGGAGAAGGAGGCAAACTGCTTTCAGCACCAAGGACAGCGGCTGCAGCACGCATTGCATTCAGACAGAAGCAGGGGAAAATAACTGTTTCTATCACTATATCAAATACGGTACCTAACCTATCGATATCCATTATTGATACATGGAGTTACGTACCTAGTTATATCATTTATGGAGAATAGCTGGTACTTTGTGTTACAGAAAGAACTATCTTCTTATTATATCATTTATGGAGAGAATGTGACACACAGGGTTAAAGAGAGAAATATCTAATTATATAACACACAGGGTTAAAGAGAGACATAATATAACACACAGGGTTAAAGAGAGACGTAATATAACACACAGGGTTAAAGATACATCTAGTGATTCAGTTGATGTTACTAGCCTGATACATGGTAGGTGATACAGGTATGTACTGTTTAGCTGCTGGTATAATACAGGGAATTTGAAAGATTTACCTGCAGTCCAGAGATCTCTGATATATGCCTGTCTTCCATCTCCTGGAGCTGCCTTTCCAGGGACTCATTGGTGCTCCTCAGGCTCTCTATTTCTATGGTCCTGGACTGGAGTTGTCTCCTGTAGTCATTCATCTCCTCCCTGTTGGCTCTAATGACTTCGCTGCTGCGAGAAGCCTGCTCGGAGAGGTTGGCATACTTCGACTTGTACCACTCATCGGCAGACTGCAGGTTCTTGGCAGCCAGTGACTCGTACTGGGACCTGATGTCCTTCAAAGCTGAGGTGAGGTCTGGTTTGGCCATCTCCATTTCCACAGACACCTGGGAAGCTTGGATAATGGACATCAGCTCTGTGACTTCTTCTTCGTGGACCTTCCTCAAGAAAGAGATCTCATCCAGTAGAGATTCCACCTTCTTCTCCAGGTCCAGTCTTGCCAAGGTGGCATCATCCACATCTTTCTTGTGGGCTTTAAGGGCATACTCTGTCTCCTCTCTCATTCTCATCTCATCTTCATATTTACCTTTCAGCTTCTGAAAGTCCTCTTCAAGATTGTCCCTCTCAATGATGATTTGGGACTTCTGACTAGTCAGGTCTTCCAGCTCAGCTCTTAGGTCTTTGATCTCCTGCTGGTAGAGTTCTCCCAGCCTGGAGGGCTCAGACTGTCTCTGTCTGTAGGCTGAGAGCTCTGTCTCCAGCACCAAGTTCTGCTGTTCCAAGTTATGGACCTTCTCGATGAACATGGCAAACCGGTCATTGAGCCCCTGGAGCTGTTCCTTCTCATTGGTGCGGATGATTTTAAACTCACTGTTCTGTGCTGAGGTTTGGGTCAGATCTAGGTGTTCTCCAGGTGAACCATACCCAAGCCCTCTGTTGGACCTTCTGTAAGATGACCCAGAGGAGACATTGCTGCGAGACTGGGACTGGGACCTATAAGCACTCCCTGTTGTAGTTCTAGAGGAGAAGCCACTTCCCAGGCGAGAAGATGAAACCTTGGGTGTGTCTCCAAAGATCTTCCTGTATGAGGAGGAGAGGTAATGATCCGAACCGTAACTCATCTTGGAGCTAGATGTGGGAGTGACGCCTGAGCTCTGCCTTTTATACAGAGAGGGAAGATCAATAGTAAGTGGGGAGAGGTAATCTCTGAAATAACCCCTGGGTGAGAATATAACCCCTTCCTGGCTCTCACACCCTGATTTTCAGTCTGTTGGAGTTTTTTCTGGGGGCTGGAGATACAATGTGTCAGCAGGCAGAGGTAGGATTCCAGGGTCCACTCAGGATACAGATGGAACTTTCCATTTTGCCGCATTGCTGATGTCAGCGATACTCCTTAATTCTCCAGGGCCCCCCAGAGCCTGACACTGTGCTCCTGTGCTTCTAGCAACACACCCCTCCTTCCTTCACCTCTCAGCAGACAGAAGAGAACAATGTAAAACGTACATATATCAACAGAACACAATAACTGCACACTTTCCCTCTCCTTGATCTTTTGTGAACTAAAAACTAAAATGCTTGTAAAGATTAGCAGATAAATAGCTCACACTCACTCTGTCACTGTTACATAAGAATATGATTAAAGGGTCTGGGTTTTATTCTCTGAATCCTTTTCATCCCATAAATCTTTCTGGAGGAAGGTTTTAGAACACAATGTATTAATGTAATCTCTGGTGATACATTCAGATGGGAGGTTAGGGATTCCCCTGCTGCATCATCTGTGATTACAGGACAACATGTTCAAATTACATTTTATTTTCTTTATCACCTATTATTTTTCTTTTTACCCTTTATTTATTGGCTGCTGGGACAGAGAGTCAGTCAAATAAATGGAAAGCTGAATAAGCAGTCAGAGAGGATGGGAGAATGCAAGGAAGGTTGGATGGGTTGGTGGGTCTGTGGTTGGTTGGATGGAAGGATGGATGGATGGGGTGGTGGGTCAGTGGTTGGACGGAAGGGTGGATGGATGGGTTGGTGTGTCGGTGATTGGATGGAAGGGTGGATGGATGGGTTGGTGAGCTGGTGCTTGGATGGAAGGGTGGATGGATGGGTTGGTGAGCCAGTGGTTGGATGGATGGATTGATGGATCGGTGGTTGGATGGATGGTTGGATGGATGGGTTGGTGTGTCGTGGTTGGATGGAAGGGTGGATGGATGGTTGGATGGATGGCTTGGTGAGCCGGTGGTTGGATGGATGGATTGATGGATCGGTGGTTGGATGGAAGGGTGGATGTATGGGTTGGTGTGTCGGTGGTTGGATGGAAGGGTGGATGGATGGGTTAATGGGTCGGTGGTTGGATAGTAATAGCAGATGAATAATGATGTGTTATTTCTACTTTTTTTTTCATGTCCTTTGCCCAATTAAAGTTTTAAATAATGTTATTATATATATAGTTTTTAAATATATGGTTTAATATTATATTAAATATATGCATTTGTTTTGTATTTCTTTTTTCCACCTAGAGTCAAGAAGCCGACACATATAAAGCATCATTTTAAATATTTTATAGGATAATCATATTTATTTGTCTTCGTTCTTATTTTAAAATTATTTTGACTTTCCAGTTTTTTTACACAGGTTGATAGACTTATAGGTTAAGAGGCTGGTAGTCAGAGAGATAAACAGTTGATAGATAGATAGATGCCCTATATCCGCAAGTACCCCTTACCAGTCCAGGATTTAGGGATTACCCAGTTGTATTTAAAGTATTTTATTTTTACTTTCTATTAACACCTTAAACACAACTGGGTAATCTCTAAATCCTGGACTATTAGGGGGTACTGAAGGACTGGGTTGGGAAACACTGCTCTATACAAGGCCCTACATCCAACCCTACACCTGAACATCTCGTATAAATTACATTGTGACATCAAATGTTTGATTTATTTCAGAGTATAATTTGAATATATATTTATAAACTGCCCAATTGCTGTAATAATCATTCACCTCACTGCAGTAAATCCCTTCACCAAAGGCATTAACTACAGTAATGCCATTACATTTAAATAAGACAGGAAAAGAGTGGATTATGAGTTCAGTTGGGCGAAAAAGAGTTTTTGCTACCTTGGAACTGATACAGCTAAGGACATAGAGAAAATGATGGAGATCAGATGTATGCATCTCAAATGTGTGCCTGAAAAAGTGGAAAAGAGGAGATTTCATGGTGGGGGAGGGTTAATACAATTCAAGCTTACATCTGACCCAAGTGGTCTCACCTTTTTCAAATGGTTCCATTTAACGTTTCCCACAGTTGGCTTCAGATGGTTCACGATAGTGTTGATGGTTTTGTATGGAAGGGCAAAAAAACCCAAGAATCAGTAGAATCGCTATAACATTAAGGAGGGTGTAAATTTGCTCTTTATGAGGCGAATATCATCACTCATGTTTACAGATCCCAGCTGTTATCCTCCAGACAAGAGCCAAGGTCGATGACTGAATGTGAGCTGGGGGAGGTTAACAGCTTCATAATGACCCAATGTAATGGCAATCAAACCTATAGAATAAAAAAATAAAATAAATACAAATATGGCAAGCCTTTTCTCTTCCAGGAAAAGGGATGCCGCAAATTATATTGTTTCTTGGGTGTATTGTATCATCCTCACATGCAAGTGTATTTATCATGCTACATGAGATTTGATAGCACTTTTTGTCCAGGAAAAGGGCTGCCGTAATTTTTTTTTTTTTTATCCTTTAGGTTTCATTGCCATTACATTGGGTCATTTATCGATGCAGAATCTGACATATTACATCTTACTGTGCACTATTGCATTTATTATGTTGTTAGACATTATATATAATTACTTTTGGGTACTTAAAATGTATTGCTTATGATCATTAATATAATTGATCATCGCTAGTTAGTGCATTATTTATCTTCTTTTGTTTCATGTTCTTGTATACATTGGAAGATTGAGAAAGGTTGAGATAAGTATTCTCAGAATTAATATTTTAATTCTATTGTGTATTGGTTACCCACTATAGGAGGTTTGCCTCTCCAGGAAGTATGTGCTCACTGCAGGGGGTATGCAATACAGAAGATACAAACCCACTACAGGAGTCATGCCACTATAAGAGGTATGCACCCACTGTAAGAGGTATGCACCCACTGTAAGAGGTATGTACCCACCATAGGAAGTATGCACCCAATATAGAAACATAGAAACATAGAATGTGATGGCAGATAAGAACCATTCAGTCCATCTAGTCTGCCCAATTTTTAAAATACTTTCATTAGTCCCTGGCCTTATCTTATAGCTAGGATAGCCTAATGCCTATCCCACGCATGCTTAAACTCCTTTACTGTGCTAACCTCTACCACTTCAGCTGGAAGGCTATTCCATGCATCCACTACCCTCTCAGTAAAGTAATACTTCCTGATATTATTTTTAAACCTTTGTCCCTCTAATTTAAGACTATGTCCTCTTGTTGTGGTAGTTTTTCTTCTTTTTAAATATAGTCTCCTCCTTTACTGTGTTGATTCCCTTTATATATTTAAATGTTTCTATCATATCCCCCCTGTCTCGTCTTTCCTCCAAGCTATACATGTTAAGATCCTTTAACCTTTCCTGGTAAGTTTTATCCCGCAATCCATGAACCAGTTTAGTAGCCCTTCTCTGAACCCTCTCTAAGGTATCAATATCCTTCTGAAGATACGGTCTCCAGTACTGTGTACAATACTCCAAGTGAGGTCTCACCAGTGTTCTGTACAATGGCATGAGCACTTCCCTCTTTCTACTGCTAATACCTCTCCCTATACAACCAAGCATTCTGCTAGCATTTCCTGCTGCTCTATTACATTGTCTGCCTACCTTTAAGTCATCAGAAATAATCACCCCTAAATCCCTTTCCTCAGATGTTGAGGTTAGGACTCTATCAAATGTTCTGTACTCTGCTCTTGGGTTTTTACGTCCAAGATGCATTATCTTGCACTTATCCACATTAAATGTCAATTGCCACAATTCTGACCATTTTTCTAGTTTACCTAAATCATTTGCCATTTGGCTTATCCCTCCTGTAACATCAACCCTGTTACATATCCTAGTATCATCAGCAAAATGACATACTTTACCATCAAGACCTTCTGCAATATCACTAATAAAAATATTAAAGAGAATGGGTCCAAGTACAGATCCCTGAGGTACCCCACTGGTGACAAGTCCAAGCTTCGAATATATTCCATTGTCTACAACCCTCTGTTGCCTGCCACTCAGCCTGTCAAGAGGTATGCAACCACTGTGAAAGGTATGTACCCACTATAATAGGTGTGCATCCACTATAAGAGGTGTGTACCCACTAGAAGAGGTATGCACCCACTATAAGAGGTATGCACCCATTATAAGAGGTATGCACTTAATATAAGATTATAAGATGTATTCACCAACTATAAGATGTCTGCATCCTTTATAAGAGCTATGCACCCACTATAAGTGGTACGCATCCTCCATAAGAGCTATGCACCCACTATAAGAGGTATGCACCCAATATAAGAGGTATGTACCCACTGTAAAAAGTATCTACCCACTATAATAGGTATGCACCCACTATAAGAGGTGTGTACCCACTATAAGAGGTATGCACCGACTATAAGAGGTATGTACCCACTGTAAGAGGTATGCACCCACTATGTATCCACTATAAAAGGTATGCACTTAATATAAGAATACAAGACATATTCAACCACTATAAGAGGTATGCACCCACTATAAGAGGTATGTACCCACTATAAAAGGTATGCACCCACTATAAGAGGTATATACCCTCTATAAGAGGTATGCATCCAATATAAGAGGTATGCAACCACTGTAAAAAGTATCTACCCACTATAATAGGTATGCACCCACTATAAGAGGTGTGTACCCACTATAAGAGGTATGCACCGACTATAAGAGGTATGTACCCACTGTAAGAGGTATGCACCCACTATGTATCCACTATAAAAGGTATGCACTTAATATAAGAATACAAGACATATTCAACCACTATAAGAGGTATGCACCCACTATAAGAGGTATATACCCTCTATAAGAGGTATGCACCCAATATAGGAGGTATGCACCCACTATAAGAGCTATACACCCAATATAAGAGGGATGCACCCACTATAAGAGGTATTCACCCACTATAAGAGCTACGCACCCAATATAAGAGGTATGCACCCTATAAGAGGTATGCACTTAATATAAGATTATAAGATGTATTCACCAACTATAAGATGTCTGCATCCACTATAAGAGCTATGCATCCACTGTAAGAGGTATGCACCCACTATAAGAGGTATGCGTCCAATATAGGAGGTATGCACCCATTATAACAGCTATACATCCAATATAAGAGGTATGCACCCATTATAGGAGGTATTCACCCACTATAAGATCTGTGCACCCAATATAAGAGGTATGCACCCATTATAAGAGGTATGCACTTAATATAAGATTATAAGATGTATTTACCAACTGTAAGATGTATCCACAAATTTAAGAGGTATGCATCCACTATAAGAGCTATTCACCCACTATAAGAGGTATGTACCCACTATAAGAGTTATGCATCCACTATAAGAGCTATGCACCCACTATAAGAGGTATGCACCCACTATAAGAGGTATGCACCCACTATAGGAGGTATGTACCCACTATAAGAGTTATGCATCCACTATAAGAGCTATGCACCCACTATAAGAGTTATGCATCCACTATAAGAGCTATGCACCCACTATAAGAGGTATGTACCCACTATAAGAGGTATGCACCCACTATAAGAGGTATGTACCCACTATAAGAGGTATGTACCCAATATGAGAGGTATGCACCCACAATAAGAGGTATGTATACACTATAAGAGGTATGCACCCCATATAAGAGGTATGCAACCACTATAATAGTTGTATGCACCCACTATAAGAGGTATGTACCCACTATAAGAGGTATGCACCCACTTTAAGAGGTATGCACCCAACCTAAGAGCTATGTGCCTCTTCTAGGATGTATGTACCTACTACAGGATGTATGGGCTCACTACAGGAGTACAAGTCCAAAACAGGAGGTACACACCCACTGCAGGATGTATGCAGCCACTTTAGGGTATATGCAACCACTGGGTGAGAATAACACCCACTGGGTGAGACTTACACCCACTGTGTGAGGTATGCAACCACTGCAGGAGGCAGATTTCAAAATGCAAAATATTTAACAACTACAGAAAACCATCTGGTTTTTCTCCCTCTCTCTATTCTTGCTGACGGTAGATGTTCTTCCATTATCTTACAATGTTTTATTACTTCAGTGAGGTTAAATTTTTTATAAAACCTTGACTCTGTTTCTCAACAGCCGTCGGTATTACGTCTTACACATAATGAAACAATGTATGGTATGTGTTAGAGTAAGGTAGGTAGCCCTACCCACACATGCTTTACTGACACCTTTTGTTTAAAGTGTGTTGTCTTGAGTCAACGTGACCTTTGCTCTTTAAAGATGCAAAATATGGAAACAGCAATGAGGGAAAAATACTAAAAACCCACAAAGCAAGTTACCTGCGTACTATCCCAAATTCCTACTCACATTGAAATAACAGAGATATTTAGTACCATCACAATGGCCGTGAAAGTGTAAGCTCACCTGCCCTGTCACTATGTTAACAATTCACCTTGCTGCTTTCAACTTGTAATGAGACAGAAACGGGTATTTATGAACCCCAAGAATCTAATAAACCCTTAATAGGGCACACATCAAGTGGGTGGCTGCCCTGTAACATGGATGGATTAAAGAAAAGCAAAAAAATAAAAAAAATACACAGGAATAAATACCTAAAAGACAGATGCAAAATATGCACATCTTATCAATGCAGAGAAAAACCACACACATTATTGCAGAGATTGATATGCTGGTCACTGACAAACAAAATAAACCCAAAGTTAGTGGAAGAGATAGCAGTTCGAGGAAGAGGAGAAATATCATATCATAATTCATAAGTATCTACGTACATACAAAAATACGCAGACACACATTTAGAGACCCACACATATCATTACCCATAAACTATCCCGGTATATGCACATAGTCATTTATACTCAGTGTACATAGTTGTACGTAGACACACACATCCCATGTATACATATTTAGCTACAGTTGACCAGAAAGAGAGAGAGAGAGAGAATATATAAAAGTCATGTTTAAATTATGGAAAAGAATAAATTCCAATGAGGATTTCTGGAGATATAATACCCCTTCCGGTAATTATACCCCTCTTCCATCAATGATATGCAGAAAAGAGAAGATGGGGAGACAGAATCTCATAACAAGATTACTCACTAAACCCCGAATTAGAGCAAATTAAGGACTTGATTTAATATGCTTTCCAAATAACTGAATACAGTTAGAAAAACTTCCAAACTATATAACAGCGATAATCCCCATAGACTTTAATGGTAACTCCTGTAGATAAATCACTTGGAAAGATTATTAAAAGGAATCTATAGTGTTAGGAATATAAAAGCTTAAAAAACTCTTTATTTACTCACTTGGTTCCCTCGCCGCTTGGTCGTCTCTCCGCCTCCTCAGATGTCATCCAACGGAGGGACCTATTGCTCATTGATGGCAAGCACTGCAAGTGCATTAGGCCCTCCCCATAGGAAAGCGTTGATTCAATGCTTTCCTATGGGGATTTCACAGATGCTGGATGTCCTCAGATAAACTCCCAGAAGCGCCTCTACTGGCAGGCTGGTAGACAGCCTCTAGAGTCTGTCTTAGTTTCTCAAAACCGGCAGTGTTTTATATTGCAGGACTGAGGGGGACAGGGAGTTGTAGAATTTTTCCAAATCAGATATTTTAGCTTCAATTTTACAAAAATGATTTTATCCACTAATTGCACATTACGAGATAGTCTGTTAGTCTGCAGGGTCTGCAGTTCTTTTCTCAGCATGTCAGTAAATGAAAAGCATCCGGATTAAGAAAGACAGTCGCAGATGTCAGCTGCTGCGTAGGAGTGTAACTCCCACCAATCTTAAACCAGACTGCACAGGTATATCCCAGTGCTGCCCTAAGACCATTACATTTAAGGACCACTCTAGGCACCCAGACCACTTCAGCTTAATGAAGTGGTCTGGGTGCCAGGTCCAGCTAGGGTTAACCCATTCTTTTATAAACATAGCAGTTTCAGAGAAACGGCTATGTTTATCAATGGGTTAAGCCTTCCCCCAAAGCATCTAGCAGCTGTCTCATTGACAGCCGCTAGAGGCGCTTGCGTGCTTCTCACTTTGATTTTCAGTGAGAGCACGCCAGCGTCCATAGGAAAGCATTATGAATGCTTTCCTATGCGACCGGCTAAATGCGCGCGCAGCTCTTGCCGCGCGTGCGCATTCAGCCGAATGGGTGGAGAGGAGGAGGATCGGAGGAGGAGAGCTCCCCGCCCAGCGCTGGAAAAAGGTAAGTTTTAACCCTTTTCCCCTTTCCAGAGCCGGGCGGGAGGGGTACCCTGAGGATGGGGGCACCCTCAGGGCACTATAGTGCCAGGAAAACGAGTATGTTTTCCTGGCACTATAGTGGTCCTTTAAGCATCTTGTAAATTAAATTACCACGGCTTAGTGAGATCACGCTCAGCTGTGATATTTCAATCCATTTAAAGACACTTTTTGTTCTTACTTTGAGAGCTACAAATTACTATTCTGTCAGACTGGGGTAAGTAATTGACAGAGGTGACCCCCAGATATTGAGAGATACATGTTGGTCCCTGATTTTGGAAGGCAGCAGGCTGGGGGCAGTGACTGAAATACCACAGCTGAATGAGATTGCTCAGCCGCGGTATTTAAAGGACTATGTGCAGCCCTTACTTAACTGCACACAGCTTCTCTGTCAGTCTGAGGACACTAACTGTGGCCACAGCTGATAGACGGAAAGATACTTGAGGTTCCTTGGTACCAGCAGGGCTTGAACCCCTGTCAGTGGTGTACTAATAGGGTACCTGCCCCTGCTGGTACCTTTACTGCATGATGGTCTATGCATAAACCATCATGTGGTCCTTAAAAGCTCCTGCTTGCTGAAGTGCATTATGTGTGAAGAGTGTGTCCTCTTTTTTTTTTCATTTTACAAAAAGTACAGATTTCAATCAAAATTGGCACTTTTATAAGTTAACCTTGTTTTTACCCCCTTGCTGGCAATCAGACAATCAGTTCTGCTATCTACTTATTGTTTAACTCTGTGGAACCAAACTCAAGAGGCAGCCCATTGAATAGCAAAGACTTATTGAGCTGCATTTGGTTATTGGACAGCCACAGAAGGTTTGTGCTGGATTAGAAAGGGAGGGCTTGTAAAGGTTTCAGCCAAGAGATGTTCAGCCTTTGGAAACTGTTTTTAGATATATCACCAATGAAAAAATAAGGATAGCTAAATGCATGCATATTTCTATTGGGGGATATCTACTAAACAGTGATTTTTTTAGAGTTCGTTTGTTTTTTGCATATGGGCTTTAGCATGTCCCTTTACATTTTGAATTCTCACTTCAGTAAATAACCATGTTTTTACATTTATGTAACTATGTAATTATAAGTAGCTTCCCCTACTTTATTGGCCACAAGCCACTGTGCTCTAAACTGTGATTTTATTACACCAGCATTAAAACCCCACTCGAAATGATGCTATTTCCCTCGGAGCTGAGACCTGGAATTTTGATACTTGTATAATAAAATCATTGGATAATCTGGTTTAAAAGATGAAATCAATGGAAATTAAATTGGGAGACACATGGATGGCGAATGTTAGCCATTCCTGATGTAGAATTCATTTCTAAAACGTGTGAGGTTACATCATGGACCGCCTTGCTTCTCATGAATAATGAAAAGATTTGCAATATTGTATGTGGTGAAACCACTTGTTCCATTTTTATTTTGTGTTCTGAAATAAGATATTGTGTATGTCAAATTCAGAGCAAAGCAACAGCAACAACGGCGTTTTCCTAACTTCCCTTTCTTCACTTTTCAAAATGTAAAGTCTAGACATAAATAATAAATATTGGGAGTTTCCGTTACCGTTTGATAATGTGCATTATTAATTCTTTCCTTTTTAACACTGTGTATACACGTTAGGCAGTAGCCCACAATGTCCCACCTTCCACACTGTTTGCTTCAGAACTTGTCTTCGGCTTACTTAGAACCTAATTATCTTGAAGACTACAATACCCATTATTTTTGACATTCTGGCACCACGTATGAGCTACTTCATCAGAAATGCCATAAGATTCCTTTCAGACACCCATTAGCAAGGTAAGGGACCTACTGTATTTTTATATATTTATTTTAGTCACACCCACTTTGTATAATAACATTTTATTTCTGCTTATTTGCTAATAATTCAAGCCATTTCTCGAAGTTGAAAATAAGGGATACCGTATATTTAATTAAAGAGGCTCTGTCACCCTTATATCAAAACTGAGTATTTCATAAAAATTGAAGCTTTATGAAATATTCAGATTGTTCCAAGATACAGTTGCAAGAAAAAGTATGTGAACCCTTTGGAATGATATGGATTTCTGCACAAATTCATCATAAAATGTGATCTGATCATCATCTAAGTCACAAAAATAGACAATCACAGTCTGCTTAAACTAATAACACACAAAGAATGAAATGTTGCCATGTTTTTATTGAACACACCATGTAAACATTCACAGTGCAGGTGGAAAAAGTATGTGAACCCTTGGATTTAATAACTGGTTGAACCTCCTTTGGCAGCAATAACTTCAACCAAACGTTTCCTGTAGTTGCAGATCAGACGTGCACAACGGTCAGGAGTAATTCTTGACCATTCCTCTTTACAGAACTGTTTCAGTTCAGCAATATTCTTGGGATGTCTGGTGTGAATCGCTTTCTTGAGGTCATGCCACAGCATCTCAATCGGGTTGAGGTCAGGACTCTGACTGGGCCACTTCAGAAGGCGTATTTTCTTCTGTTTAAGCCATTCTGTTGTTGATTTACTTCTATGCTTTGCGTCATTGTGCTGTTGCAACATCCATCTTCTGTTGAGCTGCAGCTGGTAGACAGATGGCCTTAAGTTCTCCTGCAAAATGTCTTGATAAACTTGGGAATTCATTTTTCCTTCGATGATAGCAATCCATCCAGGCCCTGACGCAGCAAAGCAGCCCCAAACCATGATGCCCACACCACCATACTTCACAGTTGGGATGAGGTTTTGATGTTGTTGTGCTGTGCCTTTTTTTCGCCACACATAGTGTTGTGTGTTTCTTCCAAACAACTCAACTTTGGTTTCATCTGTCCACAGAATATTTTGCCGGTACTGCTGTGCAACATCCAGGTGCTCTTGTGCAAACTGTAAACGTGCAGCAATGTTTGGTTTGGACAGCAGTGGCTTCCTCTGTGGTATCCTCCCATGAAATCCATTCTTGTTTAGTGTTTTACATATTGTAAATTCGCTAACAGGGATGTTAGCATTTGCCAGTGACTTTTCTAAGTCTTTAGCTGACACTCTAGGATTCTTCTGCACCTCATTGAGCAGTCTGCATTGTGCTCTTGCAGTCATCTTTACAGGATGGCCACTCTCCTAGGGAGAGTAGCAGCAGTATTGAACTTTCTCCATTTATAGACAATTTGTCTTACCGTGGACTGATAAACAGCAAGGCTTTTGGAGATACTTTTATAACCCTTTCCAGCTTTATGCAAGTCAACAATTCTTAATTGTAGGTCTTCTGAGAGCTCTTTTGTGCGAGGCATCATTCACATCAGGCAATGCTTCTTGTGAAAAGCAAACCCAGAACTGGTGTGTGTTTTTTATAGGGCAGGGCAGCTGTAACCAACACCTCCAATCTCATCTCATTGATTGGACTCCAGTTGGCTGACATCTCACTCCAATTAGCTCTTGGAGATGTCATTAGTCTAGGGGTTCACATACTTTTTACACCTGCACTGTGAATGTTTACATGGTGTGTTTAATAAAAACATGGCAACATTTCATTGTTTGTGTGTTATTAGTTTAAGCAGACTGTGATTGTCCATTGTTGTGACTTAGATGATGATCAGATCACATTTTATGACCAATTTGTGCAGAAATCCCTATCATTCCAAAGGGTTCACATACTTTTTCTTGCAACTGTATACTGTCAAACGTAGGGACTATTTGTCTATTTTCCTATGCTTGACAAAAAGCTCTTTCTACGAAGCATCATGCGCTCCCAGAGTTGTGCACCACCGCTAGGCAAATTAGGCGCCCTGGATGGGAAATGCTTGGGTGACCAGCAAGAGAGGAGCACACAGCACAGCGCTCCCCTCCTGTTAGTCTCTGTGTGTATCATGGCCAAGTCACAAACCGCGTAGAGGAGCTTGTTTCCATCTACCCGGCCTGGCAGGAAGTGCTTGCAGGAGGCACTAAACTGTCAATCAGGATAGAGGCAAACAAGCTCTTCTATCGAATTGTGCAGCTTGGCCACGATACATGATATAGGTGAGCTAGCACGGGGGCTGGGGGTTAATGAGACAAATGGAGGGACCAGGTGGGGTTAATGAGATACATGGGAGGGGCTTGGTGAGGTTAATGAGACACATGGAGAGGTACACAGAGGGCTGGGGCGGAAAGAGGCACAAAGAGGACTGGGGGGTAAGAGGTGCACAGAAGGGCTGGGAGGACAAAGAAAGACAAAGGGACTGGGGTAATAAAAAGACACACAGAGGGGCTGAGGAGAGAAGAGAAACACACAAAGGGACTGGCGGGAGTAAGAGACCCTCTAAGGTGCTGGGGGGAGAGACATGGAGGGCTGGGGAATGGGAAAAAGAGACAAGCTACAAGTAACTGGGCTAGCCTATGGCATAAAATAGCTCCATGTGCTGAAGAAGAGCATCAGGAAGAGGATATCTGTGCCCATGAGATACAGGTTAAAGTAAGTAAATCTCACCAATCCCTGCATCCCATTGCCACCAGATCCACTGTCAGGGGTCTTTGCAGGAATCAAGGATCCTCTTTAGCTTAATAAAGTAATGTTGGTGTATAGATTATGCCCTGCAGTTTCACTGTTCAGTTCTCTGACTGTTAGGAGATATGTTTTCAACAAATATTCTCATTTTATTACAAACTAGATTATTGATGCTAATGCTGTCCATGTGTGTGGATGTGACCCCTGGGTATCCCTTAAATGCAATCTACAGAAAACATTACAGTTGTATCCTTTGTTTATGCGCTAGTTGATGCCAATTCATTTCATACAAAAATAATTGTTTGATTTTGTAGAGATTAAATTACTCCAGCCATTGATGTGCTCTTCGGTGCTCACAGTAAATTAACGCTGAATAATATGTCATTTCCTGTTTGTTTTACTGACTATTTAGGGACTTTACAAAAGTAAATAGAAAATAGAAACTGACTCATTTCTGTAAAACCATATCACCTACAGGTGCTTTCCTTACACAACCTCAAATCAACATCTAATGCTAGTATTAACATTCCAAATCAATTCAAGGGACTCTCAGGCTATCAAAGTGAGAATTCAAAGTGGATGTCAAATTTAACCATAGTAGCCAAACTGACTTGGAATGGTTTTCTTGTTTAGCTAGTTTAACCTTGAATTCACTTGAATTCTCACTTTAGTGAATTATAACCCTGTGTATTTCAACTCCCTTTTTATGGAAATAAAAGACAAGCATTCAATAACACAATTTGCAGCAAATCTGCACATCTGGCAAGGATCAGGAAGTGTCTGGGTTTTTCCATACATCCAATGTCATCCCACTGTTCTAAATATGAATGTTGCAACAAGTAATCAAACTATTTTTAAACCTAACCAGGTCCCCAGGTGACTAAAGTCCAGCCTCCTCATATGATATTGCTACTGTAAAAGTCCTTGTTTTCAACAATTTCACATTTCTTTAGACAGAATACAGAGGCTGAGAGCGTCTGGACAAAGAGCATCAAAATGTATATGACTAATGTTCAGAGAGTTCTCTTGGTATCATAGCCACTACAGTAGACAGTTTTTTAAGCTATATGTGTGAAAATCGAATTTCAAACCAACTACACCTTAGAGACAGGCCAGGACTGGCCATCGTGCAATCTGGGCAAATGCCCAGTGAGCCACAATGGGCATGGACCAAGACTGACAGAGGAGATCTGAGGATCACAGGATCTCCTCTGTCGGCCCATGTAGAGCAGGAGCTACCCAAATGCCAGCCCTGCTGGGTTCCAAAACAGGCAGGTGAGCGAGATCACACACTGCACCCTTCACACAAACACTGCACCCCTCACACACACACACTGCACCCTTCTCACACACACACACTGCATCCTTCACACACACACATTGCACTCCTCACACAAAATGCTTTACACACCCTGCACCCTTCGCACACACTTCAGCCTTCCCACATACTGCAGCCTTCACACATACTGCACCCCTCACACACACAAATTGCAACCTTCATGCACACTGCACCCTTTAAACACACACTGCACCCTTCACACACATTCAACCCACTGCATCCCTCACACACATTGCACCCCTCACACACATTGCACCCCTCACACACATTGCAACCCTCACACACATTGCATTCCTCACACACTGCACCCTTCACACACACTACACTTTTCACACACACTGCACCCCTCACACACAGCACTTCTCATGCACACACTGCAGTCTTTACACACACTGCACCCTTCAAACACATTGCACCACTCACACACATTGCACCACTCACACACACATTACAACCCTCACGCACACAGTGCACCCGCTCGCATACACACTTTGCACCCCTCACATACACAGTGCATCCCTACACACACACTAGATCCCCTACACAACTCTGGATTATCTACACACACACACACTAGATCCCCTACGGGCACACACTGCACCACTTTTAATGTTCTTCCTGCTCAGCTCCCTCACGTGCCGCTTAATGAAGCCGGGAGCTGGAATATGACGTCACTCCGGCTCCCGACAGAGCTCCCTTGCCATCTACTCAGCCTTAGGGAGGCTGGGTGGATTTAAATTAAAATTAAAAAAATAATAATAATTTGTGAGTGTTGGTGGAAATGTGTGTGTTTGTCTGTGAGTGAATGTGAGTGAGTGAATGAGTGTATGTCTGTGAGTGGATGTGTGTGTGTCTGTGAGTGAATGAGTGTGTATGTGTGTGTCTGTAAGTATGTGTGTCTGTAAGTGTGTGTGTCTAAGTGAATGTGTGTGTCTGTGAGTGGATGTGTGTGTCGGTCAGTGAGTGTGAGTCTGTCAGTGTGTGTCTGAGTAATAGTATGTGTCTGTCTATCAGTGTGTCAAATCAGTTTATATGAGAGTGTGTGTCTGTCAATGAGTGTATGCATCTATCAGTGAGTGTGTGCGTCTGTCAGTGAGTGAGTGTCTGTCAGTCAAAGTTAGGCATGGACAGGAAGGAGTGGTAAAAATTTAAATTAGGGGGAGGGGTGCCCGAGCACCGTCCTGCCTAGGGCAGCACAAATCCTAAATACACCACTGACACACACTCTCACTGATTTGACACACACACTGCAACACTCACACTCACTCACAAATTATTACTTTTTTATTTTAAATCCACCCAGCCTTCCTACTTTTGGGAGATATGGAGTGAATCAGCTTTCCACTGGGGCAGCTGTCATTTCCCTGCTCCCTAGAGCACTGAGGGGCCAGAATTACGTCATATTCTGGCTCCCGGCATCACTGTAAGGGCGCGCGAGGGAGCAGAACAGGGAGATTACTGCTCCCTCACCGCTGCCACTTCGTTCATTCATCCGCCTGCCTTTCTCATCCAGACGCCCGCGGCCCGCTTCCCTCCCTCAGCTCTCAATGAGCCAACCGTTCGCCTGCCTGCCTGGCTCAGCCCTGCGTGAGCCGGCTGCCCGCCTTCAATCTCAGGCAGCCAATCACCTCAGGGGCTGAACCAGCTCACAAAACCCAGATGCCAGGATAAATGTCCCGGTTGCCATGGAAACCTGCCGTATTGGATTTGTTGAGCCCTGCACTACAGCTCCTATGCACACACTCGCTACATTCACACTATGCCCTATAAACACAAACACACACACTTTCATTCACTCTCTACAGCTTCTAGCCACCACAAACACAACACAACTAAAACTGACCTATTTACACAAACACCACACCACATTCAGCTCACTCTACACACACGCAATCCCACAAGCAGGCTCCACATGCACAAAGCTCTTTCCTGGCCCTTCTGTCCTCTGGTATCCCACTTATGGACATAACAGAGACAAGTCACAAGGAACAGTCAAGTATGCTAATAAATTTGCTTGCGCTGCGCAGAACAAATACATGGCCTTTTCCTCGTGTGAGAGCTCTTCAGTAGGGTTCTGCACATTGAACCAACAAGCTCACTTTGGGAGGGGGAGTGCTTGTCATTAGTGATGACAAAAAACTCTGGCCCCACTCCCTTCTCAGTGGGCCACTGTGATTCAAAAATGCCTGGGACAAATTATTTTCCCGGTCCAACCCTGCTTAGGGAGATGGACTTTTTTTGCTAAAATATTTCAAAAATAAATCTATTATAAAAAAATACTTCCAAAATTGAAGAACTGAATTTTTCCAGATCAGCGATTCAAGTCTAAAATTTGCAATCCCAGTTTAGTAACTAAACCAGTCTTTATACTTTGTATGTGTTATAATAATATTTCCTGTAGACATTTTTAATTGCTATTTTTCCTGGAAATTATTATATTTGCAATTTCTTTATTTTAGTTTTTTTGTATTATTCTTTTGGGGATTGATGCATTTAAATTTTTTTTTTTTAAGTTGCGGAATAAGTCCGACAATATGATGACACGATCAATATTCAAGCAGGACATTTTCACCAGGTTTTTTTTTTTATTATTGACGATTGTTAGTCAACGCCTCCACAGGATACTCCCCGTAGACGGTATCAGAACACACTCGGCATTGAAATTCAAGGAAGCAGCTGGTAACTGGCAAATGAAAGGTCTGCATTATGATTACCTCTCTAAAGGTTCAAACCTCTCTGCAGCATTATCATTTGCTGAGCTGGCCTAACCACGCACAGCGCACGTTGAGCTGCAAGGGATCAGGAGCAAAGTGCATTATTTTAGCTTCTCAGGCAGTAAACTAATCACATAACAGAGTTTTCTGCGAATTTTATTGAAACAAAAGTAGGTTAAAAAAAAAGTCCAGCGACTGTTAAATAAAATGTTATTATTTGAAATGGAAACTGAGATGCAAACGATGCATCTGTCAATATAGTTTAAAAAATAATTATTTGCATTGGGGGGTGATCTTAGTAATAACTCAAAAAAAAAAGATAATACAATGTAATTGTTTTATTTACATGTATACAAAAAATGGAATTATGTAAATAAAGATTTTGACAAGCTAAATCACTGTAGTCATGTGGTTCTTTGTTGTATACACACATAGCAGTGATGTATTATTATATAAAAAGTAACATGAGCAATTTAGTTTTAGTAAAAAGTTTTCTATTATAATTTCTTGGAACTAATGCCAAAAAAGGTATGTACCTTTTTTATTTTTCTTAATTTTTTTTTTTTTATGAATTAGGAGCTTCTGATTGACTTAGAGCATTAGTTGACCACTCTAGCCAATCAGTGGATGTTAGAGGCCACTGGGGGAATTAGAGATCCGGTGCTGAAGTTAACCTTTGGGATTAAACAGTATCAGAACGGTTTAGCCCCTTCAGGTAGAAAATCATCCGGGAGCCTTGGGATACCATAACAACTTCATTTTGATGAAACTGTTATGGTGCCTGGAGTGTTCTTTTAAGATAAAGCTTTATAAAAAAAAATTAATGATGTACAAGAATCAGATGGGGTTATCATAGTGACATGCAATATTACAGCAGAAAAATGCAGCACATTGACCTGCAGAGGAAGCAGGGGGCATAAGATTAGGTGATGGGTGAAATAGGTAATCCACGGGGCACAAGGATCTTGGGGGTGAAGTAAGGAATTCCAGAGACTGTAGGGGATGTAAGATATGAGTGGAGAGGTTTACAGCACAATAGTTTAAAGTTACATCTTATAATGAGAGGATTAGAGAGAGAAATTAGGAGGAACAGGGAGACGGAGGGACAACCTGATGAACAGGGAGAAAGAGAGAGCACCTGAATCAGTGGAGACTGAGAGAGCACAGGGGTCAGCAGGGAGTAGGACAGACCTCTCCAAAGTATAAGTTCCACCACTGGGTTCAATGCCGATGTCTATTCCAATTGTATGGAGATAGAGACAATGTGCATGAATAACAGACAGTGGGTACCTGTTATAATAATGTTGACACATGGCATGGTCTATTAACTGTTTAGTGAGAGATCCCCTACTATATCTTCTGTTTGCATTGCAGGTTTGTTTTCTTATTGATCAGCATTAGACGTGCCTGGCTTTGTTGCAGGGTGTGTATGTGTGCGAAGCTTAGTCATCTCCATATGGCATGTCCGAATGCCTGATACCCTTTTGAAGTTTGTTCTAGATACAATCTTAGTGGATGTAATCTTTTGATATGATTTGATATTTATGGGTGGTCTGGCACTTCAAACCATAGAGCAGCATCTTTTATTGAATTAAGTCTAAATAATCATCCATGCCCTGAAACAAACAACAGAACAGTGAAGCATTATTTCGGCTTTAGTATATGTTGTATAAGATGAATAGCACAGAATATCTGGGGCTCCGTACATCCCAAGGACCCAAGCAATGTACCTAAAATTTTAATTGTAATGCTCTCCCCCTCTCCCCCTCTTCTATAATTCTATAAGGAAACACTTTTGATAAAGCCTACCCAAGGAGAAACGTGTTAAGTGTATTGTTTATAACTTTTTTATCACTATTTTATATATATTGTTTTTCTTTTATTATATTTTTTTAACATTAAAGTAATTTTTTAATTGGACCTAACTTTGCTGCTGTTTGATTATTTGGAGCTATATCCTTGGTGGGGATCATACCACCCAAGCGCTTTGGATTGAGCAAACCGTAACTTGCTCATGAGCATGTGAGTGGGCTTAAATTATTTATTTCTGCTTACACTCCTTTTTACGGTGTACATTATTGTGGTTCTGTTTGTTTATCTCCACATATACACGGAGGAAAGAATTTGCATTTACACCTGTATCCTTGAGTGGGGATCATACCACTTCAAGCGCTATCAGAGGAGCCAGCTTTTACGGCTCCATTACATGAGTGTACATTTTATAGTTTTTACCTACCCTTGCTTCATAGCTCTACATACTTCACCATATACGATTTTTATTTGTTTTTGTTTTTTTATGAGGATACCCCCTACCACACCTACAACTTGAAGAACTGCCTCTGCACTTGATCCATAGGCGGGGATTATTCCGCCCAGGCGCATACACTGGAGCTGTATTGAAGCTCCAGGAAAGTGTGAGTGCACATCTTTTATTTTATTTATCACCACTACAGTTTTAAATACACTATTATTCCTTCTCTGGTTCTCTTCACATATACCTTGTTAAGGATTACTGAAACGCTGCACCTACCCCCCTGTTTTTATCCAACGTTCTGATCGGAAAAGTGAGACTCCATATTGCTGTTCCAGCTGCTTTTGGACTATTATCACTTTGCTTCTGCGCTTTTATTTTTGTGTGATTGTGTTATTTAATTAAGTCTAAATAGTCATCCATGCCCTGAAACAAACAACAGAATAGTGAAGCATTATTTCGGCTTTAGTATATGTTGTATAAGATGAATAGCACAGAATATCTGGGGCTCCGTACATCCCAAGGACCCAAGCAATGTACCTTACATTTTAATTGTAATGCTCTCCCCCCCTCCCCCTCCTCTATAATTCTATAAGGAAACACTTTTGATAAAGCCTACCCAAGGAGAAACGTGTTAAGTGTATTGTTTATAACTTTTTTATCACTATTTTATATATATTGTTTTTCTTTTATTATATTTTTTTAACATTAAAGTAATTTTTTAATTGGACCTAACTTTGCTGCTGTTTGATTATTTGGAGCTATATCCTTGGTGGGGATCATACCACCCAAGCGCTTTGGATTGAGCAAACCGGTACTTGCTCATGAGCATGTGAGTGGGCTTAAATTATTTATTTCTGCTTACACTCCTTTTTACGGTGTACACTATTGTGGTTCTGTTTGTTTATCTCCACATATACACGGAGGAAAGAATTTGCATTTACACCTGTATCCTTGAGTGGGGATCATACCACTTCAAGCGCTATCAGAGGAGCCAGCTTTTACGGCTCCATTACATGTGAGTGTACATTTTATAGTTTTTACCTACCCTTGCTTCATAGCTCTACATACTTCACCATATACGATTTTTATTTGTTTGTTTTTTTATGAGGATACCCCCTACCACACCTACAACTTGAAGAAATGCCTCTGCACTTGATCCATAGGCGGGGATTATTCCGCCCAGGCGCATACACTGGAGCTGTATTGAAGCTCCAGGAAAGTGTGAGTGCACATCTTTTATTTTATTTATCACCACTACAGTTTTAAATACACTATTATTCCTTCTCTGGTTCTCTTCACATATACCTTGTTAAGGATTACTGAAAAGCTGCACCTACCCCCCTGTTTTTATCCAACTTTCTGATCGGAAAAGTGAGACTCCATATTGCTGTTCCAGCTGCTTTTGGACTATTATCACTTTGCTTCTGCGCTGAATTTATTTTTGTGTGATTGTTTTATTGAATTAAGTCTAAATAATCATCCATGCCCTGAAACAAACGACAGAACAGTGAAGCATTATTTCGACTTTAGTATATGTTGTATAAGATGAATAGCACAGAATATCTGGGGCTCAGTACATCCCAAGGACCCAAGCAATGTATCTAACATTTTAATTTTAATGCTCTCTCCCCTCCACCCCCCTATAATTATATATTGGGCAGTCTTTTCTGGAATTGACGTTTCCGAAAAAAGAAAAAGAAGAAGCAGAGTTTAGATAGCGAAAAGTGAAAACTTTAAAAGAAAAATGTAATAAATAAATAAAAAAGATTATAAATTAAAACAAAATAACGTGGCTAAACCTGTCACAGTGTGTCTGTACTTCTTCTCCCTTGCACTCTGTGCCCTGGCTGCTGTGTCTGGACTAAACTGGATTGTGATGTTTCCTACTATATTTTAATTTTTATTTTTTTTACATTTCAAAAGAAAATTAAGCGTCCCATGAAAGAAAAAATTAACACATGCTAAGCGACTTTCAATTTTTCATTCAACAGCATGATTTCAAGAGAGGGACAATTTCACTTTAAGCAGTTAGTGTCATTCAGTGCAAAGCTGACAAGTGACTTATAGCTCTTAAAAAAAATGTTGTCTCGATAAAACATGAACTCAGTGAACTCAACAGTACTATAGAGAGTTAAAGAATTACTCCTCCAACCCTTTTAGAAAACTTTGTTACTTTAGTTTAAAATGTCTACTTGGGCACTTGTCACTTATTCTCTTGAATTTACTTTGAATCCAATATTTCTTTGTATAGACAGAATTTCATGGTGGTTGTAGTAACCATTTAAAGGGACTCTATAAGTGTGAAGCAGTTTAGGTGTATAGATCATATCCCTGTGGTCACAATGCTCAAATCCCTGCATCCCAGCCCTCCTCACACCTCCCCTGGCTATGACTCACACCGCGTGCATTAAAAAAAAAAGCTTTAATTTTCAGTCAGATGTTAACTTGCTTTAGAAGCTTTTATATCCTGCACAGTAAATTATTTATTTATAAATTGAACTTTAATCACACACAGAAGGCTCCTGCAGTGTGTAGAAGGCTCTTACCAGGATACAATACATTGCTAATTAAGCAGAATGTATAATAAAGGCAGTTTAAACATTATATCTCTCTATACAGGAAGTGTTTAGCAAAACTGTGTAAGTCACATGCAGGGAGGTGTGACTGTGGCTGCATGAACAAAGGGATTTAACTCCTAAATAGCTGAGAACTGAGCAGGGAGACTGCAGGGGCATGATCTATATACCAAAACTGCTTCATTAAATTAAAGTTGTTTTGGTGACTATAGTGTCCCATTAGGAAAGAATCATTAGTTGAGTTGCTCCCCAGTCATGTAAGAACATTGTGTTTAAGTACAATTGTACAATTTGGGTAGGTCACCCTGCAGGTGTCAGAAAATACACATACCAACAAGGTTTGGTTGCCGAATTACTGACAATTCACACCTTAAAGAATAACCCAAAATAAAGTGTTGCATTTAATCTCAATATATTTAAACTGTTAAAGGAGCACTGTAGGGTCAGAAACACAAACATGTATTCCTGACCCTATAGTGTTAAAACTACCATCTAGCCCCCCTAAATATAGACAAATCTTGCTTGTATTCAAGCCTGCAGCTGCTGCCTCTGTCCCTGATCTGCCTTCTTGATGAATTGAATCAATGTATCGCTATGAGAAAGGTTCAGTGTCTTCATGCAGAGGGTGGAGACACTGAATGGCAGTGCTGCTCACTGTGCAGCACTGCCCCAGGAAGCACCTCTAGTAACCATCTGAGGAGTGGCCAGTTAAGTTATCACTAGGCTGTAATATAAACATTGCATTTTCTCTGAAAAGAGTGTGTTTACAGCAAAAAGCCTGACGTTATGATTTTACTCACCAGAACAAATACAATAAACTGCAGTTGTTCTGGTGACTATAGTGTCCCTTTAAATAATCTATGAATATAATTGCCAGTTCATATATTTGGTTTCCAATGCCCTTATCTCTGGTCCAGAACTCGCAGTTTAGTGAATAATCCCCAAAGATGGATGAAGGCTGTGCTGTGAGTACACTGACAGTCCCTAGAGATGGATGAAGGCTGTGCTGTGAGCACACTGACAGTACCCTGAAATGGATGAAGGCTGTGCTGTGAGTACACTGACAGTCCCTAGAGATGGATAAAGGCTGTGCTGTGAGCACACTGACTGTCCCCAGAGATGGATGGAGGCTGTGCTGTGAGCACACTGACAGTCCCCAGAGATGGATGAAGGCTGTGCTGTGAGCACACTGACAGTCCCTAGAAATGGCTGGAGGCTGTGCTGTGAGCACACTGACAGTCCCCAGAGATGGATGAAGGCTGTGTTGTGAGCACACTGACAGTCCCTAGAGATGGGTGAAGGCTGTGCTGTGAGTACACTGACAGTCCCTAGAGATGGATGAAGGCTGTGCTGTGAGCACACTGACAGTCCCCAGAGATGGATGAAGGCTGTGCTGTGAGCACACTGACAGTCCCTAGAGATGGAGGAAGGCTGTGCTGTGAGCACACTGACAGTCCCCAGAGATGGGCGAAGGCTGTGCTGTGAGCACACTGACAGTCCCCTGAGATGGAGGAAGGCTGTGCTGTGAGCACACTGACAGTCCCTAGAGATGGATGAAGGCTGTGCTGTGAGCACACTGACAGTCCCCTGAGATGGAGGAAGGCTGTGCTGTGAGCACACTGACAGTCCCTATGGATGGATGAAGGCTGTGCTGTGAGCACACTGACAGTCCCTAGAGATGGAGGAAGGCTGTACTGTGAGCACACTGACAGTTCCTAGAGAAGGAGGAAGGCTGTACTGTGAGCACACTGACAGTCCCCAGAGATGGATGAAGGCTGTGCTGTGAGCACACTGACAGTCCCTAGAGATGGATGAAGGCTGTGCTGTGAGTACACTGACAGTCCCCAGAGATAGATGAAGGCTGTGCTGTGAGCACACTCACAGTCCCCTGAGATGGATGAAGGCTGTGCTGTGAGTACACTGACAGTCCCTAGGGATGGATGAAGGCTGTGCTGTGAGTACACTGACAGTCCCTAGAGATGGATGAAGGCTGTGCTGTGAGTACACTGACAGTCCCTAGAGATGGATGAAGGCTGTGCTGTGAGTACACTGACAGTCCCCAGAGATGGATGAAGGCTGTGCTGTGAGCACACTCACAGTCCCCTGAGATGGATGAAGGCTGTGCTGTGAGTACACTGACAGTCCCTAGGGATGGATGAAGGCTGTGCTGTGAGTACACTGACAGTCCCTAGAGATGGATGAAGGCTGTGCTGTGAGTACACTGACAGTCCCTAGAGATGGATGAAGGCTGTGCTGTGAGTACACTGACAGACCCCAGAGATGGGTGAAGGCTGTGCTGTGAGTACACTGACAGTCCCTAGAGATGGATGAAGGCTGTGCTGTGAGTACACTGACAGTCCCTAGGGATGGATGAAGGCTGTGCTGTGAGCACACTGACAGTCCCCAGAGATGGAGGAAGGCTGTGCTGTGAGCACACTGACAGTCCCTAGAGATGGATGAAGGCTGTGCTGTGAGCACACTGACAGTCCCCTGAGATGGAGGAAGGCTGTGCTGTGAGCACACTGACAGTCCCTATGGATGGATGAAGGCTGTGCTGTGAGCACACTGACAGTCCCTAGAGATGGAGGAAGGCTGTACTGTGAGCACACTGACAGTTCCTAGAGAAGGAGGAAGGCTGTACTGTGAGCACACTGACAGTCCCCAGAGATGGATGAAGGCTGTGCTGTGAGCACACTGACAGTCCCTAGAGATGGATGAAGGCTGTGCTGTGAGTACACTGACAGTCCCCAGAGATAGATGAAGGCTGTGCTGTGAGCACACTCACAGTCCCCTGAGATGGATGAAGGCTGTGCTGTGAGTACACTGACAGTCCCTAGGGATGGATGAAGGCTGTGCTGTGAGTACACTGACAGTCCCTAGAGATGGATGAAGGCTGTGCTGTGAGTACACTGACAGTCCCTAGAGATGGATGAAGGCTGTGCTGTGAGTACACTGACAGTCCCCAGAGATGGAGGAAGGCTGTGCTGTGAGCACACTGACAGTCCCTAGAAATGGCTGGAGGCTGTGCTGTGAGCACACTGACAGTCCCTAGAGATGGATTAAGGCTGTGCTGTGAGTACACTGACAGTCCCTAGGGATGGATGAAGGCTGTGCTGTGAGTACACTGACAGTCCCTAGAGATGGATGAAGGCTGTGCTGTGAGTACACTGACAGTCCCTAGAGATGGATGAAGGCTGTGCTGTGAGTACACTGACAGTCCCCAGAGATGGATGAAGGCTGTGCTGTGAGTACACTGACAGTCCCTAGAGATGGATGAAGGCTGTGCTGTGAGCACACTGACAGTCCCCAGAGATGGAGGAAGGCTGTGCTGTGAGCACACTGACAGTCCCTAGAAATGGCTGGAGGCTGTGCTGTGAGCACACTGACAGTCCCCTCAGATGGAGGAAGGCTGTGCTGTGAGCACACTGACAGTCCCTAGAGATGGATGAAGGCTGTGCTGTGAGTACACTGACAGTCCCCAGAGATGGAGGAAGGCTGTGCTGTGAGCACACTGACAGTCCCTAGAAATGGCTGGAGGCTGTGCTGTGAGCACACTGACAGTCCCTAGAGATGGATTAAGGCTGTGCTGTGAGTACACTGACAGTCCCTAGGGATGGATGAAGGCTGTGCTGTGAGTACACTGACAGTCCCTAGAGATGGATGAAGGCTGTGCTGTGAGTACACTGACAGTCCCTAGAGATGGATGAAGGCTGTGCTGTGAGCACACTCACAGTCCCCTGAGATGGATGAAGACTGTACTGTGAGCACACTCACAGTCCCCCCTCTGTGTGAGCCATGTGGGAGGGACTAGGGAGCGTGGGCAGTGACGTGTCACCGTGACGCGGGTAATGACAGCTGCCGGGCTGTGCGTTCCGAGCTGGGTTGAGAATTGTCTCCGCTCCCTGCGGCCGGGGCTGTGCGCATGCGCGGTGCGGGTCTCGGTGCAGTTACAGAGAGGAGCGGAAGGTGAGTGACGGACACTGAGCTGCTCTTATACAGAGACAGCCCTTTACCTCTATATAGCGCCTGGCAGCCGGTATACGGGGGCACAGGGTGTCTGACAGTATCCCTGCTTTATAGAGAGGGCTGGCAGGGGAGCTGGGCTCCGGCATGGCAGTTATAACAACTATAGTGTGATGGGAGTGGGAGTACACTGAGTGTGATGGGAGTGGGGGTACACTGAGTGTGATGGGAGGGGGGGTACACTGAGTGTGGGGGGGGTACACTGAGTGTGGGGAGGGGGGTACACTGAGTGATGGGAGTGGGGGTACACTGGGAGTGGGGTACACTGAGTGTGATGGGAGTGGGGGGGTACACTGAGTGTGTGATGGGAGTGGGGGCACACTCGAGTGTGATGGGAGGGGGGTACACTGAGTGTGAATGGGGTACACTGAGTGTGGGGTACACTGAGTGTGATGGGAGGGGGGGTACACTGAGTGTGATGGGGAGTGGGGTACACTGAAGTGTGGGAATGGGTACACTGAGTGTGATGTACACTGAGTGTGATGGGAGTGGGGTACACTGAGTGTGGGAATGGGGTACACTGAGTGTGGGGTACACTGAGTGTGATGGGAGTGGGGGTACACTGAGTGTGATGGGAGTGGGGTACACTGAGTGTGGGAATGGGGTACACTGAGTGTGGGGTACACTGAGTGTGATGGGAGTGGGGGTACACTGGGAGTGGGAGTGGGGTACACTGAGTGGGAATAGGGTACACTGAGTGTGGGGTACACTGAGTTTGGGAGTTGGGTACACTGAGTGTGATGGGAGGGGGGGTACACTGGGTGTGATGGGAGTGGGGGTACACTGGGTGTAATGGGAGTGGGGGTACACTGAGTGTGATGGGAGTGGGGGTACACTGAGTGTGGGAGGGGGGTACACTGAGTGTGGGAGGGGGGTACACTGAGTGTGATGGGAGTAGGGTACACTGAGTGTGGTGTACACTGAGTGTGGGAGTGGGGGTACACTGAGTGTGGGAGTGGGGGTACACTGAGTGTGGGAGTGGGGGTACACTGAGTGGTACACTGAGTGTGGGAGTGGGGTGGGTGCACACTGAGGTGTGGGGAGTGGTGGTACACTGAGTGTGGGGAGTGGGGGCACACTGGGTGTGGGAGGGGGGTACACTGGGTGGGGGGAGTGGGGGGCACACTGGGTGTGGGAGGGTGTGGAATGGGGGTACACTGGGTGTGGGAATGGGGTACACTGGGTGTGGGAGTGGTGGTACACTGGGTGTGGGAGTGGGGGGCACTGGGTGGGGGAGTGGGGGGTACACTGGGTGGGGGAGTGGGGGTACACTGAGTGTGGGATGGGATTGGGGTACACTGGGTGGGGGAGTGGGGGTACACTGAGTGTGGGATGGGATTGGGGTACACTGGGTGTGGGATGGGGGTACACTGGGTGTGAGATGGGGGTACACCGGGTGTGGGATTGGGGTCCTGTGATGGAAATGGGGGTACACTGTGTGTGAGATGGGGTCCTGTGATGGAAATGGGGGTACACTGGGTGTGAGATGGGGGTACACTGGGTGTGGGATTGGGATCCTGTGATGGAGATTGGGGTACACTGGTGCTTTGATGTGGATTGTGGTACACTGGGTCTGTGATGGAGATTGGGGTTCACTGGGCCTGTGATGGGCATTGGCGTTTGTCAGTGATGGGAATTGGGGTACGTTGGTTTTGGGGTGATGTGTGACGGGTGTCTGTAAATGGGACCTGGCTGCACTACGGTATAATGAGATAATGGTGCAATATGAACTTGCTAGTTTGTAAAGGAAGTAACAGGGTGTTACACAGAGAGAAGTAGGTCTGGTATGGTGTATCTCTAGTAATGTTTAGATCTTGGTGGAATATGGTGTTATACAGAGATGATGTTTTGGCATCGTGTATTATCTAATAACTCGCTTGTCTTGGTAGGCTATGGTTTTATACAGAGAGATGTTCTGGTATGGTGTTATACAGCGTTGATGTTCGGGTATGGTGTTATACAGAGATGATGTTCGGGTATGGTGTTATACAGCGTTGATGTTCGGGTATGGTGTTATACAGAGATGATGTTCGGGTATGGTGTTATACAGAGACGATGTTCAGGTATGGTGTTATACAGAGACGATGTTCAGGTATGGTGTTATACAGAGACGATGTTCAGGTATGGTGTTATACAGAGACGATGTTCAGGTATGGTGTTATACAGAGACGATGTTCTGGCCTCGATGTGTTTTCTTGTGAAATTGGATGTCATTGCAGAAATACAGAAGAGGTTTTGTAAGTAAGTCAGTAAAGGGATTATTTGATAGTTATATAGAAAGAAGATGGTCCATATTTTATAAGATGATATGTCTTACTTTTAAGGGTGCAGTAGACAGAAGTGGATCTTGCCTTAGAAAGTAGCGATTGGATGACTTACCTGTTCAGGGATGTGCATTGCGTAATGTGTTATTTGCACTGTTACACAGAGAGAAAAGGATCACATTCTTGCACAATGGTCACAGACAGGAGAGGCTGACATTGGTATTCCTGGATCTGTGGAGTATGATGTTGGCCAGAGAGGATAATAGATCATGTTGCACAGACGTACATTGTCTGGTTGAAAATGTATACATTTAAAATCCCGCCATGTTTTAAATTTCCACTTTAAATACGGCAATGCTGTAATGATGCTGCATTTGAATTGCGGCTAAGCACACTCGGAGTAGGCAACTTTCACTATCCAGATGATGTAGGCTGAATCTCCCTTGATGCTTTGCCAGCATTGTGGCTATTAAAGCATTGTGTTAGATGGTTGCTTACCCCTGCACTAAACTCATATTTGCACCAAATTTAAGATCCGAATGACAAATTTCAGACTAAATTTCTACGAGGTGACTATAGCTCAACTAATTTAGGCTAAATTTTGCCATTTGTAGTTAAATTTTCTACAATTTGAAATGTAATAAATAAACCCCTATGTGCTGTAAAACTACCACAAAGATAAGGCAATTTTAGGTTTGGGGTAGGATTACGGTGGTTTAGGCTTTTAAGTTTCTTTACACTTCAGCTCTCATGATTCTTAATTAATCAAAATCCAGAGGGCCTTAAATGTAATTACCTGCATACTTTAACCCCTTAAGGACCAAACATCTGGAATAAAAGGGAATCATGACATGTCACACATGTCATGTGTCCTTAAGGGGTTAAACTGCTTAAAGGGATACTATAGTGCTAGGAAAACAAAGGTGTTGTCCTAGCACTATAGTTCCCTTGCGCCTACCCCCCTTCTGTCACTTTTTTTTCCCCAAGCGCTGATGTCCCTCGTTGCTGGATTCAGACTGCGTCTCTGCTCCCCCTCTGCCGACATTAGCCGGCAGGGAAAACAACAGTGGAATATTTCATATAGTAGGTTGCAATTATTTGCTCCGTTACAATAAAGGGATACTACAGGCACCCAGACCACTTCTGCCCATTGGAGTGGTCTGGGTGCCAACTCCCACTACCCTTAACCCTGCAAGTGGAAAACTGCAATATTTACCTTGCAGCGTTAACTCCTCCTCTAGTGGCTGGCTACTAGACAGCCACTAGAGGGCACTTCCGTGTTTATAGCACACGAAAAGTGTGCTATAGCGTTGCTGGACATCCTCATGCTATGTGAGGACCTCCAGCGTCGCTGAAATTCCCATAGGAAAGCATTGAAAGCATTTTTCAATGCTTTCCTGTGGGGAGGTCTAATGCGCGTGTGCGGCATTGCCGCGCATGCGCATTAGGTCTCCCCCGCCAGCAGCCGCGAAGGAGGAGGGAGGGCGGACCCTAAACCAGCGCCGATGTCCCTTCAGCAACTTGGGATGGGGGGTGGGAAGGAGAGGGGACCGTTTTCCTGGCAATGGAGAGTCCCTTTAACAGTTGTCATTTAGTGTTCTGATTGACCTGACAGTACAATATCTATTGTCTACAACAGGGGTTTCCAATTAATTTTTCCTGTGGAACCCTTTGACACAGTATACCAAAATCATGACGATGCTCTGCTTGTACTGAGTGCCTTGAGGGGTTAAGGCACTCAGTAAATATAAATACATTATTTTATTTTTTTAAATTATATAAATGGGAAAAAAATAATTTAACCCCCTACCCTCCCCCTTCCTCCCCATGTACTTACAGATCGCTGCCGTTCCCCCGCCGGCGATCGGTCCCCCCTCTGCTATTTGGGACCCCGAGGGGCTCTAAAAGAGTGGTCACATGGCTGCAATAGGTGTCCACAGTACTGCCAGCAGGGGGACTGCCTGAACTGACAGTCCCCCTGCTGGTGAAAAAAGTTTTAAAAAGTTAAAATAAATAAAAAAAATAAAAGGTAATTTTTTAAAAAAAAGAAAAAATATAATAATATATGTTATGTATAACGTCATACTAAGTGTATTTTAATATTATATACATATATTAATATAAAAATACACTTAGAGTTAAAATTACACGTGTGTGTGTGTGTGTATATATATATATTCTTGCACGGTAAGCGAAGAATTGTACAGAATTAAAAAGAGAATTGCAAATTGCAATGAGGAAAACTGGAGAAAAAAAATCTCCAAGTCGCTTACTTTTCTAGCTTTGAAATGTTGTATTTTTCAGTTCACCACAATTCCTGATTTAGTAAATAAGCCCTAGTTACGCGAAGAGTTGCGGAGCTCGATCCAGGAATACCAATGTCAGACTCATTATATATTTTTCTTCTGTTACACAGGGATGCAGAGGGATATTCTGTGAATATAAGGTTCATAACTGTGGCACGCTATGTGTGTGTGTATAAGGATGAAGCATAGATTTGTCCTGTACGCAGAGACTTGTCACTCAAATATTGTGTGTGTATAGAGTAAGCAGAGTTTTTCTCCTTATATACTCTGTGCAGTGAGGGTATGCAGAGCTTTGCCAGTCATATACATTGTATTGTGGTATGCTACCCCAAATAGAGGCATGTGGTGTTTGACAGTGGTGTGGTATATTACGGATCGCAAGCTTGATGGACGTCTGGTCTCCTATGTAGGGAATTCTGAAAAAAAAAAAAAAAAAAGGAAACGTGAATAATCTCTAAAACTGTGCTAAATCTGCAGCATTTCATTTTTCTGTGTTGTAACTAGCTGTGAACTATGTAGTCCCTTGAGGGAACTTGTGGAAGCTGCAACTCAACAACAGCTGGAGTACAGTTCGCGTATTCTTGTTTAACAAAATGACTGCGATTTCTCATGTTCATCCTACATGTTGTACACTTACAATTCCCATGATGCTTTGCCAACTTTAAAGTGCCGGTCTGCCTATTTTCAACACCCTTTGGCTAAAATGAAATGAATACCTATCATACAGCAAATCATTAAAACACAAGCCTCCTTGAGTTCTTACAAGGAGCTGATTCAGTAGTATAATCAGGCTCCCAATGACACCCCTTCTGTGTGAGTGTGCAGTTTGTTTTGAAGAACGCTACTTCAATCTTGGTCTCAGAGGGCCGATTACGTGGCATTTACAGAAGTGCTATAATTTTATTGTGTAGCTAACTAATTAATGTTGCTATATTTAGCAGTGAGATGGAGTCAAGGTGGATGTTTTCCTGGCCCTTGAGCTTGCCATTATCTAAAAATGCATGTTGGAAGTTAATCATTGCATGTATGTGCATACAGATCTGTCTTCGTTTAAATTTTGTTTTTTTTAATGTTTATTGCATCTTGTTTTTCCAGCATATACGATGATGCTAAAGTGCCTATGGAATTTGTAGTTCGGCCACTTTTCACATATTCAGTCATTAAATGAGACGAGTGAAACCGCTGAATAACCTGATATCAGCCATGCTACCAGCTGATTCACGGCCCTGGTCGCATGAATTAGCCATTTTTTACAGATCTTAGTAACTATAAGCACTTATATACATGGAGATGGGCAAGGGTCTCTCCTGGTACCTCTGAACCCTGCAAAGTGGGCTACTTGTTTTGCTTTTTTTAAATCAATCAACTGCCAGATGGTTTTAAATCACTTTTCAAAAAATAAACATATTGTTCCAGAATTATTAGCTCTGAGCTATCGTCAAACACAATAATCTTTCTTTCAACGCCCACATTGTAAACAAATTGTAAAAAGCAATACACCAAAGATAAAATCTGAGTCTAGTGCAACTGGAGTGCTTTGTGTAATTAAAGGAACAGTCCACCCACACCCACCACCACCGCGGCTTGTTGAAGTGCTTTTTTTAATCTGGAAATTGACATATTTGTGGCTGTTTCCAAAAGTACTGATTTCAATAGAAACTAGCACTTTTTACTTCTGAGCAGAAACATCTCCGTGGCTGTCACTCAGACAATTATAGAGGTTCTTTCCTCTTTTTAGGGAAGCAGCAGGCGCCCACCTGCCTTCCCCACTGAATGCCTGGCAAGACAAGAGACCCTGACTGGGATTCGTGTGTTTTTTCCATCAGAGCTTGATGTGCCTATTTGCCACTTCTATTTTGTAAGTGTATCTATTAATAAAGTGTGTCATTTTTTACTTGGATACTCTGCACAGGGGTCAAGTCCTGGGGAAAAAAGTGTGGGAACTCACCCAAGATACCCGCCTCCCCCCCCCCCTTAAAAAAATAAAATTAAAAACATCCGCACATTGTGTAGTGCAGGGATTGCCAAAAACGGGCATATCTCAATTGTAGAACTGAGCATCATGGGCGTTGTAGTTTTACAAAAGTCAGGGATCTCATTTTCAGCCAGCCCTGGTTGAGCACTTTCACTTGCTTGTGATTCATTTGAAACACATTTTACACTGTTGTGGTGTCAATCTGTAAAGTAAGTTTTCTGTATGTGTATAGTCAGAGGGTGAACATGATAAACACGTTTTGAGACATTTCCTAAGCTTTCTATATTGTTATAGTGCTGACCCTGGTATTGTTTATAGAAAGCAGAGTCAGTGAGAAAACTGTTCCACATATCACAATGCCAAAAAGCACCCATAGTACCCTGCACCTAAAACCTCCCTGTTTTATTTATTTATTAATTTCTTTGCAGATTTGCACCATACGTCCTGCAGGCCTACTGTGTGTACATTTTTTGAATCTTTGAATTCTGTATTTCACTGCAATTATCTTATTTATTTTTGCATTAAAAGCGCACACACATGCACCATAACAACTGCGGTTTATTCTGTCAGAATGCATTAATGGCAGACCCCTCCTGGTTTTGTCAACCTGTTTTCAGTTGGTGGTCTGGGAGGGGAGTCTTCGACCATCCGATGCTATGCCCTCCCCCTCGGTTAATGTTATATAAGCTTTCAGTTCCTCATTATCTGTAAAATTTGGACCATGCGGGACTGCCTGGCAAAAGCGAGGTGGTTTTTTTTTTGTTTTTTTTTAAGGAGTTAGTTAAAGCGGCACTGTCATGCCGAATTCTGTTTTTTTTTTTTTAACCCCTCTCCCGCCTCCACTACATCCAATTGACTCACTAGTCACCCTCAAATGCCCCTAAGCCCCCAGCATTACCTATTTTTTAATCCTTATTTTCTGCCCCGATCTTGATTCAGGGTGCCGCCATCTTTGTGTGGGTAGATGAAGTCCCTGTGGGACACGTCATCAGCCCACACTAGGCAGACACTGAGATTCCCGCACATGCCCAGTGAAACACCTGGACATGCGAACGGGAATTTCAGCTATTCATTCATTCATCAGACAGACGAATGAGTGAATAGAAATATCAGCCGAACAAACAAACTAACACAATGTATCAGTGTTTGTTTGTTCGTGCAGTTTATTACAAGGAGGGAGCTACCGGCGTGCAGCTTCCTCCTTGTAATATGTAACTATAGAAGCGGCAGGGAGCAGTGCTCCCCACCACTTCATAAGCCCCCCCAGGTCCCCCTCTCACTCTATGGGGGTCAATATGACCCCCATAATAGCACAAGGGAGATAAAAATCTCCCAAATGCCCCTACTCGCTATACCGCGAGTAGCGGCATGTCCACTAAACAGTGAGCAGCCTGTGGCTGCTCACTGTAAAAAACAAACAAAAAAAACAAACCAACTATTGGCCCCCCACCCCTAAACAGTGAGAATGAGGGGGGGGGGCAGTACTCCCCCCACCCCTGGGCGGCGGGTGGGGGCCATAATGAGAATGGGGGGGACCTACTGCCCCCCCCCGGCCCCCACCCCTGGGCGGCGGATGGGGGC